>JABWTJ010000012.1:1974002-2210753 GCA_016801875.1 Solanum sitiens | reverse complement strand
AGTAGGGGATCGGAGTGTCACGTTCCGACACATAGTATTAGGGGATCGGGTGTCACGAACCGACACGTAGAATTAGGGGATCGGAGTGTCACGTTCCGACACATAGTATTAGGGGATCGGGTGTCACGAACCGACACGTAGAATTAGGGGATCGGAGTGTCACGTTCCGACACATAGTATTAGGGGATCGAGTGTCACGAACCGACACGTAGAATTAGGGGATCGGAGTGTCACGTTCCGACACATAGTATTAGGGGATCGGGTGTCACGAACCGACACGTAGAATTAGGGGATCGAGTGTCACGTACCGACACATAGTAGTAGGGGATCGGGTGTCACGAACCGACACGTAGAATTAGGGGATCGGAGTGTCACGTTCCGACACATAGTATTAGGGGATCGGGTGTCACGAACCGACACGTAGAATTAGGGGATCGGAGTGTCACGTACCGACACATAGTAGTATGGGATCGGAGTGTCACGTACCGACACAAGAGGAAGAAAGATAATGAATCTTGAGAGATGTTAATTTACTCAATGTAATGAACCTAATTCCCAAAATGAGTGTGGTATTGAGGCTTGAGTCCTCATGGATGAACTTGGTAGTACTTATTGATGATTATAGTACTTGTTGCTACATGTTGAGTATTGTAGTTGATTTATGATATGAACTGATATATACTGTTTTCTATTTTGAGTTGGCCGATGATACCTACTCAGTACTTGTGTTTTGTACTGACCCCCTACTTGTTGTTTCTTTCTTTGTTATTTGGGGAATGCAGCAAACGTACCGTCGTCTTCAACTCAGCAGCGATTCTAGCCAGTCTTCATTACACCGGATTTCAGGGTGAGCTAATGCTTCTAGCTTGGACTGGATCTTCTCTTCAATGTCTTGATGCCTTGAACTTCCGGCATGGACTAGCCTTTATTTATTTTAGCTTCTTAGATACTTTTATATTAGTAACTTGAGGATAGATGTTCTTGTGATGATGACTTCCAGATTTTGGGGATAATGGGTTATAAATTTTAGAAGTTATTTAATTGTTTTCGTTAATGAGTTTTAAGTCTTCCGCTTTGTATTTTGTTCAATATGTTGGGGTTTTAGATTGGTTGGTTCGCTCACATAGTAGGATAAGTGTGGGTGCCACTCGCGGCTCGATTTTGGGTCGTGACATAAAGCCTCTTAGTACTCTCTTTTGGAGGAGCAACTTTACTTATGAATTGCCTGAATATTCTAGTGCTAATTCAATTCTTATTTCAAAATTTAAGGGTGTGTTTGGTATGGAAGAAAATGTTTTCCAATATTTTCCTATTTTCCTGGAAAACAAGTAGATTTTGGACTTATTTTCTCATGTTTGGTTGGTGAGTAGAAAATATTTTCCGAAAATTATTTTTAGTGTTTGATTTATGAATGAAAAATATTTTTGAGAGACATCTTTTATTTTTACTAGAGTAAAAAATTATTTATGAAATTGAAAATATTTTTTAAAATCAAAATTATTATTTTTTTGTGGTGGTGGGGGTGGGTGGGTGGGGTGGGTGGGGTAGTGGGGTGGGGGCGGGGGCGGGGGGAGGGGGAGGAGTGAAAAAATAAAAATTGAAGTTGATAGTATTTTTAAAAAACAAAATTAATTTTTTGGTGGGTTGGGGGTGGGTGGGGGGCTAGTAAGGGGGCTGGCCGAGGAGGGGGGTTAGGAGTTTAAAAATAAAAATTTGAAGTTGAAATATTTTTAAAAAGCAAAATTAATTTTTTGGGGAGGGAGTGGGGTTTGGGGGTGGGGCGGCTGGTGGGGGGTGGGGGTCAGGGATCGAGTGAAAAAATAAAATTTTGAAATTGAAAATATTTTTTTAAAATTGATGTTTTTCCCCAAAAAAAAGGTAATTTGAAATTGGAGGAGAGTTTTGGAAAATGTATTTCTTAATTTTTGAAGGGAAGTCATTTTCCTTAATTTTGAGGAAAATGAGTTGATTTGGAAAACATTTTCCAAAACTTTTGTCCTAATCAAACATGAGAAAATGTTTTCCCTCATACCAAACACACTCTAACTGTTTTATGTTTATCCTATTTCTTTTTTGGTTGAATCTACTATAATATTTCATGAGAAATTAAATAAACCAACATAGGTAAAGATATTCTAACTAATTTTACCACTAAACCAAATGGATTATGAGTTATAAAGTTATCATCAATTTTCACATTTAATGGTATAATTTTTTTCAGTCTTACACACCATGCAAAACTCACTAAAATATAAGTGTTTGTGCAATAGCACCAAACTCTAAAAAAATTTATTTGGAGTATAAATTCTTATATAAGATCCAAATTTTCAAATTATCGTGCAGAAAGTGGTATTGCTTGAATTCATAGATTAGACATTATTTATCGATATAAATCTATCTTTAAATAATAAAATTTATTTAATAATCGCGCGTGAAAATTAATTACTTTCTCTTAATTTATGAGATGTATTTAGCACGTGATCTATAAAATATGAAAAGATTTTCAATGTTTCAAAATTACCCTTAAAATAAATATGTTTTAAAATAGAAGAGTACACATTTCTGGATGATTTGCCAAATAATATTGATAGGGTCAATAAACATTTGTCAAATACGAAAATATGTCATTCGTTTTTTAACTAACTAATGAAAAGTGTGTCACATAAATTGAAATAGAGATAGTAGTACAAGTAATAATAACGATGACAAATAAACGATACTCCCTCTATTCCATATTAACTAAATTTGTGAGTCAATTAATGCAAACCTATTAAAAAATCATTCAAGGACATACTTTATATCATAATTTTCATTATCGTCTTTTGTAAAATCATAAATATAACTTTGTAAGTAGTGCGATCATCTCCTAAAAAATATAAGGACATGTATGGAAAAAATTTCGAACATCCCTTCTTGAGTTTGGAACAATTAAATTATTTTAAACAATGAATAAAGCCTCAAAAAATTAGTTAATATGAAATAGAAAGGCTATTATGGATAATTTATAGTATATATAGTAAAGTTACAGAAATTACTCTTTTAAGGAAATCTCGAAATGCTACTATCTCTTTACAAACAATTCAAATTTGGCACTCACAATATTTGGTCACCCCCGTTTCAAAAGTAGTTGTTACATTTTAAATGTTTTTCTAAATATATATTTATATACCTAGATTTTTTATTAAAGGCTCTTTCGGTTAGATTTAGTTTGTTTCATTATGTCAATTGAGCAACAAAATCATTATTTTACCATATTTTTTAGATATGCAAAATTTTCAAAATTCATTAATTTATTAATTTCACAGTTGACTGTTGACTGATATTTTTTCATTTTGTTGAAATTTTACTATTACTTTTGGTAAGAATATTATGAAATTCATCTATTTAAATGGCTTTCTCCTCCCATGAGAATCAAGTCATATGAAAAATAAGAACAATAACACCATCTTGATTCTTAATTTCCTCTTTCGTTTCAAGGCTTCTTCAAGAAGGGGTTTTAGTTCACAACAGGAACTTATCATCAAGTGAGTTTTTTTTTTTTTTACATTATTAGTGTATCTAAGTTACTCTTATTAATTTTATAAGTTCATGAATTTTTTTATATTGCTTACCATTTTTAGTGAATTTGAGAGACAAAAGACACTTATAAAGTGAATTTATTTTAGTATTCTCTTCCCATCATGTTCTTAACTAATAACATCCATCAATATGCAACAACATGCATTGCTCCGTATGGAATTTGATTGAAAGGAGGAGTATATCAACTTGCTTAACGTTTCATGAAGAAAAACTATCTAAGGAGGTTGACCAATTGATTGAAGAGGTTAGTTTTCATTTCATTATATATATATATATATATATATATATATATATATATTAAAGTTAACAATATGTATAACATATACCCTACATATGATAAACACTTTTTTTTTTTTTTTGGGCAGAACGAAGAGTTGCTAAATGCTATTGAATATACAGAAATAATGATTGATGAAGAGTAGAGTTGCCTTAGAAGCTTTCAATAAGATTCCAATGTTACCATCTTATTGTTAAATTAAAAATAAAATAGTTATAGTCTCTTACACTCTTTTGAACAAGCAACTTTACTTATGAATTGCTTAAAATTATATATTGAATATTGCTATTTCAATACATATTTTCAAATTTGATTGTTATAATGTTTATCCTATTGTTGAATCTTCTATAATATTTTATGAGAAATTAAATAAACCAACATAGGTAAAGACATTCTAACTAATTTTACCACTAAACCAAATATATTATGAATTAAAAAGTTATCATCAATTATGACATTATATTTAATGGTATAAACTCTTTTCCTTTCTTGGCTCCATGCACCTTGCCAAATTTAGTAATATATTAATTGCGCGGTAGCACCAAACTCAATATTTTATTATTTGGAGTATAAATTTTTATGTAAGAAATGAAAATTTTCAACAACAATTAAATTTTAACTCAAAAACTTAAAAGACTGATAAGTTCAGTCTTAAAAACCGTAAAGATTAATCGAACTTATCAAATTAAAGTCATAAATCTGTCACTAGTTGTACTGTTGAGCATATTTGATCATTTTAGTTTGATTAAAATAAGCACTTTTAATCTCCTTCACATATTTAACGAATTATACCCCCAACCCTCAGTCTGTTCCTCTTAATTTTTTATTTATTATTATTTCAAACCCTCTTTTTAGTGACTCCGATCCAAACCATATTGGAGAACCAAATGAAATGGATAACGACAATATTTATTATTTCTCTAAGCACACGGATGTTGATTTTCATTATATATGAATACTTCAAAATAAAATTAAAAAATTTCACAAATTCTTTTAATAATTATTTTATAAAAAAAAAAACTAAATGTTATTTTCTCTTTATAAACAATTTGTTAAATTGGCGTTCACAGTATTTGGTTAGAATTCCATTATATATTAATAACTCATGGACATGAGTGTTAAAGAACTCAGTGTCATTATCAGTTCTAAGGCACCTCACATTTTTTTCAAACCGAGTTTGAACCATGTTTAGAAACTTTTTCAAGACAACAAGAGTGTAAGACTTGGTGTGCATTAATAAGATGAAGGTATAATTGGACATATCATCTACTAAAGTGAGAAAGTATCTTTTATTATCATGATTAGGAACCCTATAGGGTCCCCATGAACAATAGAAAAAATAGAAGTAGAAGTAGAAGAGCTAGATGGAAATGGGAATCTGATTTGTTTAGCAATGGGACAAACATACATTTATGAGTCATATCTTGTATAATAGATAGATATTCTATCTTACTTAGAGTCTTAAGAGGAGCATGTCTAAATTTCATATGCCAAGACTAGTTACAGAATAAGAGTGACAGGTAGTGAAAATCGAAGAAGTAAAAATTGATAGAACTAGTAAAATTGTTGGAAATTGAGAGTTGTCTGTAGCATATATAAACCTTAATTTTGTTTACGAATTCCCACTAAAGAGGTCCTGAAAGATACATAAGTTAGAAAAAAAATAACACAACATATCTCAATAGCGTTTTTAATTGTGAATCAGACAAAAGGTTGTACTTGAATTCAGGGATAAAATCTAGTATATATATATGGTAAATAATAAAATATCTGAATTTAAATCAAACAACATTACATAAAAGTTGTTGATTGCTAACAATTGTGCCTATAGGCTATCTTTTACTATTCATTCAACTAGATAAAGATGCCCGGACACTGCCCGGGCCCGACATTTTAAATTAAATGTTCTAATTTTTGTTGAGAATTTTACAACTCCAATAGTCTATATAGCAGATGCATGCTTCATTATGACCGCACCCGTATCGGACACCCTCATCCGAGTCAGAGAAAAATAGTACATTAGAGCTAATTTTGACACCCCCTTCTCAAAGACATGGTTGACATTAGGACTTGCAACCTTGACACCCCCGACCTTTTCATCTCCCTGCAGGGCAAGTGGGCGTTGTATTAAATTTTATTGGAATTCAGAACAGTTTGATACAACGTCTACTTGCCTTGCAGGGACATGAAAAGGTCGGGGGTGTCGAGGTTACAGGTTCTAATGTCAACCATGTTGTTGAGAAGGGGGTTAAAATTCCGGGCAGCCCACTATCATATCTAAATTCTAATTCTATCTAGAAAAGTCTATAGAGAATAGCAGAAGAAAAGTATAATTGGAGAACCCTTCTGCTAGCCCAAGATCGTTAACTAAGAACGAAAGATTCAACTAAAGAAGAGGAAGCTAGAAGGGACAAAGAGTATTTTGGATAAAAAGAACTTTGTTATAGAAGAAGAGTAGTTGATTTGGGTTGTTTACAAATGACTGTGGCAACCCCTATTTATGCTAGAGTAGGGATGCTTCTAGAAACTATTCTAGATAGATCTACAAGAAAATCTAGATTTTTCTATCTAATAAGAATCTAGATTTTTCTACAATTCACTATAAATATCTACTCTAGAACATCTAGATTTTTCCTAAATATAAATATCAAAGATATTTACTCTACAAAATTCTAGAAAGTTCTACTAAGTATCTAAGGTATTTTTTGTACCTCCAAAAATCATCTTTATTTTTTACATAGTCCTTATTTTTCCAATTAACTTCATTCAAAATTGGAACATATCCACATACACCTTCATTGACACGAGTAATTTAAGTCATGATATGTTGTTGAATAACATTTTTTAAGAACTCGTGTGTTTGGGAGTCCTAATGATTAAATAGACCAAGATTATACCTGCAATTTTAGAGAGAGAGGCAACACCAAAAGCCTATAGGGTCGCTTCTGTAACTGGATAACTAGGATTGAAAATACATTGGATAGTTTGGTGTTTTGATGATCCATATCTTATTGACGATAACTTTTGTATTTATTATATATTGACTCCATTGCTGCTCCTCCAGTAGACATTGATGGTATTCGGAACCTTTTATTTACTTGAGAGGAAATAAGATCTATTTAAATCAAACAACGTAACGTAAATGTTGCAGATTGCTAACAAATGTGATTTTAGACTATTTTTTTTTTACTATTCAATTATGTAAATTTATGAAAACTTTGACCATATTCTAATTGAGGTTATATTCAACTCTTATGATATTGAATTTTTCTATCATTAAAAGTGAAACTCTAGAAATTTAATTTTTTCCCCATGATTTATCATGTTCAATTTGCCTTTTGAATGATGACAAGGAAATGCAACTATCAATATTTTATTACATATGAAGTTATGTCACGAAAAAAAAAAGTAAAATGAATTGGAGCTTGGTGAAACTAATATTAAACAACATTCATAGCTTTTATATAAAAAGTCAAAGCTTCATACAGGTAAGCAGATTCTACACTTGAGTACAACAGTATAAAGTGACTATGTGTCCAAGTTCAGTCACAGGTTACCAAAGCTGCAACCAATATGTTCTTGGGTGATCATATTGAGTCGATTTTGCATCATAACCCTCTTGAAATAAGGAGGAACGCGCAACAGGTACAAGCATGTTTGTGCAGAAGACAAGTGTTCACAAGACTCCGAGGTTCTAGAGATGCAAAGTCTAGAATCTAAACCGCGAAAACCCTCTAGAGGTAGATACCTTATTGAAGTCCAGAAGAAAAGAAGCGCCTTTTTCTTCTCAGCAGACATATCCTCAACTATCTACACGTAAAGAAAAAAGAAAATAAATATGTGTTAGAAAGAGCAGGTTAAAGTTTGAAGTTGTAAATACTATGACGATATATGAATACCTTCCAAAACCAATATATCTGATGATCATTTTCTTCATATCCATTGTAATTTGTATGTGCTTTCCAATCTTCAACAGAAATAGCAGTTCCACTCCCATCAAGCATTTTGTCAAGATCTTCAAGATATTAACTCCGAAACAAGGAAGTTTTGATACTTGAGGTAGTTATATCAGAAAAACCTTGAGAAAAGTGAGCTAACTGCGAAGCAATTGATGTGAAGAAATGAAGTTGAATAAGGATATTAACATACTGCTTCCTATTCTTACTGTTCACAACAATATCTTTCCCATTGGGACAAAGCTCGATTGTTGTTCTGGACCCCATTTCTTCAACATCATAAGTGAAGGTCAAGCTAAGTTTATCTTGATCCACCGTCTCAGAATCCATCTCGAGTATATTCTTCCAGCTACTGTACAAGGTGGGATCTGCATCCCGAATATCCTCCAATGAAATGTCCTTCCCAGCCAATTACAAGAAGAATACACAATCAAATACAACTCCGATTTGTATTTTATGCATTAATGCCAATGCAATCATTCTACCTCTGAAGGTGAAATACTCGAGGTGCACAGGGTCCACCTTAGATGCTGCAAGACAAATATATATTACTGACTAAAGTTAATACTTTTTAAACACAAATGTGTGCATAAGGGCGATAATTTTTTACCTGAATTTGGGAAAAACCTTCTCCGATCATTGGGACAAGCAACAAAGAGAGATTTGTGAGGATTGAACATCTCTCGACATACCAAGAAGAACCACTCTCTAAACACTCCGGTGTTTGAATTGCAATAACAGATCGCCTCGCAGCAATGCAGGATCCTCATCTACAATATACTCAAAAGATTCATCCAACAACATGGACCTATCGATAATCATCTCATATGTCTCCTCCTTGTATCCATCTCTAGCTTCTTCAAGCATCATCATTGTGAAATGTCTCCGTACATTGAAATTAGTTACCTCCTTGTGCTCAATGATCCACCGATAATCTTCAAAACTCTTTACAAACATCTCGATTAGAAAGCACAGTGAAAAATTCTGTTTACTCAACTTCTGCCAGAAGACCTCTGAGTTGTTAAAAAACATAGAAACTTTGTTTAACTCTTTCAGTATAACAAGATACTGAGACAGCCACGGTACGATAAGCCTGCCATCTTCATCGATCAATCTCAGCTGATCTTCCAATTTCCTTAAGCACCACTCGATTTTATCCAGCAAATCATATAAAACGATATGTAATTCAGATAAAATATGATGCAAGCTCTCAATGTACTCTCTGTCATACTGCTTCATCGCTTGGACAGTTGAAGTAAAATGGTTTTATGAAAATGGTGGTGTGGTTAGTTTAAAACTTAAGCAATCTCTTTATAGGAAAAAAAATTGTATTAAAAGATAATAAATCTATAGATAACAAAATGTGAATAAAGTCTTATTTATTTAGATTTTTCTTAAAATAGTGAAAATGTTATTTATTATATTTTCCCATAAAATTAACGGTCTTTTTTTTTGTAAGTTGTTTTTGGGGTAATTAAATTTAATGATGAGTTTATCTTAATGAGAAACATTTATTAGTGATTAAAGTGATTAAACTAGTTTGTTGAAAAAGAATACAAATGCATAAAGTGGTGTAATTTGTTATCAACGTGGTCAAATTAATATATTTATTAATGGTATACATTATTAAATTTTGTTATTTGTATTTGATGTAATGATATAAGTACATTTTACATGAAAATAAATGAATAATTGACTGTCATAATTGTTAATGCTTATTGTCTAAAGTGAATCAATTACTTCATAAATAGTAAACATAATTAGCAAGTTTTTTTTTTCTTTAGTCAAACGTATATATTTGTATGTTAAAAAACATATTTGATTGTTAACTTTTAATTGTCAATTGAATATTAAAATCAATCTCTAGCTCAGTCAGCATCTGTAGCCTTCAATTGTTGGTGCTTCATTCTTTGAGTACATCAATCCTTTTCCAGGAGCATTTTTCGAATACCTTAAGATCCTATGGACTACATTCATGTGTTCGATACTTAGAGCTTGCATAAACTGGCTCACCACCTTCCCGCATATACAATATCCGTTCTAGTATGAGTTAGATAGATTAACTTCCCCTCTAGCCGTTGATAACAAACTTTGTCTGTTAATTGTTGCACAGAAAAAATTCCAAGTTGTTGGTTCATCTCCATCGGTATTTCAACTGGTTTGCAATCAAGCATTCAAGTTTCTGTCAATAAATGCAATACATACTTCCGCTGGGAAATAGAGATTCCCTGTCTAGACCTTGACACTTCAATACCTAGGAAATATCTCAGTTGTCCTATGACTTTCATTACAAACTTGGTCTTTAAGTATTGTTATAGTTTCTTCATTTTTCGGGGTCATCACCAGTTAATACTATATCATCTACATATACAGTCAATGTTGTTATCTTTTCCTAATTTTGTTTGATAATAAAGTATGGTCAGAGTTACTTTGCAAGTAACCAACAGACTTCATCTCTGAAGCTAACCTCCCAAACCAAGCTCTAGGCGACTGTTTTAGCCCGTAAAGTGATTTCTTCAGTTTGCATGTTTTATATGTATGCTTGTTCCTTGCTTAATGCCTGGTGGAAACTCCATGTATACTTCTTCCTCCAAGTCACCATCTAGAAAGACATTTTTTAAATCAAACGGTCGTAAAGTCCAATCTCTATTCACTGCAATAGATATAAGAATACGAATTGTATTGAGCTTGACTACTGGTGCAAACGTTTCTTGGTAATCAAATCCATACTTGTGAGCATAACCCTTCGCAACTAGTATCACCTTATATCTATCAATGCTTCCATCTACATTAATTTTCACAATATATATCCATCTACAACCAATTATCTTTTTTTCTATTGGCTGCGGAACTAACTCCCAAGTTGAGTTTCTTTGCAAGGCTTCCATCTCTTCATACATTGCCTTGGTCCATTTTGGATCTGTTAATACATCACAAGATTGATTCATAGTCAATAATATTCGAAAAAAGCTAAAGTATGACATAGTTTTAACTGCTTATAGTATTCTAGGTAGTTCGGAACATTTTGATACAACTTCTACTTGCCCTGCAGGGTGATGAGACAACTGCAAGTGTCGAGGCTGCAGGTCCTAATGTAAATCTCTTTTCACACTGTAACTGTAAAACTTCAATTTTTCTTAAAAGGAAAGAATTTAAGGTAGATATGTTTTATATATGTAAAGGAAAGAATATTATCAAAAAAGATTGTCTGAAACATAAAATTTGATTTAAAAGAAATTTATATCAACGTTTTTGTATGTTTCGAATCAAATTTAGCTAAATATAGCAAAACGATTTAATTGGATGCTTATGAATATGATTAGGTGCATGTGATGAGAAATCTCCTATATTTTGAGTTAAGACTGAACCCTCCTCTTGTACTTATATATATACTGAATTTAAATCAAATGACGTAATGTAAATGTTGCAGATTGCTAACAATCAGCTGATTTTAGGCTATTTTTTTTTAATTATTCAATTATGTAACTTTATGAAAGCATTGACTATATTATAATTGAGGTTATGTTCAACTCTTATGATATTCAAATTTTCTATCATTAAAAGTGAAATTCTAGAAATTTATTTTTTTTCTCCATGATTTCTCATGTTTAATATGGCTTTTGAATGATTACAAGGAAATGCAGTTATCAACCTTTTATTACATAGGAAGTTGTGCTACGAAAAACAGTTAAACATATTGGAGCTTGGTGAAGTTAAAATTGAATGACATTCATAGCTTCTATATAAAAAGTCGGAGTTTTATACAGGCAAGGCATATTCTACACTTGAGTAAATTCATTAAGAATGATTATGCATTGTCCGTTCTTCATGTATTTCATCTCACACTTGTTTCTCTCCACTTAAAAGAGTTATTTGATCAGGGGTGTATCTAAATGGGGTCACTGAGTTCAGTAAGAGTGTGTTTGGTATGAAGTTTTCCAATTTTCTCATGTTTGGTTGGGACAAAAATCTTGAAAAATGTTTTCCAAATCAACTCATTTTCCTCAAAATTAAGGAAAATGACTTCCCTTCAAAAATTAAGGAAAACATTTTCCAAAACTCTCCTCCAATTTCAAATTATATTTTTTTTTCGAAAAACATCAATTTTAAAAAAATATTTTCAATTTTAAAATTTTATTTTTTTACCGATCCCTGACCCCCACCCACCCACCACCGGCTTGCCCCCCCCCCCCTCCCCAAGAAAATATTTTTTCTTTTTAAAAATATTTTCAACTTTAAATTTTTATTTTTAAACTCCTACCCTCCCACCCACCCACCCGGCCAGCCCCCCTACCCACACCCTACCAGACCCCACCCACCCACACCCCAAAAAAAATTAATTTCATTCATAAATCAAACACACGGAAAATATTTTCTACTCACCAACAAAACATGAGGAAATAAGTCCAAATTCTACTTGTTTTCCAGGAAAACATTTTCCATGGAAAACATTTTCCTTCATACCAAACACACCCTAAATCTAAGTTTATTTTCTTGAATAGTATATATTAGTGTTATATATTCTTTAAAGGCATCTTTAAAAAGATACTTAAAAATAGATGTCTCGAAGTGTATCTATAGTTTGACCTATAGTTTTAAAAGTTAAACGGTTTCAATGATATGAATAAAAGTCAACTAGGTTAAATTTAGGTCACATCTTAGATTCACCTTTTTTTCCGAAATTCGATCAACCTTATTAGTTGAAGTAGTTTGTGATTAAATATTTAAAGCTAAATCAACAAGTATAAGAGGAAGAAAGCATCAAATAATGTGTTTATGAATGAATTTAAAATAGGTATATTTTATTTAATAAAGGAAAGGTTATTATAAGGCAATCTTAAACGTAAAATTCGAATAGCAAATGATTAATTCCTTATCCAAAGAAATCTATAGAATATAGCTTTTACTATGTAAATCATAGTTCGAGAATTATTGAAATGGATAATGCAAGTTTTTTTCAGAATGGTAAAGTTAGTGAGAGTGTTGTCAATTTTTTACTTGGGAGATCCAAAAGGACCTATAGAACATGTTAAGCATACAAAACAAATGCAGATACCACAATGTTGAAAGAAAAAAATAAACTCAAAGTAGCAACTAGCAAAAGATTAATACCGAATTTCGAAAAATATGTTCTATTCGAGTTGGAGACATCAAACACTCTGCTTCTTATGGTTTTAGTACCGCTTTTAGATTCCCATGTCATCATCATTAACGGAGAATGGACTGGTGGTCTCCTTATATGGACTCGGGAAATCTTCCCCTCATGAACAAGTTTTTGGAGTTCAGTTACGCTCAGGTGCTATATCTTTACAGTTCCAAAGCAAAGGCGCTCTTCTCCAGAAAATAGATACAAATTTCCCTTGTATTAGATTAATGGTGAGAGAAATTTATCGACGTGGACATTGATCAGATAATTAATCCGGCGGAACACGAAAGGGAACCTCCAAAAACATCACAAGATTGTTTTCAGTCAATCTCCCCGAAAAATGCTAAATCAGGAAAATGTATGACACAATTTTAACTACTTATAGTATTCTAGCTAGGAATTCAGAACAGTTTGATACAATGTCCACTTGCCCTGTAGGGAGATGAAAAGGTCGGGGATGTCGAGGTTGCAGGTCCGAATGCTAACCATGTCTTTGAGAAGAGGGTTCAATCCCAGGCATCCCACTATCATATTGAAATTCTAATTCTCTGTAGTGAAGTCCGTCTATCTCCAATCATCTTCATTCCAAATTGGAACAGATCCACATACACCTTTTTTGAAACGAGTATATATAAGTCATGTTATACTGTTGAATAACAAGCCTTTTATTTTTCTATTTTTACTTATAGAAACTCGTGTGTTTGGGAGCACTGATGATTAAATAAATCAAGATTTTACGTGCTAATTCAGAGAGAGAGGCGAAAGCGAAAGCCTATGGGATCACTTCTATAAATGGATAACTAGGACTGAAAATACATTGGGTGGTTTGGTGTTTTGATGATCCCCCACCTTATTGATCATAACTTGTGTATTTATTATATAATGCCTTCATTACTGCTACTCCAGTAGACATTGATGGTATTTGGAACCTTTTGTTTACTTGAGAGGAAATAAGATAAATGAATTATAGAAGAGTTAACCGATCAACCTTATAAGTCAAGTAGTTGGTAAATAATCTAAAGCTTAATCAGAAAGTAAAAAAAGAAAAGAAATTAAAGATATGTTTTACCAGATGTTATGAATGAATTTAAGATAGATATGTTTCTATTATGTGGAGGAAAGGAGAATTTAAGGTAGATATGTTTTTATTATGTGGAGGAAAGGACATTATCAGAAAGATTGTCTTAAGCGTAGAATTTGATTTTAAAGAAATGTATATCTTTTGTATGTTTTGAATCAAATTAGCTAAGATATCGCAAAATGATTTAATTGGATACCTATAAATATGATAAAGGTATGTACGATGAGTAATCTCCTAACCTTACTTGTGCAAAGGATAAAAGTATTTTGAGGAAAGATCGAACCCTCCTCTTGTACTAAATCATATAAAGTCGCCGCAAAAAGAAAGTATTAGTGGCAACAAAAACCGCCACAAATCATATAAGTGTCGCCGTTATAAAGAAAGTATTAGTGGCAACTAATACTGCCACTAAATCATACAAGAGTCGCCGCAAAATAAAGTATTAGTGGCAACATAAACCGCCACAAATTCCTATTAAAATTTCTATTAAAGTTTAGCGTCAACTAAATAAAAATAACAGTTGGCGCTAAAAGTTTGTTTTAGCGGCAAATAAATCTGCCACAATAAAAATAACTGTTGCTGCTAAAAGTTTGTTTTAGCGGCAACTAAATCTGCCACAATAAAAATAACAGTTGCCGCTAAAAGTTTGTTTGAGCGGCAACTAAATCTGCCATAATAAAAATAACAGTTGCCGCTAAAAGACAATATGAGTGGCAATTAGAAAATATTAGTTGCAAAAAATTCCACTCTGCCACTAAATTAAATTACAGCTGCGCTAAAAGATAGTATTAGTGGCAACAAAAACTGACATTTACTCCTATATAAATCGCCGCAAAAAGTTTGTTTTAGCGGCAACTGAATCCACCACAATAAAAATAATAGTTGTCCTAAAAGAAAATATTTTTTTCAACTAAAACCCCCACTAAATCATATAAGACTTGGGGCAAAAAGATAGTATTAGTGGAAACAAAATCCGCCACTAAATCAAATGACAGTTGCCGCTAAAAAATAGTATATTGGCAACAAAAACCGCCACAAATCATATTAGAATCTCTACTAAAAGTAAGTACAACATAAACCGCCAAAAAATCAAATAATAGTTGCCGCTAAAATATCGTATTAGTGGCAACTAAAACCGCCACTAAATAATATAATAGTCGCATCCAAAAGAAAGTATTTGTGGCAACAAAACCGCCGCAATCATATAAGAAACGCCGCTAAAAGTAAGTATAAGTGGCAACATAAACCGCCACTAATTCATAAAAGAGTCGCCGCTAAAAGTAAGTGATATTGGCAACAAAAACCGCCAATAATTCCTTTAGCAGTCGCCCAATAAAAGTTTGTTTTACTGACAACTAAATCCGCCACTAAATCAAATAACAGTTACCACTAAAAGATAGTATTAGTGGCAAATAAAACCGCCATTAATTTACATAAAAGTCGCCATTAAAATCTAGTATATATATGGTAAATAATAAAATATCTAAATTTAAAGCAAACAATCTTACATAAATGTTGTTGATTGCTAACAATTGTGCTTATAGGCTATCTTTTACTTTTCAACTATATAGAGATGCCCGGACACCGCCCAGACACGGCCCGGACATCGCCCGGGCCTGACATTTTAAATTAAATGTTCTAATTGTTGTCGAGAATTTTGCAACTCCAATAGTCTATATAGCACATGCATGCTTCACTGTGACCACACCTTTACCTTTAATCTCCTACCACGATTCTCGTCAAATTCTCCGCAAAATATCTCATAATAGGTTTTAAACTATATTTTTAGATATTTTAATTATTTTTAGGCGAATCCCCGCACCCATATCCATACATGGATTCATATCCCCGAATCTTAAATATTAAATCATGAAGAATCTGACCTCTAGATCCGCACCCATATCGAACACCCTCACCCGAGTCAGAGCATATTAGTATATTAGAGCTAATTTTGACACCCCCTTATCAAATTGTTGTACTTGTTTAGAAGTTTGACTCTCTCGGTGGTGCTGTTAAGGGCACATCTTGCACTTCCTGGAAAGATCATTCACCAAGATTCTTCATCCTTCCATTCACATATAAAAATAATCATGAAAGTTTCACCAAATCAAAACAAAAATAAAACTAAGAATACTTTCAATTAATAAAATTCTTGATAGAGGGAAGACTTCCAAAATCAGCACTCACTTGAATCCTTCAACTTCAAGTTAGTGTTGCACTGAAAAATTTATCATTTGATTGAAATTAGCACTACCAAAAAAAACAGGATTTGGGGAGGTTTAATAGAGGGAATTACTATAACCTCCTCAAAAATATATTTAATGTGCGGGTTATTTTATACCCCACGATTTTTTATTAAGTTATGGGAGTTCTAACCTACAATATTTTATTTTTTAAAAAGAAAGGTGCCTGCAAATATTGATTAACTTCACTAATTTGTATTTTTCTCTAAGCTAACTCTAACAAGACATACAAACCCATTTCTATCTCTCTAAGTTGAACATTTCTCTCTCTATGATCACTCTCTAGCACCCATTTCTCTCTCACTCTCACGACTCTTTCTCTCACTCTCATAGCTCTTCTCTCTCACTCTAGACTCAGCTCTTCTCTCTCACTCCACTAATTTAATAAGTTTTGGCATACATTGAAGAGAAACGGAGCTCTTCATCTCATATCTTTCAGGTAATTTTGATTCTATGAAGTTTTGGAACGCGGATCTATTGAGTTAATGTATTCATCTTCCTGATTTGTTTGATTTTTCTCTTCAAATTCTAGTTCGCATGTGCGTTTTTGAACTTTGTAGAGCAATTTGTAGTGAAAAAAGTTTAAACAGGTTGTTTTTGAAATTTATGTAAATTTTTGGGGAATTTTATGTCTAGTTTTCAGACTGAATCACCACTTTTAATCGGTACTAGTTTGGATAGATCAGTCTATTTTATCTATGAGAGAGTGTATATTGTTGCTTCTTCCAATGGTTTTCTACTATGCAATAGGCTTAGAAGTTGGCATATGGCTTATTATGTCTATAATCCTGCAGGCAACATTTGGATGTCCCTAAAACTCAAATTCGTATGGATGATCCTTGTGTTGGATTTACTTGTAAGGTAGAAGAAGATGACATTGTCTCATTTACTATAGTTCGTTATGTAATTAGGGAACATTATTAGTCTAGTGTAACAATTGAAAGTTACTCTTCCGAGACTAATGTGTGGATTGCTAATAATGTCATTCATGATTTACTTTATCCATTGCACCCTAGAAGGGATAAGAATCACTTATCATCGCGTTGTGTAATTGATGGAGAATTCTGTTGGATTGATAATTCTGGACAAGGGATGACTGTTTATCGCAATTAGTAAGGAAGCTTGTTAGTTCGAACAAATAGTTCTTCAGGGGCAGCTTTTGAATTTAAACTTGAAGTTGAACGACTCAACCTTTAAGGTATTTAACACTAAACTCACTCTACTTATAATTCTAAGAATATTATAAATCGTCTTCAAACAATTATTTTTTCTCTCAATCAATATTTACTGTCTTTGTTTTACTATGTAATTAGTCCTTATGTTTGTCTTGATCTACAATTACTGTCTTTCTTTTCAATGTGTTGATGTACTTTTTACATCTGCAATAATTTGTTTTTACAACTGTGTTGTATGTACTTACTTTCTTTCTTACTTCTTACATTTGCAACAATTGTACTTTTATCAAGGGGGTTTACATTCAGTTCAAAGGTTTATCAGTTTCACTTCTACTATGGATAAATCTTGGATTGGAATGCCTAGAACCACAGATAAATATTTGATTGGGTTGCAACAATTTCTAGATTTTGCATTTATGAATGGGAGCTATAGAAAATAAAATAAAATGTCTGTGTCCTAAATGTGGATTTGAGAAGTGGCAAACTAGAAATATAGTTTATGATCATTTGACCAGCAAGTCATTTCCTCAAAATTATGTCACTTGGATTATGCATGGAGAAACATAAATATTGAAAGATTTCAGAAACACAGATGTTATTCTAGATACGTTGTCTCCTAAAAATCCCATAGAACTATTGATTAATGAAGCATTTCAGGATTCAATTATACATGAAGACATTAATGTTGGTCCGTGACATGCAGTTGGAGAAGAAGAAATGTCATATGATATGCCTTCTTCAAACAACAAGGATTTTTTTGAGTTGCTTAGAGATGGAAGTGAAGAATTATATGAAGGGTCCAAGTACTCGAAATTAGAATTTTTATTGAAAAAGTGTTCATCTGGATTAAGTGATAAGGGAATGACTATGTTGTTAGATCTATTGAGGGATGCATTTGAATTTTCTAGGATTCCTAATTCCTTTTATGAGGCAAAGAAAACCATAAAAAATCTTTCTCTTGATTATATCAAGATAGATGCGTGTCCAAATAACTGCATGTTGTATTGGGGAGATGATATTAATGAGGAAACGTGCAAGCATTGTCACCTTTTCAGGTGGAAGCTTAACAAGAAGAGCATCAATAACTAGCCTGCTAAAAAAAAAAAAAAAGATACCTGCAAAAATTTTGTGTTACTTCCCACTAAAACCAAGGTAGCAAAGATTGTTCATGTGTTCCAAAATTGCAGAGCATATGAGATGGCATGCAAAGGATAGTAATAGAGATGGAATTATGAGGCATCCTAGAGATGGAGAGGCATGGAAGAAGTTCAATATTACTTTTCCTGAATTTTCTATTGATACCCGAAATGTTCGTTTAGGCCTAGCTAGCGATGATTTCAATCCTTTTGAAAAGATGAGTACTACTTACAGTATTTGGTCAATTTTTTTGATTCCATATAACCTTCCACCTTGGATGTGTACGAAGCAACCAAATTTGATACTACCAATGATCATTCCATGTCTACGTACGGTGGGGAATAATATAGATGTATACCTACAACCTCTTGTTAAGGAGTTGAATGAGTTATTGTGTGAAGGTTCAGAAACTTTTGATTCATCAAAAATGAAATGTTTAGAATGTGGGCTGCTCTAATGTGGACAATCAGTGACTTTCCTGGACTTGATATTCTGGTTGGAACACACATACTGGTTATGCATGTCTTTCTTGCAATTTTGATACAGAACCTTGTTGGCTTCATCATAGTAAAAAGTGGTGCTTTATTGGTCATCGTCGATTTCTGACAAAAAATCATGAATTTAGATTAATGAGACATAGTTGTTTTTGGAAATGTTGAAGAGAGGATCCCACACAAGAAATTTATCGGGATCAGATATTTTGCAACAAGTAAAGTAAATTGAAGTTAAATTTGGAAGACCTGTAGAGTTGATCTTAAAAATAAAAAGAAAGAAAGGGAAAAATGTAACCCAACAATGGAAAAAAAGAGAGCATATTCTTCAATCTTCCATATTGGGAGTTCAACTTGCTACTTCATAATTTAGACGTTATGCTATTAAGAAGAATGTGTCCGACAATGTTATATACTCTTTGATAAATGATAAATACAAATCAAAGGATCATTTGATGTTCGAAAAGATCTACATGATATGGGTATAAGGCGCGATTTTTGGCCTGATGAGAATGAGAATTGTTGGCTTGGTGCATTTGCCATTCCAGTTAATAAGTGTAGGAAATATGGAAGAAAAATATTATCTTTAGAGAATGCTCAAGTTTATTATAGGTTACTTAAGTCCACTTGAGATGATTACAATCATCAACTATATCTCTATTTATACTAGTAATAATGTAAATCAAAGGTCTTGCATGTATCACAATTTACTAGGTAAATGTATTACGAAATTCTAAAAAGACTTCTTGAAAAACTAAGAGACAATTTCGAAAGACTAAACATTGATGCATTAATTCCAAGACTCCCCCTTAATGCATTTGCTTGATAACTCCAATGCGTTCTCGAAGATAGCAAATTTTTCCTCTAGGAAGTGCTTTGGTGAAAATATCAGCAAGTTGTTCTCCTGTCTGACAATAATGCAACTGAATTTCGCCTTTCTCTTGTGCTTCTCGGATAAAATGATACTTGATGGAAATATGCTTTGATCTTTCATGGCTAACTTGATTCTTGGCAATTGCAATTGCTGATTTGTTATCACAATACAAAACATTCCCTCTTTTTTGTTTTCACCAATGTCTTCAAATATTCTCCTATAAGCCAAATATCTTGAGAAGTAGCATTAGACGCTGAAACATATTCTGCTTCGGCAGTGGATTGAGAAACAACACTTTGATTTTTTGATAACCAAGAATAAATACTTGATCCAAATAAGAAAGCATAACCAGAAGTACTCTTCATGTCATCTATACTTCCAGCCCAATCACTATCAGAATAACCAATTACGTTCAAATCTCCACCAAATTTGTACATTATTCCATAATCCATTGTTCCTTGCAAGTAGCATAGAACACGCTTTGCAGCTCCAAAAGGCACTTGGCTTGGTTCTTGCATGAATCTGGATAATAAACTAGCAGCAAACATAATGTATGACCTTGTTGAAGTAAGATATATAAAACTTCCAATGAAGCTCCTATAAAGTGAGCTATTAGCTTTCTTTTCTCCATCATCTTTTCTAAATTTCTCATTTAATGGTATGCCACAGACCTTCAATCCATCATTTTAAATTTTTGAAGAAATCTTTTAGTAAGCTTCTTTTGAGAAATGAAAATTCCTTCTTTCACTTGAGAAACTTCGATGCCCAAGAAATAATTTAGCAACCCAAGATCACTCATTTCATAGGCTTGCATCATATCTTGCTTGAATTTTTCCATCATCTTCACATCATTTCCTGTGAAGAGCAGATCATCCACATAGAGACAAACAATGATAATGCTGTCATGTTCTTTCTTCACATACAAAGTGGCTTCACTTTTACTTCTCTGAAAATTATTTTTCACAAAGTACGTATCAATTTCATTGTACCGGCTCTTGGAGCTTGCTTCATCTTGTAAAGAGCTTTTTTTAGCCTTTACACCTTCTCTTCTCCCCCTTGAACAAAAAATCCTTGAGTTTTCTCGACATAAATCTCTTCATCAAGTTTTTTATTAAGAAATGCAGATTTAACATCAAGTTGAAATATCTTCCATTTCTTTTGTGCAGCAACAACAATTACGGTTCTAATTGTCTCAAGACGAGCAACTGGAGAGAAAGTTTCATAAAAATCAATACATGGTTTTTGCGTGAAGCCTCTAGCAACCAACCTTGCTTCGTGCTTTTAAATATATCCTTCCTGATTTAGTCCATTTTAGACTTAAAACTTCTCTTTCTCTGGGTATAGCCACAAGCTCCCAAGTATTACGTTTTTCAATCATCCGAATTTTTTCTTACATGGCTTTCTTCCAAACATCATGCTTTATTGCTTCTTCATAATTTTCTGTCTCAACACCGGCGAGTTACATCTCTGATAAATGTCACTCAACATTTTTGTTCCTCTTGGAGGTGGTTCTTCATCATCTGAATCTGCGATTTCTCCCCCTTCTGGGACATCTTCCTCTTTCTCATCCTCTTCTTGATTTGAAGATATGATAGCAGAACTCTCCATATTTTTATCCTTCCAATTCCATGTTGTTTTTTCATAAAAAATGACATCTCTATTAACAAAAAGTTTGTTAGTTTTGACATCGAGAAGCCTATATCCTTTTGTCACATCACTATAACCAAGAAATATACATTTTTGACTTTTTTTCATCCAATTTTGTTCTTTTCTCAGCAGGTACATGAGAATAACAAATACACCCAAAAATTTTAAAATGACTTACAGAAGGTTTCATTCCACTCCAAGCTTCAACTGGTGTTTTGTCCTTTAGTGCCTTTGTCGGGCACCTGTTAAGGATGTACACTGTTGTATGCATTGCTTCTGCCCAAAAATATTTTGGCATCCCTTTCTCATTCATCATAATTCTGGCCATTTCAACAATTGTTCTACTTCTTCTTTCAGATACACCATTTTGTTGAGGAGTGTACCATGTTGTAAGTTGCTTCTGAATGCCTTCACTTTTGCAATATTCTTCAAATTCTTGACTTGTGTATTCACCTCCTCTATCACTGCAAATGGTTTTAATGCTTCAACCTTTTTGCTTCTCAACAAGGGCTTTAAATTTCTTGAATGTAGAAAATGCTTCTGACTTTTCTTTCAAGAAATAAACCCAATCATTCTTGAGAAATCATCAATAAATATTAGAAAATACCTTTGACTTCCAAGAGATGGAGTCTTCATTTGTCCGCAAATGTCGGTATGGATTAGTTCCAAAAGTACACTTGCTCTCCAAGACACCCCTTTTGGAAAAGACTTCCTATGTTGCTTTCCCATTATACAACTTTCACATGGATCCACCTCAGTATGTATCTTAGGAAGGACTTGCACCATATCTTTTGCTTGAGAAGCTTCAAACCATGAAAATTCAAGTGACATAATCTTTTGTGCCAAAGCCATGAATCATCTACAATTTCATTTTTTAATGCATTGTAATGAAATTGCAAAGGGAAGTTTCTTTTTATCATCTTTACTTCTACAATGACTTAATTTGACTCAATTTTATCATAAATCCTGCAATAATTATCTCTAAACACAAGAGAATAACCATTTTCCATGAGTTGACCAACACTAAGCAAATTTTCTTCCAAGTCAGGAACATAAAGAACATCATGAATTTGCTTACCGCTTCCTTTCATGTTGATCGAAATGGTACCTTTAACTTTTACATCAACTAAGGCTCCATTCCCCATTCTCACTTTAATAGTGATGCTATTATTAATTGAGAGGAAAGTCTTTTCATCTCCATTCATGTGATTACTACAACCACTATCAACATACCATTCATTGCTTTTTGTTGAAGCATCAGATTTAGAAGCGAAGAAAAGGTTTTCTTCCCTTTCTTCCTCCTGTTTTTCACAAAAAATTGCTTGCTCCCGTTTCTTGTGCCATCAATCCTTTTCAATTTGTCAAACTTTTTACAAAAGTTACATTGGGGCTTACCTTTGTGTCAACATTTTTCTGCAGTGTGATTAGTCTTTTTGCAAACTTTACAAAAAAGACTAGAGTTTTTCTCACCTTTTTCTTCAACCTTCTTGGAAGAACCATCATGATCGTGCTTCTTTTTTGGCTTGTAATTCTTATTCTGTTGATTTTTTGAGAAATTTTGAGAATTCTCATTTGTTCAGGACTGGAAAGCCGTCTCTTTGGGTTGATCTTCAAGAAAATACCTTCGCTTCTCGTGTGCACGAAATGATCCAACTAGCTAGCTTAGAAAGATCTTTTGTCTCCTCAGTAATAGCAACAATGTACTCATACTTTTCTGTGACACTAATTAGAATCTTTTCCACAACTTGTTGGTCAGAAACTGTATCACCATGATTTCTCATTTCATTAACAATATTACGACTCTTGTGCAATATTCATCTATTTTTTCAAATTCTATCATCTTCAAATTTTGAAACTCTCTTCTAAGATTTTGAAGATTTATAGTGCGTACCTTTTTGTCACCATACACCTTAGTTTCCAGAGAATCCCAAGCTTCCTTTGCAGTCTCACAAGTAGCAATTTTTGCAAAATATGCTTTTGAGGCTCCCATTTGGATTTTGCTCAAGGATTTTGCATCTTGACGATACTTAGCCTAAAGATTTTTCATCTCTGCTGATGTAAGTTCACCATCGTTGTCTGGATCTTCAAAACCATTTGCAACAATAGTCCACAAACCTTCATCTTTCGAATATGTTCTCATTCTTATCTTCCAGTATTCAAAATCAGTTCCATAAAAAAATGGAGTAAGAACAATTGAAGAATCAACACCTTCATTTATTTTGTATGCCATATTTTTTCTTCACCTTACCCCATATTAAGAACGAAACATGCTCTTCATACCAATTTGTAGGAAATATGGAAGAAAAAAACTATCTTTAGAGAATGCTCAAGTTTATTATAGGCTACTTAAGGCCACTTGAGATGATTACAATCATCAACTACATCTCTATTTATACTAGTAATAATGTAAATCAAAGGTCTTACACAAATAACTAAATACATGTATCACAATTTACTAGATACATGTATTACGAAATTCTAATAAGACTTCTTGAAAAACTAAGACACAATTTCGTAGACTAAACATTGATGCATTAATTCCAACAATAAGAGACTTGCCTTCCTCAAAACTTTGAAAAATATCTCTATGCCGGATGGTTCCTCAAGTAATATTTCTCACCATATTGATTTGGAGAATAAGAGGATATTTGGATTAAAGACTCACGATTGTCACATTATTATGCAACAATGTTGCCCATAGCAATTGGAAATGTTCTTCAAAATCAGGTTGTTGCAGTTTTAGTAGACTTTCTTCCTTTTTTAAACAACTTTGTTTGAAAACCTTGAGCCTCTCGGACCTAGAAATGATACAAGATCGAATTGTACTCACACTTTGCCACCGAGAGATGTTGTTCCCTAAATCATTTTTCATTGTAATGGTTCATTTGACTGTCCATTTAGTGGATGAGGTAATAAAGGGTGGTCCAGTACATTATCCTTGGATATATTTTGTTGAAAGGTAAAACATTTCTTATAGAAAATTCTTTGTTTCAACATAATGCTTATTCTTATACCTTCTTGGTTCGGTTATACATTGTTAGGTCATTTCAAGTCCCTTGTAGGAATAGATCACAATCAGAAAGTTTCATAGCCGAAGGTCATATAGTTGAAGAAGTTCTAACTCTTTATTCTCATTATTTTGAGGATATGGAGTCGAGAGTAAATAGTCCTAAACGTGTAAATGATGAACCAAATCATAGTGAAGCTTCTGAAGTATCATCAATGTTCCCCCCATGAGGTAAATCTGTCGGAGGCTCAAATTTCTCCTTGACTCAACTTGAGAAGACTCAAGCTCATCGATGTGTTACTTAATTGTGCAGCAGTTAAGCCGTTTATTGAGTAAGAAATAAATTGATTTATTTTGAAAAAATGCATTAGAGTGAATTGATTAAAAGTTGATACAATCAACTTGTTTATAGTGAATTTAGGCATCACATAAGGAGGAGTTTAAGAGGTCCAAAATCTTCTATAACAGAAGTGGAGAAGAGAGTTAACAAGGAATTTTCTGAATGGTTTCCAAAGAGAGTGAGTGAATTAAGTTTCCAAATAAATATCCATGCCTAGTTAAGTTTCTTCTTTCAATTTTGAATATTTGATGAAACTAATTTTGCTTATTTAGATTATGAATCCAGATATAGCAAATAAGATCTCTACTGATATGGAGTTCTTAGCACGGGGTCCAATGACAGATACAAGAAGGTTCACTGCTTATAACATTAATGGATTTAAATTCTGGACTTTGTCTAGAGAACAAGGATTGAAAACTCAAAATAGTGGAGTTTTTTTAACCTCTGACACCTCATGTATTGCATCTAATGCTGATAGAAATGCAAGACAAGCAGTCTTACCATATTATGGTAAGGTAGAAGATATTATTGAACTTAATTACTATGGCCGATTTAAGGTTGTGCTCTTCAAATGTCAATGGGCTGACACTACTCGGGATAGAGGATTCAAGAGAGATGCTTGGATTTTAATTGTGTCAATTTTTCTAGATTGATTCATACTGGTGATCGTGAGGATCATGATCCTTATATCGAAACATCTCAAGCAAATATGGTCTATTATGTTGATGATGAAACTGAAGAAGGATGGAGTGTGGCTATACATTTAAAGCGAGAGATACGTTTGACATGGGAGAGCTTGATAAAGAAGAAATGTATGAGAACGAGCCGATCGAGAAACAAAATTTTGAGCAGTTTTTTGATGTTGATTATGAAAATGTTCCAATTGCAATAGAGGAGCATATGTCAGAATAGGAATTAAGTTCCTTAGTTCAATATCAAATCAGTAGTAGTTTTTCATTTAATTCTTTAGTTCTTATTTGTAATTCAGTTGCAATTTTCATTGATATATATAAAATTAAATTGTCCCTTCTCTTTAACTTTTTTCTTCTATTTTCATTTCAGCATGGTGAAGATTTGAACCTTGGATGTCTCTGTTAATTATCTAGCTAGGTGTGTTTCATCTACTTCTATTGCTTGTAGATATGCCGAAGCCTAAGCGCTATGAGTGTAAACCCTGTGTACATCATGTGAATATTTCGACAATGACAAATTACTGCTCACTAACTATAATCTTACTGCGCAGAAAAGCCACTCGACTGAGAATCTGCAAGACATCGAGATGGAGCCAAGCTTAAAAAGGAAAGCGAAGATTGATCAATCACAAATCAATCAAATCATAATACATAAAGGCAAGTGAACATCCGGATCACAGATAGAAGATCAAAAGACCAATCAAGCTCGTCACTAAAAGAAAAGCAAATCAACAATCAAGATCAAGACCTAAATCAAAGGAAAGAAATGATTTGTCATGCACATATCTGATATGGACATGACTCAGCAAATCAATCACAAGGTGAATCAAGGATATGATTGGACATCCTTGATTCAAACACCCTTGGGTTTCTGACAAGAGCGTCCTATATAAACCTCCTCAACCTTAGTGTGATATATACATCTTCACTTGAACTTATCTGTAATCTTCTTTTGTCTTTGATAAAACATTGTACACAAGAGTGAACAACTGTAAAAGAAAAAGAAAGAGAAAGATTCTGAGGGTAGGTTATACGAGTAGAGGAAGTATCAAGTATAGAAGGTCTGACTTACATATCAGACAGGATTGAAAGTGTATCCCTCTGTAAACTAAAATTCAAACAAGCTCTTAAGGAAACCCTTGAAACCCAAGGGGACTGGACTAGGCACCACATCGGTGATCCGAACCAGTATAAAACTTCTCAGTGTTCATTTATATTTACAGCACTTTATATTTCCATATTTCTCTTAACTAATCTGCAGGGAAGTCGACTACCTCCTACAGGCAGTCAACTAATCAATTAAATTTTAAATTCACCCCCCCCTCTCATCTTTCAATTGGTATCAGAGCAGGTCTCACAGATTAAGTGTTTAACCACACGTGAGCAAAGATCAAATGGCACACTACCAAATTCCCGGCGCCTAACTCCAGGATGGTCATTCATCACATCGACCACCTTACTTTAATGGCCAACACTATTCACATTGGAAGGACATATTTAGAATCTACGTCTCCTCTAATGACCATCAAGCATGGATATTATCAAAAAGGGTCCAAAACCCATTCCTGGATTAACTAAAAAAGATGACTCTGAGAAACCTTTTGATCTGAATCATTCGATATTACAAAGGAACAACAAGAGGTAATTCAAACTAACGCTAGACCTATAAGTTTGCTATATTGTGCAGTAAGTGGAGTTGAATATGACAAGATATCAACTTGCGAAACGGCTAAAGAAATGTGGGACAAACTTGAAGTAACTTATGAAGGAACCACCAAAGTGAAGGAAGCCAGAATCAGTTCACTTGTAAATGAATATGAGTTATTCAAAATGGCGGATGATGAGAATGTAGAATCAATGTTCTCAAGATTCAGCAAAATCGTTTGTGAACTAAAGTCACTTGGAATGGTCTACTCAAATTCCCTTCAAGTCAGTAAGATGATCAGAAGCCTACCTAAGGCATGGGAAACCAAGGCCGCCATCCTAGAAGATGGAGATCTGCAGAATATGACGTATGATAAGCTCCGAGGAAATCTAATGGCATATGAACAAAACCATATAAACAGATACAACAAAGATGACAAAAAGAAAAGTGTAGCGTTCAGTGCTGAAACTACCGAAGCAAAAGACGAAGCAAATGAAGATCAAGACGAAGGAATGTCACTCATAACTCGTGGAGTAAGACAAATGCTTAGACAAAGAAGACAAAGACCGCAACATGAGTTCAAAAGAAATGATGATTGTTGTTACTACTGCAGAAAACCAGGACACATTAAACAAAACTGCGCAAAAAGAAAAAGGAGAAACAATCGAAGAAATGAAGATCCAAAAAGCCTTAAAGCATGGGAAAAGGGATAAACCATGGATGACGACTATGACGAAATGGCAAATCTATGTTTCATGGTACTAGGAGAAACAAGCGAGGTAAGATCTTTTAATTGTACTAAATGCGATGATTTACAAAACTCCTTGGACATGGTCACTGATGAATTACAGAAAGTCATCGATGAATACAATAAACTCGCTCAAGAAAAGAACGATTGGCAAATTCTTCTTGAAGCAAGTCAGATTGAAGTCGACTTACTGACAGAAGAACTTGAAGAAGTAAAAATGCAATTGAATAGTGTCAGAAAATCTCCTAGTCAAAGCTCTGTTCACTCAAACAGAGTAATGACGTCCTCAAGTTCCAAATCAAATAAGAACTTTCCCATCCCAAACTCTGTCAATTACTCTTCTAGAATTACTTGCTATACTTGTGGTTATATCGGTCACAAATCTTTTCAATGCAGAAAACTTCCCTATGGGAAATGGATTTGGAGACCAAAAGCTATCAATCATCAAGGACCCAAAAATACTTGGGTTCCTAAAAGAAACTAATCTTTCTATTTTGCAGGAGCAATCAAGAAAAACCTACAAAAAGGGAATGTGGTACTTGATAGTGGATGCTCCAGACATATGTGTGGAAAGAAAGAAAATTTCAAAACCATAAAAAGGATAGATGGAGGATGTGTCAGATTTGGAGATAATGCAAAAAGAGAATTAACTGGGATTGGAAAGATTTCGTTGAGTTCATCATGTGATCTAATCAAAGTCTACTTAGTTGAAGGACTTAAACATAATCTTCTCAGCATTAGCCAATTGTGTGATGCCGTATTTCAAGTGACCTTCAACACAACAAATTGCATCATCAAACATTCTAAAAAGCAACTAAATCTTATCGGAGACCGTGTGAATAACATATACATTTTAAACAATATAGAATTTCCATCTCTTACTTGTCTCTATGCAGTTACAAGCGATCCATGGATATGGCACAGAAATCTTGGACATGCAAGCATGCATGCTCTCGAAAAGCTTTCAAGACTCGAGCTAGTCATCGGCTTACCCAAATTTAAGTTTGAAAAAGATCACATTTGCGAAGCGTGTCAAATGGGTAAGCAAACTCGTTCTGCATTCAAAGGAAAAGATATTGTAAGTACCTCAAAACCTCTTCAACTTTTGCATATGGACTTGTTTGGTCCAACCCGCACAGCTAGCATTGGAGGTAAGAGATATGCTTTTGTAATTGTTGACGACTTTTCAAGGTTTACTTGGGTAATTTTCTTAACTCATAAAAATGAAGCTTTCACGAATTTTGAATCCTTCTGTAGAAAAGTTCAAAGAGAAGCAGGTTATTTCATTACTACTATTCATAGTGATCATGGCGGAGAATTTGAAAATAAATCTTTTGAAGAATTCTGTGCACAAAATGGCTACACTCAAAATTCTCTGCACCAAGATCTCCTCAGCAAAACGGAGTAGTTGAACAAAAAAACAGATCCCTACAGGATACAGCAAGAACCATGCTTCTTGACAGAAGTCTTCCTGATCACTTCTGGGCAGAGGCTGTCAGCACCGCCTGCCATATTCTGAACAGATGTCTAATTAGGCCAATTTTAAAGAAAACTCCGTATGAATTATGGAAGGGAAAGAAGCCTAACATAAGCTACTTTCACCCTTTCGGCTGTAAGTGTTTCATTCACAATAATGGTAAGAACAATCTCGGAAAATTTGATCCGAGAAGCAATGAAGGTATTTTTCTAGGATATGCTCCCATTAACAGAGCTTTCGAGTTTTTAATAAAAGAACCTTAAGTGTTGAAGAATCTGTTCATGTTGTGTTTGATGACACTAACCCCAGATTTCAGGAAAATGAAACTAATATTGATGAAGTTGCTGACCTTCAAGCAACTACGTTAAAAATCTCTCAGTCCTCTAAAGATTCCAAAAGAGACTCGGTGGAACCAAATACTGATGAGTCGACTACTGTGGAAACTGAGTTAACTACACCAACTGACAAAACCAACATCCCTAGAGAATAGAGACATAATGCAAACTATCTCGAGAACTTTATACTAGGAAATCAAAATGATAAAATGCAGACAAGATCTTCACTCAAGAAACAGGCATCTGTGGCACTTATATCTCAAATAGAGCCAAAGAAAATAAATGAGGCTATGGAGGATAAATCATGGGTAGAGGCAATGCAAGAAGAACTTGATCAATTCGAAATAAACCAAGTATGGACACTCATGGAAAAACTACAAAATTGCTCATTCATAGGAACAAAATAGGTCTTTCAAAATAAATTGGATGAAAATGGGAAAGTTATCCGAAATAAGGCAAGATTAGTCGCTCAAGGATACTCTCAACAAGAAGGTATTGACTACGATGAGACTTTTGCTCCCGTAGCCAGGTTAGAATCTATTCGAATATTACTAGCATATGCATCTTTCAATCATTTTAAGCTTTTTCAAATGGACGTAAAAAGTGCTTTTTTAAATGGCGTCATAAAAGAAGAAGTTTTCGTAAAACAACCCCCAGGCTTTGAAAATTCCTCTTGTCCAGATCATGTTTATAAACTTTCAAAAGCTCTTTATGGTCTTAAACAAGATCCAAAAGTTTGGTATGAAAGACTTAGCACCTTTCTACTCCAAAATAATTTTCAAAGAGGAAAAATTGATACGACCCTTTTTATTCAAAAATCCGTCTCTTACATTCTTATTGTCCAGATTTATGTTGATGATATTATTTTTGGTAGCTCTAATCTGTCTCTTAGTGAGAATTTTGCAAATCTTATGAAAGGAGAATTTGAAATAAGTCTCATGGGAGAACTCACATTCTTCCTTGGACTACAAATCAAGCTGTCTTCAACAGGAACTTTTATTAGCCAGTCAAAATACACCAAAGAGCTCACAAAAAAAAAGTTTGGACTAGAGAAAGGAAAAGCGTTTGGAACTCCAATGAGTCCTTCCACCTGCCTTGAAACAAAAGCACCAGGAAAAGATGTAGATGAAAAAATGTACCGAGGAATGGTTGGATCTCTACTGTATCTTACTGCAAGTCGACCTAACATAATGTTCAGCGTATTCAAATGTGCACGATTTCAAGCCGCTCCAAAAGAATCTCATCTCACTGCAGTAAAGAGAATCATCCGTTATCTAATAGGAACCACCGACATGGGCCTATGGGATCCTCACTCCTCTAACTTTAACTTAATTGGTTACTCAGATGCTGATTTTGCATGAGACCAAATGGACAGAAAAAGCACTAGTGGCACGTGTCAAATGTTGGGAAGATCTCTAATTTCCTGGCACAGCAAAAAGCAAACTTCAGTGGCCCTATATACTACTGAATCTGAATATCTTGCTATAGAAAGCTGTGGTACCCAATTATAATGGATGATTCATCAACTACTTGATTATGGCCTATCATTTGAAGGTACTCCCATCTACTGTGATAACACCAGTGACATCAGTCTATCAAAGTACACTGTGCATCAATCCAGAGCTAAACACATCGATATCAAACACCATTTCATCCGCAATCATGTTGAAAATGGTGATTTCATACTAGAGTTTGTTGGGTCTGAAAATCAATTGGCACATATCTCACAAAACCTTTAATTGAAGAAAGATTTTGCAATCTACGTGGAAGGTTGGGTATAATTTCTCTTCCCTCTTATTTAAAGTTCCGTACTTCTATTTTTAGTCTTTAAATATTTTAATTCCTTGTTTAGCGTGTTTTGACAGACTTTTTTTCCCTTAACCTTCTATTCACCTTTTCTGTCTCCTCGTTTCTCGTACCCTTCACCTTCTCTTTCCTCCATAAAACCCTCCTCCTTCTTCAAACCTTCTCTATCCCTCTCTTTCTCTTCTCTTCTCATCATGATTAAAACCCGTTCCATGTCTTCTCTAATACCCTCCACCAGTTCCTCCCTTCCTCCAGACGTTCTGTCTCTCTCCGATTCATCGGATGAACCGCAAGAATCTCCTAAACTCCCTACAAAACAAAAACCTTCCATCTCCAGTTCAAAGAAAGGCAAGAAGGCTAAATCTAGCACTCCTGGCATCTTCTCCTCCGACGACATGCACCGCTTCTGGGGACCAGAGCACAAGAACAGGTATGAACGACTCAAAAACCGCCCTATTGTGTCTGGCCGTGTGGTAAATCTCAGTCAATTAGATGACTCAAACTGCCCGGTAAGCCCCTTTCTTAAAGCTCAGAAACTGTCTTTATTTTTCACTCTCTGTGGTATTGAAGTTTTTGAAGAAGCTGTTAGACTGTTCTATGCAAATCTCCATCTCTCTAGCGACAGTGGAGAATTAGAAACTCTTGTCTTGGGAAACCGTTTGGTTATAAGTGAACCATTATTTGCAGACGTCTTTGGTACAAAATTTTTTGGTGTCATTCCTTACATGAATGGTTGTTGGCCTGCTGATTTAGAAGTAACTCTGGAAGAGGCTAAGATTTTTGTGGCCGAACCAGACTCAAATCTTTCTAATTTTGGTCCTCTGTCTCTCTGTTTTGAAAATCGTATTTTGGCTCATATCATTGCAACTACTTTACTTCCCAAGAAGGGATCCTTAAGTAACATCTCAAATAGAGATGTTTTTGTTCTTTACTGCTTGCTCAAAAAGTACAGGATCAACTGGGCACAATGGTTCAAGGAATATATGTGGGAAAGCTCTGAGGAAACAAACCCGTCAGCAAGTTTGCCATATGGACTGCTCATATCACGGATAGTTGTGGATCGCCTCATCGACTTATCTTTGTATAAACCCATCATCATAAATTCCACTTATGACTCTCGAAACTTCTCAAGCATGGGGTATGTCGAGGTAGAAAATAAATGGGTAAAGAAGGACTGCGTTCAATAAAGAGTGGAAGCACCAAAGCTGACAAAAATTTCTACAGACTCTGCAGCTCTACTGCTCAAGGACTCTGAAGAACTCAAAACTCGTCTTGTGGCAGTGGAGCGTGGGTTAGAGACACTCCATGGTGCAGTTGAAAAGGTGTTTCGCCTTCAAAAGGAGACCAGCACCGATGTGGGTAGCGTCGTATTTCCATGACAGGTATAAAGCAGGAAGGAATTGCAACAGTCAACAAACTCATCCGATAAGTTGACCGACTCAAAGGAGGAGTCGACTCATCAAACAACGAACTGGCCATTTCCGTTCAGAACTCCTACTCAATCCTCTCCAGGAATATGGAACGCTCTTATCACTCCTTCAGTGAAAGAATCATAAACTCTCTCAAATACTTTTGGGGTGCAAAGGGTTGATTTATTCCTGCTAATTTACTCTCTCTTTTGAACACCTTTTATACAGGATATGTCCCTGTGTTTTTTTTTGGGATTGTATATTGAAGGCCTTAGACCTTCCTACTGAGTTTTCTCTTGTCTAATCATCTATGACTTAGCTTATCTTTTTTATTATGTCAAAGGGGGAGAATAATTTTACTAGTACTGTCTCAGTTAAGGAGGAGCCTTCGATTCAGAGGGAGCCTTGACTCAGGGGGAGTCTCACCACTACATGGATAAATTCAGGGAAGTCCCTTGTCTTTAAAAATCTCTTGTCTCCTAAATTGAACCTAATTGTCATTATCAAAAAGGGGGAGATTGTTAACCCTGTGTACATCATGTGAATATTTCGACAATGACAAATTACTTATCACTAACTATAATCTTACTGCACAGAAAAGCCACTCGACCGAGAATCTGCAAGACATCGAGATGGAGCCAAGCTTGAAAAGGAAAGTGAAGATTGATCAATCACAAATCAATCAAATCATAATACAAAAAGGGAAGTGAATATCCGGATCACAGATGGAAGATCAAAAGACCAATCAAGCTCGTCACTAAAGGAAAAGCAAATCAACAATCAAGATCAAGACCTAAATCAAAGGAAAGAATTGATTTGTCATGCACATATCTGATATGGACATGACTCAGCAAATTAATCACAAGGTGAATCAAGGATATGATTGGATATCCTTGATTCAAACACCCTTGGGTTTCTGACAAGAGCGTCTTATATAAACCTCCTCAACCTTAGTGTGATATATACATCTTCACTTGAACTTATCTGTAATCTTCTTTTGTCTTTGATAAAATATTGTACACAAGAGTGAACAACTGTAAAAGAAAAAGAAAGAAAAAGATTCTGAGGGTAGGTTATACGAGTAGAGGAAGTATCAAGTATAGAAGGTCTGACTTACATATTAGACAGGATTGAAAGTGTATCCCTCTGTAAACTAAAATTCAAACAAGCTCTTAAGGAAACCCTTGAAAACCAAGGGGACTGGACTAGGCACCACATCGGTGATCCAAACCAGTATAAAACTTCTCAGTGTTCATTTATATTTACAGCACTTTATATTTCCATATTTCTCTTAACTAATCTGCAGGGAAGTCGACTACCTCCTACATGCAGTCAACTAATCAATTAAATTTTAAATTCACCCCCCCTCTCATCTTTCAATTTGAACTTACGAAACTCAGTTCACTCAACATCTACTTCACAAGGTGTAGCACAATTTTCATCAACAAATGAATCAGAATCTTCGCATTTTGGAAATACACATCAAAAACTGAATCAGAATCTTCGTCAACAACAGCTGACATCATATCTTCAACCGACACCGCGACCTACACCTTCTGTTCAGGTTACAACACTGCTGAATCCATCAGTTCAGATCACAACAGATGCAGTAGGTAATATCTTCTTTCTTGATTCTTTGTTCGTCCCCTTCCTTCTTCTTCTTCTTCTTTCTTTTTTTCACTGTTAGAGAGGGCTGGTAAGAATTTTTTTGCAGGACTCTGTTTTTTTGGCCTTTTTCTGTTTGTCTTTTTATTGGACGAAATTACACCATCGGCTAAAAAAATGTGTTAGACATAAATGGATTCTATTTGTTCTATTTATTTGTATTTTTTAGATAGGTGATGCAATTTTTTAGTGGCTAGTTTAGAACTTCTTATACTCACTCTTGCTGATATACCTGCTATGCTAAAGTAGACAAAGTTGAGATGTTGTTGTTTATTTTTTATATTCTTGAAATATGTAGGTAATTGCAGGTTGGCAGCCTTTTATGCTTGCATAGATATAGAAAATTTGTAATCGCCATTCAGGTGCTAACTAGCTATTGTGTGCAATTTATCTAACTTTTATTGCTCCTAGATATTCTAAAATTCAAGCGTTACAAGAACTTACAGAACTCATTTTGCAAAGCATCTACTCCACAAGGTGTAGCTCAATCTTCATCAACTGAATCAGAACCTTTGCATTTTGATGATACATCTTTAGTTCAGACTACACTACATCCAACTCCATCAATTCAGACCACAATGCAGCCCATTCCATCATTTCAGGTCGCGTCACAGCAAAAATCATCCAAAAAGCCTAGTGGATGTGAATCTATGCAATATTGGACGGTAGACACAATAGGTAATTTTGGGTTCTGTCATCTTGCTTCTTCTTCTTATTCTTGCTTCTTTCATTGTTGGAGGGGGCTGACAATTGTTTTTTCCAAGACTATTCTAAATAACCTTTTTCTTTTTCCAGATTTACAAGGAGCTATCAGAAAACTGAAACTGAAGAAAAGGGACGTCTTAAAATTATCTAATATCGTGGTTGATTTTGATGACATGGATGCTCAAATTGCTGAAGCACAAGGCATTCTTGCGCGCTTTTGTGGAGTTTTAGCAACTGACTGTTCCATATTTCCAATACATTTTGAAAAATGGTCATATTTACCAACGACATGCTTCAACCATTGCTTTGATCAAACATAACCCTCTTTTTAAACTAATACATGTTTGGTAAAATGCCTAAATATGTGTTTATATTGTCTATGCCTTAGTTTGTAGTTTGTAGTTTGTAGTTGCTAACTTAATTTGTTAGATTTGCTTTAGACTCTTGGGCGTTTTGTTTATTGATATTTGAACATTGATGGACCTTTTCAGCCTAATATGTGTTAGGATCTTTTCAGCCTAATTTCATTTATAAACATTTTTATATATTAGATAAGTTAATAATTTCTTTGTTTTTGAAGCCACAATTTATTCGTAGGACAAGTAAGTCAAATGGAAGACGATATGTTTATAATTCTATGTGTAAGAAGTGGGGCGCAAACAGGCTAAAAAGGTTTAATAAAGTGTATGACCTACTTAAGAGCAGAGCTGAATTAATGGATGAAGTTCCAACAGGAATTTCAAGGGATCAATGGATTTCTTATGTTGATTACAGCCTTAAAGAAAAAACAATGGTATTTATTTAAGTTCTTCAATTGGTATGTGCAATTATATGAATTTTTTTTTTGCATATCTTAACTTTTAGGTAATTTTTCTAAGGAAATGTGTAAAAGAAATGCTGAAAATCGAAAGCAACAAATCATTTCACACATCGGTGGCTCGAAACCCAACTCTAGAAGAAGGGCTGAAATGGTAAAAATCTTCATTTGAATTACTTTAATTAAACTAACAACTATTTGTAGTTAGTTAAATTATGACTTTGCTTTTCTCATTTCATTTATAGAAGGATGAAACTAGAAAAAATCCTGGACGAGGACAACTCTATCTTGCTACTCATAGGAATGAAGATGGATCATATGTCAATGAGGCAGCAAAAGAGATATGTGTATGTTCCATATTTCTCTGTCTCCGTTTTCTTCCACCAGCTCTTAAAGAGTACTCGAAGACTATTTTACCATAAATGGATGTACAAATGATGTTGAAAATTATTAGGTAAAAGCATATATTGGATGTATTTAAAACAAAACATGGAAATGTGTGTTAGTAACCTGTATTTATAAGGTTAGCCAAAAAGACAGAACCAGAAAAAGATGAAGCAGAAAGTTAAAAAAAAAAATCCAAGTCCACAGAAATTACTGTGTCTCCTTAAAAAATTTAATCCCCTCACTGTACCCGAGGTTATGGATTAATTTCTCCCAAGATAAAATGGATTAATCCTGTTAAAGAAATAGCGGTACCTCAAACTTCTTTAACTTCAACGAACTTAAGAACAACAACAAGTCACACAGACTCAGTCGATCGACACTTTGATTTTTGAGAGAAAAAATATATGCAGAGAAGGAATATTTCAGTGTTTGTAAAAAATAAATTTAACTTCCTTTTAAAGCCATTTTCAGCAAGAAACGTGTCTGTTCAGAGAAATATGTTCATACCCGTTTTATCCAGAAAGTTGTGTCTTTTGGGAAAAATAACAACTTTTCGGAAAATGTGTCTGTTAGGAAAAGAATGACTTTTCAGAAAGTAACGACTTTTCGGAATGTTACCGTTACCCGCGAATTAATTCTGTTAATTAACTAACGTTCTAAATTAATTTATAAGAGATAATATTAACAGGATTTATTGATTAACAAAACTGATTAAATAAATTTTGTCCAAAAAATTTATCAATCAAATCCAAATCCAAAGACAAAGATAAAGCCGAGCGACGGCGACGACGGCGCGAGAGGGCATCTTCTTCTTAGCTCTTTAAGAAGTAAAGGAAGTGTTTCCTTATATAAGGACAACAATTTCCCTTTCTTTTGCCGATATGGGAGAAATAACTTTTCATTTGCACTTTGCAAATGACTTTTCATTTTCCGTCCATAATAGTTCCCTCACTTTCTATATTCTCTATTTTCTTTTCCCATTCACACTTGCTAAACCCAACAATGTGTACACTAATTCTACTTTGCTTTCCAGTCAAATGTTTTACTATAAAAAGATCTAAATTTTACATGATAGCGCATTTTTTCCTTTTATCTTTGACTGGCTTCACCATCTGAAAGTGGCCTTGTGCTTGATTTTGACATTCACTAATAAGATATCTAATTTTTTATGTGTGTTGTATTCAGGAAAAAGTTGAGCTAGCCATGACACAAAGCATCACAGATGAGTCTGAAGTTTCACAAATGATGTCGTTGGTAAGGTGCAAGGTAAAGAGCATTCTGGATGAGTAAGATGCTTAGGATTAGGAGTTGTCCCAAGTAGAGCTTTCAAACAAACAAGACCTCGTTATAGTGGTTTAAATGCTTCAAGTTATAATAATGACTCCTGTTCTTCCCAATGCCAAGAGAAGTACAGTCATATATTAAAAGCTCAAAATCAAACTCAAGACAACTAAAATTGTGTGATGAATGCTCACACTCAATTGGTGAATGCATTCAAGACGTATATGATAATGAAAGAAGGAACAATACCTTAACAGTTTGCTGGAATCTTTGTTTCTCCGGCTTGTTCAATGGTAAAGAAGAATTTATTGACTTCTTGTTTTTTGTTTAAATTTCATTCCTATTGTTAAATTTCCTCCTAAATTTTGTGTTCATTGACCAGATTGTTTTAGTCATTTACCTACAAGAAGGTACAATACAAGAACAATGACTGAAATTTTTTAGATCTATAAATTACTATGAATCAATTGGTAAATTGTGCATCTAGCCTAAACTAATTTGAGTATTCCGTTTGATTGTATGAAATTTCTAGTTCTTAACTTAAGTAGATAAAATTGTCACATAATGTACCAATTAGACTGTCTTATTAGCTGAAAAGCCGGAACTATATTGTGCTTTGTATAATATTGTTCTTAGATTATCCAAGGGTGTCACCTCGTGGTCAATAAACTAGTTTAAGAATCATGTCGTCTCAGGTTTGACCAGCTCTCATCTGTTTTCTGTTACTGGTGGGATTATAGGTATTGTGGAGTTAGTTGAGGTGTGCGAAAGCCAGTTCAGACACTACAGTTACAAATAAATAATTAATACTCTGAATCAATCAATATACTATGTGTCTAACCGGAAGTAGTTGGACTGTTGGAGTCTGTTTGATTCTAAATTTTTCTTTCTTAGTTGAAGTAAGATAAGATTGACCTATAATGTACCAATATTGGTTCTGTAATTCAACTGCCGAATTAGCTAAACTATTTAGTGTGTAATAGGATATTGTTTTAGGTTTTGTAGTTTGTAATTAATTGGGCAGAGTTACTTTTGAATTATCCAGAATGTATGACATGGTGTTAAATTGGAACTGCAATTACTGTTGTGTTTTGACAATGCTCTGTATGCAGATAGAGATATGGTGTAATTCATGTGCAATCTAGATGGATTAGTGTCCTTTGGTTCTTTTAGTTTTAAGAGCTTGTTTTGAACGCTTCAAAGTTTTAATGGGTCTTTATCCTTGATTTCATGAAGTTATATTCAAATTTCTTTCAGCTATTAGATTTTAAGTTGATTTCTGTTAATTACCTAAGATAGAAATTTAGAACTGGTACATTCAAGAAGTTTTACTTTTTGTGCATGTTGTAGTTTATTGATCTAAATTTTTTTTTTTTTATGGCTCCATTGGAGTCTAATAGTAGTACACCGGTGTATTGCAAGAAAAGAGTAGTAGGAAATGTCATAGCAATTTATGTAAACAAGGTCCTGGAGTTGTTGTTTGTGTGGTGACTGCTAGTGCATTTTTTCTTGCATTTGCTACATTGATACTTATTTGGTTATGCTCCAAAAGATTCAAGAGTGAAATCTTTTGAAATCGTGGCATCTGATATCATCAAAATGCCTAAGGAGTTCAGTTATAAAGAGCTTAAATTGGCCAAGAAAGGCTTCATTCCAACGAGAAGTACAACTACATTGGTACTTATTTCATTCCAAAGTGCATTTGGGACTGGTCTAGCATGTTGTAGTTTACTCAATATGATTTTATTGTGGTCCTTTTGATTAATTATAACTTAAATTCCTTTTGTAGCCAAGTGATGCGGCTAGTGGATCCATTTCATGTATGAATGCAAGAAGATACTCTGATTGAAGTAATCCAAAAAACAATCAATGAAGTATTGTCGTGCAATTGTATTAGATAATTAAGTATTGTAATTGCTTGAATGGATGTAGTAGATCTTTTATAATAATGGTTGGAATGAATGTTTAGTTTTTGAGACAAATGATGATACTAATGTTTGTTTGTAATGTTGAAATATATGTTTGAGACTAATATTATATTATTTTATGTTAATGTATTTTAGTTTGATAATATCTTAATGTTTACCTATTTAAGATAGCAATTTGTATAATAAAAATATAAAATGTATTATCAATCAGTTTGTAGAATCATATATTACTAAAAGCATGAATAAAAAGTTGAAAGTTGAATTACTGTTTTACCCCTTTTATAAATTAAATTGTTATAAAATATTTAAATATTTGATTGTATAAATTTAATTAAATGTTAATGACTTTTAGACTTCCTAAGATTAATTCCTAATTAAATATCTAATTTATTAATATTTATCATCTATAATCTATATGTATATAATAATTATAATTTTTTTTAAAAATTAAATAAAAGTCTTTACCTAAATTGCTATACTTTTCCTCTTCTTATAACTTTTTCCTTAACCCCTCTCATGAATAATATAATTTATGTATAAAGTATTATTCTTTATGATAAATAACGAAATTTAATATTTAAAGGGTGCAAATCTACAAAATGGAGACACGCGTTAATAATGTCCTCTTGATTATTATTAAAGAATGACTCTAGCTTCACAAATTTAAAATTGATACTTAATTACATGATAAGAACTTTAGTTGTTCTTTCTAAATGGTTTGCAAACTATAAATTTTTTTTTTTCATATTTATCTTTTGTTTATTATTATTTTCTAATTACTTATTCAACTTTTATACTCTTAATATTCATAACTCTCATCTTTTCATATTCATAACCTCCAAATATTTAAACTAAAACTTTAAGATATCTTTTGATATTCCGTCTATTTTATCTATATAAATTCAACTTTTTTATTTCATGAAACCCCTACCAAGATTATTAGGCTATTATTTTTATTCTATAGTTAAGGTAGATGAAGAAGACTCTTGAATTTTGATAGGACATGGAAGGAGTTGATAAGAACTCAGAGAGTTATGTACTTATTTTGTACTTATTTTTTCATCTACATATACATTAGTCTTATAAGAATAATGTCTACATTGTATTTTTTTCTTAAATCTTTTTCTTTTTGTCTTTTTTTTTTCTCTATTAGACTTCTTAATTTAGTTTTCTATGAATGTTTATTGTCGTCAGTCTTTATTCTTATTTTTTAATTGTTACATTTTATTCATTACAATTAACATATATATATTTCCATGAAATTTTAGTTATTCTAACGTATCTATAAAAATTCACATGAAACGCATGTGCGAAGCGCGTGCTCAGAAACTAGTTATAAATAAATATATAAAAAAAAATCAACAATAGTAAAACGGTCACTGGTTGCAGGGACATTATACAAATTTGTTTAGGCATTAACCCCCCACTAAATGAGAATATATCAGGGGTTTTGTATCCCACAACATTTTAAATAATTAACTTAAAAAATACATGTTTCGGGGTTTTTAACCCCCACTATAAAACCGCCGTTAAAATATTGCAGCGGCCAGGATTACAACCTCCACAAACTAGTAAGGGCGAACATTCTTGGGGCGGATTTGAAAACCGCCGTGGCAGCTAATTGCGGGGGTTGTTGACCACCGAAACATGCAAATTAAACCCCCGCAAGTGACGTGTTTTTTTTGTAGTGTAGTGTTGAAACTGTTAAAGAAGAAAAAGCTATTTGGGTTAAAGGGAGAAAGAAAGAGTGGTCAATCCACGGGTCTTTTAATTGGGGTTGGGGTTGTGGGCACTGGAAGGAAGAGATGACAACTTCATCCTTATCTCGTCCTACTCTCTTCCTTTTCGAGTGATAGGCGTCTTGTTTTGATTCTATCCTCACTTATCATGAACAAGTTTTTGTTTGCTTTGTATGTTTAGGCGTTAATGCCTCTTCTGTTTTAATAAATATAATGTTATGGTTTAAAAAGTGTTGGATTAATTATCGATTATGAGTCAGTGATGTAGTTCATTAATTAATTTAAGTACTCTTTCAACTCGTTGTTCGGAATTTCGTTTTTATCCTAGTGTCATTAATTAATTCAATTGCTTTTTTGTTATTTCGTTTAATTTCACCAGCTCGTCTGTAGACTTGTAGTTAAGTTTGAACTTCTGTTCCAATTCCTTATTGTTGGGAAAGGCAAGCAGAAAATAGATGTGCACGACAAAGGCGGTAGCGGAAGAAACCCAAGTCAAAACTTTCCCTTCTATTTGAACCAAGAGAAGACAAATAACTCAAGAATAAAATGGTTTGGGGTAGCAAACAAACCAACAAAGTAAGAAAAACAAATCAACACAAGAGACTCCAAATTTAACGTGGAAAACCTCTTCGGTGTGACGAGTAAAAAGCACAAGACCAAAGATCCACTATCATCAAAAAGAGTTACAAAAGTGTCCTCCAAAATGGCCACCAACAAATTGCCAAACAATGAGCAAAACAACTACAAGATAGCACCAAAAACTAGAGAAACAAAAGGAACTAAAATACTCAAATCGCAGCTAATGTTCATGAGCTAAAATCTGGAGCTACAGGACTCCAAAACACCCTCTCTCAGTTCCAGTCAAAGATTAAGTTTAAAGGAACATGCTATCCATAAATCAGCTCAATCGGACAAGAAACGAAGCGGGAATCGCGATTTGAAAATGGCTACTATAGCTTGTGCCAAAATCTGCACTTTCTCACTTTTCTCTCTATATTGGATGCTCTCAAACTCTTGTGATTCTCTCCAAAAAAGACCTAAAAGAAAATCTTACATATGCACCATAATATTGGGCTTATGGGCAAAAGCGGGCTTGTCAAATTTGGGTTAATTTTATCCACAAAGGAAAGGATGGAAGACCCAAAACCTTGGACTTTTATTCATCCACATAGGAAGGGAAAAAGGCCCAAACCCAACAATTCTCCCCCTACCGACAATGTGGAGGAAACTGCCATCCCGACGATCATGCAACATTCTTCAAACTTCCCTCTTGGCAAAGCTTTAGTCATCATGTCGGAACCATTATCATTGGTATGGATCTTCTCAAGTTCAAGCAACATCTCAAATCCAATGATACCTCACATCAATGTGTTTAGACCTACCATTAAATGTAGAATTCTTGACAAGATGAATAGCACTTTGACTGTCGCAATAAAGTACATACCTCTCTTGAGAACAACCAAGTTCCCCCAAGAATCTCTTCATCCAGATCAATTCTTTGCAAGTTTCAACAGCTGCAATAAGCTCAACCATTGTAGTAGATAAAGCAACATATTTTTGCAATCCAGATTTCCAAGACACAGCTCCCCCTGCAAAAGTAATCAAGTCGCCTGAATTAGACTTATGAGTATCAACATCACCAGCCATGTCTGAATCAGTATAACCACAAAGAATAGGTTTCCCTATCCCAAAACACAAACTCAGACTAGAAGTACCACAAAGATATCTCATAATCCACTTTACAACATTCAAATGCTCTCTTCCCGAATTAGAAAGAAAACGGCTAACAATACCAACAACATTAGCAATATCTGGTCTTGTACACACCATTGCATACATCAAGCTACCAACATCTTAAGCATAAGGAACTTGCTTCATATATTTCTTCTCGCCATCACTGGAATGACAATGTCTAGAACTCAATTTGAAGTGCATAGCTAAAGGTGTACTGACAACCTTAGCTTTGTCAATGTTAAATTTACGAAGTACTTTCTAAATGTACTTCTCTTGTGACAACCACAATTTCTTGGCATCTCTATCACGGATAATCTGCATGCCAAGAATATGTCTTGCTGGTCCCAAGTCTTTCATAGCAAAAGACTTATACAATTCTTGCTTCAACTCTTTAATCCTGCAAGCATTCTGACCAACAACAAGCATGTCATCAACATAAAGCAAAACAATAATAAAGTCATCATCAGTGAATTTTTGCATAAAAACACAATGGTCTGAAGAAGTCTTTTTGAAGCCTTGCTGATTCATGAAGGAACCAAACTTCCTGTACCATTGCCTGGGAGCTTGTTTTAAACCATACAAGCTCTTCTTCAATTTGCAAACATAATTCTCTTTTCCCTTGACTTCAAAGCCTTCCGACTGCTCCATATAAATTTCTTCATCCAAGTCACCATGGACAAAAGCAGTTTTAATATCCATCTGTTCAACCTCCAAGTCCAGACTTGCAGCCAAGCCTAGAATAACACGGATGGATGACATCTTCACAACTGGAGAGAATATCTCATCAAAATCAATAACCTTTTTCTGGTTAAGCCCTTCACAACTAATCTAGATTTGTATCGTGGAACCGGGTTACCATCTTCATGTTTCACCCTAAAAACCCACCTGTTCTTCAAAGTTTTTCGATCTTTAGGTAACACAACCAGATCAAAGGTATGATTATCATGTAGAGATTTCATTTCATTCTCCATAGAATCATACCAAATTTCTTTTTCTTCACTTTCCATGGCCTCATCAAGACTCTCTGGTTCTCCCCCGTTAGTCAACAGTAAATACTCATTGAGAGAATAACGAGATGAAGGTATTTTCTCTCTAGTAGATCTTCTAAGAGAACTCTCGGGAGCATCAATAATAGTTGGTTCCTCACCAACTACATCATCTTGCACTGGAGCATCAACGACATCCTGGTAATTTCTCAGTATGATCACTATCTTCAATATCAACTTGAAGATTTTCACCTGGTGGAATAGTCAAAGGAACTGGATTAACATTAACTAGGCTCTCTTTGGTCTGAGAAACAACTTTCCCAGCTTTGTCAAGATCTTCAAGTGTTTGGTCTTCAAAGAACACAAAATCACGATTTCTAACAAGATTCTTCTCAACTAGATCAAAGAAACGATAGCCAAATTCATCTTGACCATAACCAACAAAACTACATTGCCTTGTTTTAACATCCAACTTTGACCTATCATCCCTAGGAACATGCACAAAGGATTTACACCTAAAAACTTTAAGATGATCATAAGAAACATTCTTACCAGACCAAACTCTTTCAGGGACATCATTATTCAAAGCAACAACAGGAGATAAATTGATAACATAGGCAGCAGTGTTAAGTGCTTCTGCCCAAAAGGAATTTGGCAGTTTAGCATCTAAAAGTATGCATCTAGCCCTCTCAACAAGAGTTCTGTTCATCCTCTCCGCTAAACCATTTAGCTGAGGAGTCTTCGGAAGAGTTTTCTGATGCCAAAATTCCTGCTCTTTACAATACCTGTCAAAAGGATCAATATACTCACCACCATTATCATAACGGATGCATTTTAATTTCTTCCCAGTCTGTCTCTTAACCAAAGCCTGAAAATTCTTGAACACATCAAGAACCTGATCCTTGGACTGCGAGGAGAATACCCATAGTTTGCGCAAATGATCATCAATAAAAGTCACAAAATAAAGTGCACCTCCATGAGACTTTACCTTAAAAGGACACACAAATCAGAATGTACCAACTCCAGCAAATTAACTTTTCTTGCTTCACTCGAGAAAGCAAATTTTTCTTACCCAAATTGTCCACTTCCTTCTCACTCATATGACTTAGTATTCTATGCCATAATAATGATGAAGTATCGTTCTCCACCACATTTTGAGCCTCTGAGAATGGAGCCATGAAAAATATACAAGTTAGACAACTTGTCACCACAGGATACCACCATCGAACCTCTTGTAAGCTTCCACTGACCAGCACAAAGGGTATTGACATAACCCTCATCATCAAGGTATTGAACGGAAATCAAATTCAAGCAAACATCTGGAGCATGCTTGACATTATAAAGAAATAGTTTTGAGCCATTATTACTTTCCAAACAAACAGTCCCAATACCAAGAACCTCAACCTCATGATTATTGCCCATTTTCAACATCCCAAAATTACCTGGAGTATAAGAAAAAAATTATTCCTTCCTGGGTGTGACATGAGAAGTAGCACCAGAGTCCACAAACCAGCTAGACTTATCACGGACAAGATTAACGGCATTTTCATCACAAGAAACAAAAAGGTCATCGTTCGCAACAACAACAACATGATTTTCATTGTCGCCTTCTTTCTTTTGTTGTTTCATATCTATCTTGTACTTGAAACAAACTTTCTTGATATGCCCATTCTTGTGGCAATAGTCACATGTAACATTCTTGAATCTAGACTTTGACTTTTCTCTGCTTTTATCTCTGTCATTCTGACCTCTAAACTTGCTTCTCCCCCTGTTTTCAGTAACCAAAACATCGGACTGTGAAGTCGGAGATGATGAGCCTTGAGATCTTCTTCTCATCTCTTCATTCAAGACACCACTCTTAGCATATTTCATGGTCACAATACCACTAGGAGCAGAATTAGTCAAAGAAACTCGAAGAGTTTCAAAAGAGTCTGGTAGAGTATTAAGAAGCCATAGTCCTTGAATTTCTTCATCAAATTTTACACCCATTCCGGACAGCTAGTCAAGAACACCCTGAAAATCATTAATATGATCAGAAATAGGAATGCCCTCTTTATACCTGATGTTCATCAATTGTTTCAAAAGAAACATTTTATTGTTGCCAGTCTTCGAAGCATATAGTGTATCGAGCTTGTCCCACAAACTTATGACATCTGTCTCATTCACAATGTGATTTCTAACATTATCTTCAACCCATTGTCTGATATAGCCACACAATTGTAAATTCTCAAATTCCCAATCATCATCATTCATAGATTCGGGTTTATTAGAAGCAAACACATGTAGATGCATTTTCTTGACAAATAGAAGATCTTTCATCTTTCCTTTTCAAGTATGATAATTACTACTATTCAAACAAACTATCTTGCTCATATTTGACTTCATCATTAAAATAGAATATCAACAACAACCCAATGCTCTGATACCACTTTTTTGGGAAAGGCAAGCACAAAATAGATGTGTACGACAAAGGCGATAGCGGAAGAAACCCAAGTCAAAATTTTACCTTCTATTTGAACCAACAGAAGACAAAAAAAAATCAAGAATAAAATAGTTTGGGGCAGCAAACAAACCAACCAAGCAAGAAAAATAAATCAACAAAAGAGACACCAAATTTAACGTGGAAAACGACGCCAAATTTAACGTGGAAAACCTCTTCGGTGTGAAGAGTAAAAATCACAAGACGAAAGATCCACTATAATCAACAAGAGTTAAAAAAGTGTCCTCCAAAATGGTCACCAACAAAGCGCCAAACAATGAGCAAAACAACTACAAGATAGCACCAAAAACTAGAGAAACAAAATGAGCTAAAATACCCAAATTGCAGCTACTGTTCACAAGCTAAACTCTGTAGCTACATGACTCCAAAACACGCTCTCTCAGTTCCCAATCAAATATTAAGTTGAAAGGAACACGCTTTCCAAAAATTAGCTCAATCGGACAAGAAATAAAGCGGGAATCGCAATTTGAAAATGATTGCTATGGCTTGTGCGAAAATATGCACTTTCTCACTTTTCTCTCTATATTGACTGCTCTCAAACTCTTGTGATTCTCTCCAAATAAGACCTAAAAGAGAGTCTTATATATGCACCATAATATTGGGCTTATGGGGAAAAGTGGGCTTGTCAAATTTGGGTTAATTTTTGGGAATTTTTGCAAAAAAACAATATTTTAACATTTAATAGGATTCATTAGCAATATTTTAATATTAATTAAAAATGATAATATTTTAGTTTGTTATGAATTATGGGTTAATTTTAGAATTTTTATTTCTTTATTTAACTTAACATAATATAATTAAGAAATAACAAACTAGAGAAAATCAAGGGGATGTTTCAAATTGAATTAAGTTGCTGAAAATCTTTATTACTTTCCTTACAAAAGATTATGAGACCAAAAATTGGTGGTCTCTTCCTTCTTACTAAAGGCCATTATTTGTATTTATCTTTCAAAACTAGTTATTGTTATGAAACTTTATGATAGTACCTTAGAGTTTTATCTATTAAATTTGTTTTTTTAAAACTTTACAGATTTGAACACCTATAGTTTTATATTTTATGTGGCATACTTTTCTCTCAGTATATTTATTTTATTTATCAGAATTTTGTATCCTTACTTAAACCGTATCGGATATATGTTATTTGGCACAACAGTGTATTTATTTTACTCATTTTGAATCCTTTCTTAAATCGTATCAGATATATGTTATTTGGCATAACATTCCAATATATACGTCATTTGTATTTATATTCATTCTAGTTTTCATGTTTTATTTTGTATAACAAAACTTGTATTTATTTATTAGTCGTATTCATTCCAATACGTATGTCAATGAATCTGTAGTTATAATATAAAGTATTCATGTATTTTTTTGTTGTGTATTTATTTTTCTCTTCAAATTATGTTTCCTTTCCTAAGTCGTATACATTCCAATAGGTATATTATTTGTATTTGTATTCATTCTAGTTTTTTTATTGTATTTTGTATAATGATATATAAAATACAAAAATAATATGAGGAAAAGTGAAAATAAAACCGAAAAGCAGTAAATTAATATTTGTTATAATCATTCTTAAATAAATACATACCTAGTTGGTATACCTTTGGAATGAATATAAATTAGGAACAAATACAAGATTCATAAACTATGCAATGTGAGATTTTGAATAAATACAAAATATTAAAGTATACATACTGGTTTGAATACGAATTGAGAATTGATACAAAATTTTGAAGAAAAAAAACTATAAAAACAAAACAAAACAAACTAATAGAAAAATGTTCTTCCTATAAATATAATACACAACTAGTTAGCATTCATTTATGATGAATACAAATTAAGAACAAATACAAGATTCATGGACTATGCAACATGAGATTTTGAATGAATGCAAATATTAAAAGCATACATAACAATGGTTTGAATACAAATTAAGAAATAATACAAAATTCTAAAATAAATTATATATACAAAACAAACTAATAGGAAATTGTTCTTCTACCTTGGTCTTCATCATGTTTTTCGAAATCTTCTGCACTCAATTTTTTTAATTATTTATTAACAATGTGTTTACATTGCTATCTTGAACTTGAATGCGGATAGAATCATGAAGAAATTTAGATCTCCTCTCTTGAACCATTTAATCGCAAAGCCTACATTTTTCAAGTAAAATCTCCAAAAAAGTTGACTGAAAATGTAAACAAACTTACATAAAAATCGAGAATAATGACGAAAAATTCGTAACATGAACAATGCAAAATATAAACGGGGACATTAAAAATAAATCAAAAGAAATCTAAAAACCTAATCGAAATTACCTTAACGAGATTCGAAATTTGAAGAAATAATGTAGACATGATTATTTTATCAACCAAAAAAATTCTTGAATTAATGCATAGATTTTGTTGAAGAATCAAATTTTGAATAACTTTTATTTGAAGATAAAGAAAATCTGGGAACTTGAAAGTGAGATTTCTTTTAGAGAATGACTTGAAAAGGGGAGAAACAAGATGAGGAGAGAATATTGTATTTGTTTATTATTTTAAATTTGTTATTGGTCAGAGTTTTGTCCAATTATGGAATCTTTTAATTAATAAAAGGAAATCCCAAAAATAATAAATGTGAATACAAATAATTTTTGAAAATGTTGTCATTATGATGTTTTAAACAAATATTTTGAAGTGTTGTTATTTTAACTAAATATGTTATATATTATGACTATATAGCTAATTTTTCCTTAATTTTATCCACAAAGGAAAGGATGAAAGACCCAAAACCTTGGAGTTTTATTCATCCACATAGGAAGGGAAAAAGGCCCAAACCCAACACTTATTTGCTGTCTTTTCATAGTAGAATTTTGTTTAATGTAGAGCAGAAATGTTGGGTTTGTTTAATTTTATTGCATCACAGTAGCGGGTTGACTTTGCTTGTTACATTTTTGGTTCATAATCTTGTTTTTTTTACTTAGCATAAATCTGAAAGTTGCATGGTTATATTGTCTAAATCACTTCTCTACTGCACGATGATTTATGGAAATCTTAGTTAAGTTACCATGGATTTGAGTCTAGCACAAAGTAAGTTATGTTTTCTTTTGTTAAGAACGAGTATTTACCCTGTTCTTGGTTAGTTTCATGACTTCAATAGGGCCCTATCTTGTCTATGATTATAATCCAAATGGTTTGGTTAAATGTTGAGTTTAAATAGTCAATGTGTTAGGATACAAGAATAAAAATAAAATGTTCCTCTCTTATCAGTAAATATATATTACTTCAGTTCTAAATGAAGTGACAAGTGAATGTAGTCATATGTGCATATCTTGTTTGAGTTATGGATTGATTGAGTGGTTATGTTGTGCTAGGGTCATATCCCTCTTTTGTTTAAACTTCATTTTAGTAAGGTTATGAGCTTATATGTCTTCCTATTTGACTGACCAATAGATGGCTTTCTTACATTGTATAGTTTACGTTCTATCAATTAAGATTTTGTTAGTCTAATGTTGCCTATGAATATAAGATTCTGATGGGCCACTTTGCCTTTAGATGTTCTCTTGAGTGAATATCGACATCGTGACTTTGTCGATGAGAGATTGTAGACACATAAATTATATTGGATCAAATTCGTACAAAATTTGAATTAAATTCATGTTTATTTGGGTTGAATGATTATTTGGGCTTTACAAATAAATAAGCCCATTTTTTTGTTAAATTCAAGTCCAAGGTCCATTTCACCTTGAAGCCCAAACTCATGTCACGTGTCATGGTGACTAGACATCAAAGACCAACAAGGTGACGCCACGTGTCCAAATGAGGTGGTAGTCCCAGTCAAATGCGAGAACGAAACAAAATGTGCCAAGTGTCAAAATGACATCCTTTGGCCAATCACAATCAACCTTGTCCACTCCCTACAATTATAAATAGGGGATATACATGACATTCAAAGGGGGATCCAGAGAACTCTTCAACAAGCATTTAGCAAATTGGAGAAAGGTACAACATCAACATCAATAGTTCTTCGAAGGAGTGATCAATGGAGTTTTTCCCGGAGATCGACTTACAACGACGAAACACTTTTTGACGTCCCGGAGATCGACAACATCTCAAGGTGGTATACATCATCCAACAATTTGGGAAATACGCAACTGAAGGCCCTCGAATCGTGGAGAAACCTAGGAGAGAGAGTAAAGAGAACAACGGAATTGTACTCACAACGATTCACTAATAAAATCACATTTTTCTTTTATTTATTTTGCTTGCAGTTAATTTCCACGCTACCCAGAATTTATTGCGAACAAATTTGGCATGCCCAGTAGGACCGATTCTGCTCTTCATCTTGCAAATCAAAAACTACAAAGGCTACTACTGCAATGACGTTTAGAAAGAGTTGTCATTTTTCTAACAAGGACTCTACAGATGTCATGTCTGCTGGTCTCAGTCATGTTGGCCCAATTACTCGGCGTAAGTTCAAAAACAGTGGGATATATGGATCTGAATACTTCACTTCTATGGAGGCGATGAAAAGCGACTACTCTCATACGATGGTCGTAAGTGCAACACCTAGGGGCAATCTTGTGCATGTATTCTTCGAAGAATCTTCTCAAATTGGCTCCAACTTTGGTGATTCTGAAGATTCAATGGATTCTCCAACTTCAATGAATGTCAATGCTTTAATGGCTGACTCAACTGACATGGACGAGAAGTTTGCGATGATGGAGCAAACCATTGAGGCCTTGAAGAAATCTGTTGATGACAAAAATCTTCATATTGCTCAGCTTATGAACAAGTTGGAGGCCTTTACACCTGGAGAGTCAAGTCACGTTCCCACTTTTTCATCTGGTTTTGATCAACGAAACAAGGACGTTGAGGAATCTTTAGTGAAGTCCAAGTTTCAAAAGGAGAAATAATCTGCTTCAGTTGCTGCACTATCTGTCCAACAGTTGCAAGACATGATAACGAACACTATCAGGGCTCAATATGGCAGAACACCATAAAGTTCCTTATATTACTCCAAGCCATATACCAGACGAATTGATTGTCTATCCATGCCGACAAACTATCAACCACCAAAGCTACAACAGTTTGATGGCAAGGGGAACCCAAGACAACATATCGCCCAATTTATTGAAACTTGTAGCAATGCTGGAACACATGGTGACCTTTTGGTAAAACAATTTGTTCGTTCGCTGAAAGGGAATGCATTCGACTGGTACATCGACCTGGAACACGAGTTCATTGATAGTTGGGAGCAACTCGAGAAAGAATTCTTCAATTGTTTCTACAGTATTCGCCGAACCATAAGCATGATAGAGTTGACCAGCACTAAGCAAAGAAAGGATGAGCCAGTGGTGGATTACATCAATCGATGGAGTCATTGAGTTTGGACTGCAAAGATCATCTTTCTGAAATATCTGTCGTGGAAATGTGCATTCTGGGCATGCATTGGGGACTTGTATACATACTACAAGGAATCAAACCGCGAACTTTTGAGGAACTTGCTGCACAAGCACATGACATGGAGTTGAGCATCGCAAGTCATGGGAAGACATCTCCTTTTGCTGATCTGACAAAGGAAAAGAAAGAGTTCAAGAAAGGCATGACCTCAAAGATCCATACTAAGGAATCTATGGCGGTGAAAGCAACTTCTGTGAAGGTCACCACCAAGAGTAAACTAAAAGAGGAGGAAGCCCCAAGTCAATATCCAAGAGAGGAGAGGCGACGTCCAACCTTGAAGGAGCTAGAGGTAAAGGTTTACCCATTTCCAGATGCAGATGTACATATGATCCTTGAGGAATTGCTAGCCAAAAAAGTTATTGATCTTCCTGAATCAAAGAGGCCCGAAGTGATCAATAAGGTTGGTGATCCTAGATATTGCAAGTTCCGTCGCATCCTTGGCCACCCGACAAGTAAATGCTTTATCTTGAAAGAGAAAATCATGATGTTGGTAAGTTAAGGAAAAATCATCATTGACCAAGATGAAACGACAGAGGCAAATCATGCTAGTGTAGCACCAAATCAAAAGAAGTGCTCAAGGTCTTCATCTATTCCAAACACCACCTTCTTGCGATTAAGAAGTTTAGCGCCTATTGAAGTCGATGTTCCAAGAAAAACTCTTGAGGGTTCGCTAGAGATACACAACCACAATGAAAGTGAAGTTGATGGTTGGACTTTGGTTACTCGTAAGAAGCACAGACATCAAGCAATTCTTAGGATACGGCTTCCTAAGACAAGAGCAACAAAGAGTGATGTGAATCAACTGCAACCATCAAAAAACGTCAAGACTTGTACTAGCCGAAAGATCAATGGTTCTTCATCGCAGGAGGTTCGAATGCCCATTACATTGGATGAATTCTTTCCTAAAAAATTATTTTGTGGTAGTCAAATTGGTGCAACACATATTATTTCCAGCATAAACGAAACAAAGGGAAGTGAAGGTGACCATAATCCAACAATAACACAAGAACATCAAACTGATGAAAAAGTTGCCACATGTTGTGCTAAAATATCCTTCACAGATGATGACTTATTGTTAGGATCTAAGCTACACAATAGGCCCTTATTTTTGGTAAGGTCTATTCGAGAACAATGTCTCAATCGCATACTAGTCTATCATGGTTCGACAGTCAATATCATGCCAAAAGTTATTCTGAAAAAACTTGGGATCTCTATTGATGAATTATCCAAAAGTAACCTAACGATCCAAGGTTTCAATCAAGGAGCACAACGATCCATAGGAAAGATTTGTGTAGGATTGTCCTTTGGCGATGTGAAATCAAACACTTTGATTCATGTCATAGATGCCAAAACATCCTACAACTACTCGGACGTCCTTGGGTTTATGAAAATGGAGTGGTGTCATCTACTTTGCATCAATGCATGAAGTATATGAAAGATGGTGAAGTAGTCAAAATTGATGCAGACATCAATCCTTTCACTGAGACAGAGTCATATTTTGCAGATGCAAAATTCTACTTAGATTCTGGAACATTAAATATGGAGAAACATGAAGAAGCCGACTCAATTGATTTCGAAGATAGTAAAGTTCAATGGGCTGCTATCAAGATGTCTAAGAAGAGAACGGAGAGGCTTCCATTAAGCTTTCACCATCTAAAGGAGACTTGCAGACTAATATAGATGATGAGCAACCAATTTTTCGATATATTCCACGTGAACATCGAAAAAAGGGACAACCACTGCTAGAGGAATGCACTCAACAAGTACAACCACCGTGGAAGGAACTTAGTCACGTAACCCTCCAAGATTTGAAGGAGAAAATGATTGTCCCAGTCGCACAAATCCTGTGTATCGCTTTGGAGCCCTCCAAAGGCAATATCCAAGTTGGTAAGATAAAAGGGAACTTTGATCAAAAGGTCTTCACATTGTTTGAAAAATCAGGCTATGATTTCTCAAAGCCAGCAAAGTTAGGAGAACTCAAGGATGAAGTCACTGGTGAAAAGATACACGGGCTTACAAAGTCTCAAATACAGTTGAGAAAGCAAGGATATCATATCGTCACTCCTAAGTTTGGGTTAGGATTCAGCTTGCCGGAGCCTCTTCGGATTTCGTCTAAGAAGGGGAAAGAAGTAACTTCATCCCACTACACCTCTACAGAAAAGACATAGGAAGCTAAGGAGGGTAAAACACCACGATGGACTTCGGTGTTCGAACGCATTGGAAGACTGACACCTCGCATCTCTGTATTTGAAAGATTAGGCTGCAAGGGTGAAAGAGGATCCTCTAAACAAGTGGATGAATATTCCACCACCTCAAATACCTCTGTATTTCATCGCTTGGGAACCGAAAGAAAGTTATTATCCGAAAGGAGGTTGCTGTAGCATGAAAATCAAGATTCTTGTGATGTAATTGACGACAAGGAGATTCATAGTGTGTTCCCATCACGTATGAAGAGAAAGGTTGTATTGTCAATCACCACTGATGGTTCTTTAAAGGTGAAAAGAAGCACAATTGTTGTCACCAACTAATTTCATGAAGAAACCAAGAAGGAGAAAGATAAAGTCATCACGATCTTCGTGGGAAGTGAGGTGGAAGATTCAAACTTGACACAATCATCCTATCACATAACAGTAGAAGAAGGTCCAAACGTTGATGATACGAATTATGATCTCCTAGAGGCTCCCCCTCAACTGGAAGATGGCGTACAATCAACCGTAGACGACCTCAAGGAACTAAATCTAGGCACTCTGGAAGATCCACGTCCAATCTTCATTAGTGCACTTCTTACACCAAAAGAAGAGAGGAAATACTTCAAATTATTGGTTGAGTTCAAGGATGTTTTTGCTTGGTCGTACAAAGAAATGCCGGGCCTTAGTCCCATGATAGCTATTCATCATTTGGGGATCAAAAAAGGGAACACATTCTATAAAGCAATCACAATGAGTGTTTCGTCCTGAGTTGGTAACACAAAGTGAAGCGGAGGTCAACAAGCTCATCGAAGCTGGATTTATTCGAGAAGTGAAGTACCCATTGTGGATCTCAAATATTGTACCTGTTAAGAAGAAGAATGGTCAAATACGCATCTGCATTGATTTTCGAGATTTGAACAAGGCGTGTCCAAAAGATGACTTCCCTTTGCCGATCATTGAGCTCATGGTTGATGCTACAACTGGAAATGAAGTTATGTCATTTATGGATGGATCCTATGGATACAATCAAATAAGAATGTCTCCAAAAGATGAAGAATACACTGCCTTTCAAACTCCAAAGGGAATCTATTGTTACAAAGTGATGCCATTTGGTCTGAAGAATGCTGGTGCCACCTATCAACGTGCAATGCAAAACATATTTGATGACATGCTTCATAAGAGGGTGGAATGTTACGTCGATGACTTAGTGGTAAAGACGAAGCAAAGGGAACACCATCTTGAAGACCTTCGAATTGTTTTTGAAAGGTTAAGAAATTTTGACTTAAAGCTGAACCTACTCAAATGCGCATTTGGGGTCACCTCTGGAAAGGTTCTTGGATTCGTTGTGCGTCACCGTGGAATTGAAGTTGATCCTGCAAAGATTGATGCTATTCAAAAAATGCCTGAGCCAAAGAACTTGAGAGACCTCCGCAGTCTGCAAGGAAATTTGGCATTCATCCGGAGGTTTATTTCTAACCTGGCTAGACGATGTCAACCCTTCAACCATTTGATGAAGAAATATTCTCCTTTCGACTGGGACCAATCATGTCGGAATGCCTTTGAAAGTATCAAAAGATACTTGACGAATGCACCTGTATTAGGGGCACCAACTCCCGTAAAGCCATTGATACTATACATTGCGTCGCAAGAGCGATCACTTGGGGCAATTCTTGCTCAAGAGAATGAAGCTAAGAAGGAGAAAGCATTGTACTATCTGAGTCGTACCTTGATAGGAGCCGAGTTGAATTATACTCCCATTGAAAAGATGTGCTTAGCATTGCTTTATGCAATAAAAAAATTGAGGCATTATTTTGAATCTTACACTATCAAGCTAATTTCTCGAGCTGATCCCGTGAAGTTCATAATGACTCGACCAGTTCTCTCGGGACGTCTAGCAAGATAGTCTATATTGTTTAATCAATATGAGATCATATACACACCTCAAAAAGCTGTGAAGGGGCAAGCACTTGCTAATTGCCTTGATGATCACCCTCTACCGGGAAATGGGAAACTTCTGATGAGTTCCCTGATGAAGGCGCATTTTTTACTGAAGAGCTACCAGCCTGGACAATGTTCTTTGATGGATCTGCACGTCGAGAAGGAGTCGGGGCAGGAGTGGTGTTGATATCTCCAGAACAACTAATCTTACCATTCTCATTTGTTCTTGGTGAAACATGTTCCAACAATACTGCAGAATACCAAGCTTTGATTGTGGGCCTTGAAATGGAATCAGATATGAAGATTCCTCAATTGGATGTATACGGTGACTCACAATTGATCATCAATCAACTCTCGGAGAGTAACGAGGTGAAAAAAAGTTCTTTTGTCATATCACCAATATGCTACTTTCTTACTTGAAAGGTTTGATCAAGTGTTCTTAAATCACGTCCCAAGAGAAGAAAATCGCATGGCAGATGCTTTGGCTAACTTGTCTACAACAATGGCACTTGGAGAAAATGAGACAACAAAGGTGCGTGTATGTCATCGATGGGTTATTCCTGGTTGTCTTGATCTTCAAGTCGATGAAATCCATCAAACATCTGTTTGACTGGATGAAGAAGAAGATTGGAGAAAACCACTAATTGAGTATCTTGAACATGAAAGGTTGCCTGAGGATCCACGAGTAAGAGCAGACATTAAGAGAAGGGCACCACGATTAATTTTTCACGATGGAATGTTATTTCGTCGTTCTTATGAGGGACTATTCTTGCGGTGTCTTGACAAAGAAGAAACTCAACAAACAATGGAGGAGGCGCATTCTGGAACATGTGGAGCTCACCAATCAGGGCCTAAACTTCATTTTCGCATCAAGAGGATGTGCTACTATTGGCCGAGAATGGTGATGGACTGTTTAGAGCATGCCAAAAAGTGTCAAGCGTGTCAATTCCATGGTAATTACATCCATCAATCTCCAGAGGCTCTGCATCTGACTGTAGCCTCGTGGCCCTTCGATGTATGGGGACTTGATGTTGTTGGACCTCTTCCAAAGTCATCAAAAGGACAAATGTATATCTTGGCTGCCACTGACTATTTCTCTAAATGGGCTGAAGTTGTACCATTAAAAGAGGTAAAGAAGGAAAATGTTGTGGATTTTATCAAATCAAATATAATTTTTAGATATGGCATACCAAGATGTATAGTCACTGATAATGGAACACCATTCAACAATAAACTCATGAGTAGTTTGTGCGAGAAATTCAGTTTTAAGTAACATAAATCTTCAATGTACAATGCACCTGCCAATGGACTTGCTAAAGCTTTTAACAAGACACTTGGTAACCTATTGAAGAAAGTAATTTCAAAGAATAAAAGGGACTGGCACGAGAGAGTTCGTGAAGCTTTGTGGGCATGTCGTACAACCTTTAGAACGGCTACGCAACCGACCCCGTTTTCATTGGTGTATGGCTTAGAACCAGTCCTTCCAATGGAGAAGCAAATTTCATCATTGCGAATAACAGTCCAAGAGGGACTTACAACTGAAAGCAATGCTCAACTCCGTGTAGCAGAGTTGGAAGCATTGGATGAAAAGAGATTGGAAGCACAACATAGATTGGAGTGTTATCAAGCTCGACTTGCAAGAGCATTCAACAAGATAGTGCGACCACGATCATTTCAAGTGGGAGACTTGGTCTTAGCAGTACGGAGACCCATAATCCTTAACAAACGCATTGGTGACAAGTTTACATCAAAATGGGATGGACCGTATGTTGTGAAGGAGGCATATTCAAGTGGCGCTTATAAAATTATCGATCAAAATGGTGTAAGAGTTGGTCCAATCAACGCCAAGTTCTTGAAGTAATATTTCCCATGAAGGTTGGCTACGCTCCTTAAGGTATGAGCATAAACTGCATGTTACTTCTGGCCCGCAAGAGTATAAACTGTGTACGGCTCCCAAAAAAAAAAAAAAAATAAAACTCATCCTCTTGAACTACGATATGACTTGATCCTCTTCACCGAGGTACGTAGGCGTTTGGAGTAATCACTCTGAGTTCACTCAAATGAGTAAAAGAAAAAAGGGTTTTGGCGGCCTTGCGTGATAATCACATAGCTCTTTAAAATCAGGTATCTAGCAAATGAGTTAAAACACGGCACAAACAAGAAAAGTAGAAGATTTTTGAAGCTCTATCTACAACAAAATAAGAAGCTCGCTGATGAATTAATTAGCATTGGATGAAGCGACTTGCAATTCTACTTGTGTTTTTGCTTACGGTGTAGATAATTTGGTGTAATTCACTAATGCTTCAGTAAGATACAACACATTAGGGGCATTTGTACCAACAACATCAAATCGGTATACCCTTCGGATCAAAGCTTTATGTTGAAATGGTATAACCGTAAAAATCATTATATCAACACTCCAAGTTCAAGAGACAGTCTTTTGTTGTTGTCAAGAGCACACAAAGTTCATCAAATGACATTCTGAGTGTATTAGTCAACTTGAAAAAAAATTATAGACTCCTACGCCGCGTTATTGATTTTCTCCCAAAGTTGCTCAAAGCTGAAAAGTTTAGCGAAGCAGAATTTGAGATGACTTTGAAAAGATATCTGGGTTAATCTGGAAATATTTTGGTTGTAATTTTTATATGTGTTGTACGTCTATGAGTTATTCTTTCAACGGAACGAGAATCACATCATTTCGAGGCTCCTACGCCGAATTATTGGTTTTCTCCCGGAGATGCGCAAGGCTGAATATTCAAGCATGCAGATTTTTGAGCAAACTTAGAACTCAAATCCATAATAAACCGTAAATCCCAAGTATTTGATTTTTATAAAGATTTAAGATATCTAAGTTATATTTCCAACAAAAAAAGAATCTCATTAATCCGATGCTCCGACTCCATGTTATGAATTTTCTTCTACATGTGTGCAAAGCTTAAGATTCAAGCACGCAGATTTTGAGCCAAATTCGAACTCAAATTTGTACTAAACCATAAATCTCATGAATTGATTTTTATATAAATTGAAGATCTCTAAGTTATTTCAAACAAAAAAAGAAGCTCATTAATCCGCTGCTCCGACTCCACGTTATGAATTTTCTTCCACATGTAGGCAAAGCTGAAGATTCAAGCATGCAGATTTTGAGCCAACTTCGAACTCAAATATGTACTAAACCATAAATCCCATGGATTTCATTTTTATACAGGATGAAGATCTCTAAGTTGTAATTCCAACAAAAAACGAATCTCATTATTTCGATGCTCCTACTCCATGTTATGAATTTTCTCCCACATGTGTGCAAATCTGAAGAAATCTGAAGATTCAAGCACGCAGATTTTGAGCCAACTTCAAAATCAAATCTTTATTAAACCATAAATCCCATGGATTTGATTTTTATACAAATTGAATATCTCTAAGTTGTCTTTCCAACGAAAAAAAAATCTCGTTATTTTGATGCTCCTACTTCAGGCTATGAATTTTCTTGCACATGTGCCCAAAGTTGAAGAACGCTGAAAAAAGTAACTTTTATAGCAATCCTCAAATAAACGCTAGTATATGTAGTCCTTTTTCCAAAAAAAAAAGGGGGCTCGTGGAAAGAAACAATCAAAAATTCAAAATTCAAGAGAAGAAAATGTGTCACTATTTTATTGCTTAACAAAAAAAAGAATCACTACACCATAATGAGCGAGTAAGAAAATTCTAAGCAAATAAATAAATAAAACTCTAACTACGAAAAAAGTTTGAAACTTATGATTTCTTGGCGACTTTTCTCAATCGCCCCTTCTAACTTGGCTAGTTTCTCAACCTCGTCGTTAAACATCACATTATTTGCCTCAATGGTATAAATTTCTCCCTCCGTAGTGGTGACATTCTCTTGACTTTTGGACAACTTCTCTTGATATTTGTTAATGAGCTCAGTGACCTTCTTTTTCTTGGAAGATAAGGCTTTTAAGTCTTTATCCACATCTTCTAGAGTTGCTTGAAGTTTCTCCATGGATATATCAAACTTTTCATGTACCAACTTTGCACCATCAAGACGGTGTTGCGCATCAGAGAGGGACTTTTCATGTGATTCTTTAGTTATCTTTGATGATCTTAAAGTATCATACTCTGCAGATGAATTGAAGAAATTCTCTACATGATCCTCCAAAGAAGAGGCACCAAGGGTGGTTCGTCATCAAAGGTGAAACTACAAGAAGGGGCACCAAGTGTGGTTCGTCATCAAAATTGAAACAACAAAAGAAGAGATGTCAGTGTGGTTCGTCGTCGAAGTCGCAACTACAAAAAAAAAAAGAGAAAAGAAGAAGATACTTCATGTGTGGTTCTTAATCAAAGTCACAACTCCAAAAGAAAATGAGTCACGCCGCAATTGTAGAAGAAGATGTACTAAGTGTGGTCATCGCTAAAGCCGCAATTGCAAAAGAAAAGGCATCAAATATGGTTCGTCATCAAAGTTGAAGCTACGAAAGAAGAGATCTCAAGTGTGGTTCGTCGTCAAAGTCGCAATTGCAAAAGAAAAGACACCAATTATGTTTCATGTTTGGTTCGTCATCAAAGCCAGAACTCAAAAATAAGATGATCCACATACGATTCATCATTAAAGCCGCAATTGTAGAAGAAGATGTACGAAAAGTAGTTCGTTGCTAAAGTCACAATTCTAAAGGAAAAGGCACAAAGTGTGGTTCGTCATCAAAGTTGAAACTACAAATGAAGATGCATGAAGTGGTTCCTCGCCAATTATGGATTACACTTCACTTTCTTTTTTTGCTATGATATTGAGACTTTTGTTGTCAATCATAAACCTGCAAAAAAAGGGGGGGGAAGGGAGGGGAAGTGATGTGTAGCACGGTGCCAATTGCACGAAGCTTCAAATCGACATGGTGAAAATTATGGCATATGCTCTCGCACTTGTCATGGTGAATGATGTGTCTCACGGTGCCAATTGCACGAAGTTTTGAATCAGCGTGGTGGAATTATGGCATATATTATTGCACTCGTCATGATGAATGATGTGTCCCACGGTGCCAATTGCACGAAGCTTGAAATCGGCATGGTGAAAATTATAGCATATGCTCTTGCGCTCGCCATGATGAATGTTGTGTCTCACGATGCCAACTGCATGAAGCTTCAAATCGTCATGATGAATATGGTCCTATTGGCTTGAGGGTTTTATGTTGTCTCTCCATGTAGGGGAAAAACAATCTCAATCAATACGGAAATCAATATGTAACTCTTTGGTAAAGATGCAGAGAAGTAAACTCATGAAGACTTAAGATTCTATTTTCTATAGAATCAAGTCTCTTCCCATTCGAGCTCTCCTACGCCAAGATACAAACGTTTTGGTGAGACTCCACAAATCTGCAAAACAATAATGACAGAATTGAAGAGCAACGTCAAAAATCAATTCACGTCAATCCATGAAGAGTTTACCCTTGATTTTAAGATATGTTGTATACTTTTATGTCTAGTTTCTATAGAAACAACTCGCTTGTCCTTCGAAATCTTCTACACCAAGATAGAGACGTTTTGGTGGGACTGCATAAAGCTATAAAAAACAGATGTGATAGCAAACTTCAAAAATCAATTATCGCAAATTCTGAAGGGTTTTGATTTTGAATTTCAAATATGGCGTAGCCCTCTGAGTCTAGTTTCTAGAACATCAAACGGATCATGGTTTTTTATTTCTACAACAAGTTATGAACTTTCTACCGCAGACGTGTTGTGCTGAAAAAAGTGACGAAAATTGAGTTCTGTTTGTCACAAATTGACAATCAATCCTTGTTCATGTGTATTTATAGAAATCAAAGTACATAAATCTTTTTCTTACAACTTATGGAAAATTATAATGATGGAAAGTTTATTTCCTACAAATTATGAAAATTATGGTAAATTTTCATAAGAATTAAATTATGGAAATTTTCCATGGGAATCAAATTATGGAAATTCCATAGAAACCAAATTATGGTAAGTTTTCATAAGAATTAAATTATGAAAATTTTCCGTGGAAATCAAATTATGGAAACTCCATAGAAGCCAAATTATGGTAAGTTTTCATAAGAATTAAATTATGGAAATTTTCCATGGAAATCAAATTATGGAAATTTCATAGAAACCAAATTATGGTAAGTTTCATAAGAATTAAACTATGGAAATTTTCCATGGGCATCAAATTATGAAAATTTCATAAAAATCAAATTATGGTAAAGTTTTCACGGAAACTACATGAAAAGATATGCCCCAAGGAGAATAGATTTGCGTCATGAGAATTTGAATTCTTTGCATTCTATTCAAGTGAAAGCCTAAAATTTGCGTCGAAACCACAAGATCTCTATCACCAAGTCAAGCTTGTGGACGTAATCCTTACTCATTGAATTGGTGGTCATTTCGTAGTGATGACCCAAATGAAATTACCACACTATGAAGAAATGTCAAGCGATAAGTTTTCAAGAGTTTGAAACGCTTCAAGTCGAAAATGAGTTGATAAACAACTGAAAGTCAAAAGACCTCTTACAAATTAGAGAATGTTGTCATGAATACTTTGGTAAAGGTTGACCTCAACATATCGGCGTGGTTATTTCTCATGAAGACTTCAGCTTTCGTCGTCAAAATTCGGCAAACCTACACGCAGAGAAGTCTCAAAAAAAAAGGAAAACACATTCATGACTACTATAAGTCTTGTCGCCAAACTTCGGCAAGCCTCTACGTCGACAAGCCTCGAAGTAAGGAGCATTTGTAGACACATAAATTATATTGGATAAAATTCATACAAAATTTGAATTAAATCCATTTTTATTTGGGTTGAATGATTAATTTGGGCTTTACAAATAAATAAGTCCATTTTTTTGTTAAATTCAAGTCCAAGGTCCATTTCACCTTGAAGCCCAAACTCATGTCACGTGTCATGGTGACTAGACATCAAAGACCAACAAGGTGACGCCACATGTCCAAATGAGGTGGTAGTCTCAGTCAAATGCAAGAACGAATCAAAATGTGTCAAGTGTCAAAATGACATCCTTTGGCCAATCACAAGCAACCTTGTCCACTCCCTACAACTATAAATAGGGGATATACATGACATTCAAAGGGGGTCCAGAAAACTCTTCAACAAGCATTTAGCAAATTGGAGAAAGCTACAACATCAACATCAATAGTTCTTCGAAGGAGTGATCAACGGAGTTCTTCCCGGAGATCGACTTACAACGACGAAGCGCTTTCCGACGTTCCAGAGATCGACAACATCTCAAGGAGGTCTACATCATCCAAAAATTCAAGAAATACGCTACTGAAGACCCTCGAATCGCGGAGAAACTTAGGAGAGAGAATCAAGAGAACAACGGAATTGTACTCACAATGATTCACTAATAAAATCACATTTTTCTTTTATTTATTTTGCTTGCAGTTAATTTTCCGCGCTTACGAAAATTTGTTGCGAGCAGAGATGAATCGATATATTTGTTCATGATTAATTATTAATCCTTATTTATTATTTTTGTTGCATGTGAATCTGCCCGGAGTCCTTTTTGGACTCAAATCCCCTTTTCCTTGCATCTTCTTATTGGGTCAGGGAGGCCCAATTCAACCCTCTTCGAGATAGCCAGCCATCGGGAGTGAAGAATAATTTCCTTGAATTCAGCGTACAGGTGTTCAGATCATATACGTGGGATTCTATACACTACTATACATCTAGTGTATACGAAAAGTAGGAAAATGGGCCTAAAAGCCCCAAATTCCAGAAAAATTGTATTTTCTTATTTGGGGCCTAATCCCTTATCATTTGATTTGTTATTAACTTATTAGAATAGGATTGGTACAAGTGAGCTAAAAGGCCTTAAATGAAATCAGGCCCAACTATTGGCCCAGGCGAACAGAAACTAGACTTGGGCCCAAATTTCCCTCTCTCCTTATAGTATATTTCGTGTTAATTATATTGTTAGTATATGCGTACTTGCTAATTTATTTTAAGGTTCGTAACTCATAATTCCCCAAAGGACACCCATTTTTAGTTAGTTAACGTATACTACTATATCTTAAAAGAACTAAATATACTTGTCTTTCCAAATTAATTTCTAAAAGATTTAGAAGTTTTTCTCTATTTAGACATGCTAAATAATATATTCCTTTTCCTCTCTAAATGATTTGAAGTTATAAAATTCGTTTATTTCGTAACTAGTCAAGCATGCCTATTGTTAGTCAAATAATTTAATTGTCGGATAACCACATTAGTGGATATACTAGGTGCTTCTAAAACCTTCCTAGAATATTAATAAGAACCTCGGACCCCTTCAAATATTTTCAATTGATTCCTGTTTAATCTGTTGAAAATCAGTTTTCTTAATCTCCCTTTAAAAATTAAGTGGCGACTCTATAACCAGTCAGTCTTTAATTATTTTTAAATAAAACACCCTTCATTCACCTATTGGGCTAAAAATACCCCTCAGTCCACCCATTTGGTCCATTTCTATCCTTAAAATTAACCCCCTTTTTTTTTTTAAAAAAAAAAAGAAAATTATTATTATTATTACATGTCATTTTCTTATTGGATAAATTGAATACCAAACCATTTAATTTCTCCATACCCGCTCCGACCCATTTCATTGCCCATATACCCAAACCCAATTAAAAGACCCATGGATTGATCACTCTTTCTTTTTCCCTTTAATCCCAATAGCTCTTTCTTCTTCCCTCATATAGTTTCAAATCAAATTAGTTTCGAATTTTTAGTATAAATACTAAGGAGTATTATTTTGAAAGTCTTCTCTCCATTCAAATATATGAATCTTCTTCTATTTCTTGTTGTGACGAAGGAGAGCCCCGCATATGTCTTGAGCTGATCGAGTTGAGATGCCAATTATTTTAGAGAAAGATTTCTCCGCAACCTAATTAAAAATTAGAAAGGTAAGGTAGGCCACCCACCCTAATATTGGTGTAAAAAAAGTTTTGGTATCGAAAGATAACACTTCAGATATATACTACATAAACTTCACTGTAAGTGGACTTGTGTAACACTTGCATATTTAGCTAATTTGTGTCCTTGAGGATTACATAATGTGATAATTGCTTCTTGCGTTTTTAGAAATTGACAACACCATCAAATGAATTGTAGTAAACCACTAAACTAGATTTGCTAAAACCTAGCGCTATCAATGTCTGGATAGTATTTATGATATTTCTCAGCATTAACTAAGTCATTAGAACATATAGATTCAACATGTATCTTAGATAACACTAATTAACTCAATACCAAATAAGTTAATTTCAAAATAACTTACTCTATCACAATGTATTTCACCCTATGTTAAGCACAACAAAAAATATTAAGGGTGAATCAATACAAGATTATTCAACTACTAAGCAAAGTCTTGAATTAGTCACCACAAAAACATGTTTAATTTTCCTAAAAGTTATCTAATGCTAGCCTTCTTAGCCTTCAATTTTTTTTGTCGAAGCCTAGTCTTAGATTCAGATATTACCTTCGGCCTCAAAATTGGCTCGCCGTCTTCATCTTCATTTTCCTCTTTACCTTCCCAGCCCATTCATCATCAACAAATTGTTGTACTTGTTCAGAAGTTTGACTCTCTCGTGGTGTTGTTAAGGGCACATCTTGCATTTCCTGGAAAGATAATCCACCAAGATTCTTCATCTTTCCATTCACATACAAAAATAATCATGAAAGTTTCACCAAATCAAAACAACAATAAAACTAAGAATACTTTCAATTAATAAAATTCTTGATAGAGGGAAGACTTCCAAAATCAACACTCTCACTTGAATCCTTCAACTTCAAGTTAGTGTTGCACTGGAAAAATTATCATTTGATTGAAATTAGTGTTGAAACTGTTAAAGAAGAAAGATCTATTTGGGTTAAAGGGAGAAAGAAAGAGTGGTCAATCCACGGGTTTTTTAATTGAGGTTGGGGTTGTGGGCACTTGAATGAAGAGACTCATCTCCAGTACATTATCTCTCCAGTTGGTCCAGTACATACTTAATTTAATGACATGTGTCAATTTCAAATTCTAATGGTCCATATTTATTGAAATAAAAAGCAACCTTTAAGCCATGGTTAAACCTTTCAATTCGTATCTGATTTAGTTCTTTCCATATTAATAGCATAAATTTAGGTGAGAATCTTGTTATTTTATTTGTCATCTCTACATCTTGTTGCTTCTATAAATATTAAACTCAATTTTATGATTTTAGAAACTCGATTGTTCATGTATTTTGTTCATTCTTCCAATAACTCTAATTATATTCTTTAATCCTCTAACATTATGCAGAGATCAATTTTTAATATGGGTATAAAACTAAATTACATACAAAATTAAATATGTAACGTTGAACTACGGTGAATTTGAGCTACTCTTACTCTCTTTTTATAATATTTTCGTTTGTAATGATTTAAGAAAAAATAAGAATCGTCTCTTTTCGAAGCATCCTTGTATCCTTTAACTAAACTATGAAAATCTTGGACGAGTGTGACCAATTTTCGTTCATCAGTCACAACCCAATAGCTTTCATCTTTAGTTTCGTAACAATGGGGTTTCACGTTGACCCTACCTTGTTTACTAAAAAAGCAAAACAATCATAGAGAGGGTGACATAAAAATTAAAATCTCTTGAAGTAACAAACGAATCGCCGATAAAATATTTTATCTTAATCATACAGTTAACAAATCGCAAACAAACTTAGTGATTTGTCATATAAGAATATACAACCAAATGCTGAATTCAACTAAGCAAAGGGAAAAAAAATTGACACATAAGCTCCAACTGTCAAATGATTCCGCTAACAAAAAAATAAAAGGCATAAAAGCTTCAACTTGCCAAATACTTCAGCATTGCAATACAAAACTGGATAAATAAGACTAGAAGCAATTGCACCTCTTTGTAAATATTAAAGATTACTATGATTAGTCACTCTTTGTTGTGGACAAAAACAATTATGACTATTGTTTCCCATGGTCACTAGATGTACCATGTTCAATATAAAAATGTGTGTATTGAAATTTTTACATTCGGTCAAATGCTAGACAAAAGGTTTTTTCTATGGATAGACAAATTTTTCTATCATGGTTTCAAAAATCACCATCACCGTGAAACCATCGCCTTTCCAAAGTTGTCATTCAACATTGGGATCACTTGTTTGAATCATGAAATGAAAAATCCTGCAATTAATTAAGAAACGACACATTGAGATGAGTAACATTACTAATTGCAAGAAAAAATAGAGAAGCATTATTAGCTTTGTTCACTAACTCTTAAGAGTTGAGTCAGACTTCCGTGGGATGATCCTTGAGACAATTGTGAAAGTCACCATGGAGAAAAGCTTCCTTTTGTCACTCCCTGTTATTAAAGAATAAATATAAGTTTCAACATTATAATAAACAAAGAAAAAATTTAAATGTCGTAAGATATTGTAATCATTGATGGGTCTGATAAAGGACGATATGGAACTTGAAGAGATGGAAAGTTATCCAACTGCTGGTCATTTTGGCCAAGAGATTTTGGCAATGAAGTCTTATTTTTCTTTTGTGCCTTTTCCATAAAACTCTTTGGGCGAGTATTAGAACGGCAAGTTGGTTGCTTCCTTTTTAACCCAGTCACCTTTGTGACATTTGTATTATCAACAAATACCGTCTCACTTGGTTCATTTTGGATATTTTTGCTTGGATTTGGCTCTTCATGTGATTCATTTCTCTTCTTCATATCGTTTAACTTGGTAATTATCTCATTCGCACACTTTGCAGCCAATTCATATCCTTCTTGAGATTCAGAAGCTTCACTTGAAATTTGGACAAAAGTTTGACATAAATATCTATATCTTGCAATAACTTCAACTTTCGGATCACATTCTTTTGCTACTAGATTGACATCTATCTCATGGATGTTTTAACATATTTTGTCGATCTCTTTAGAGTATAATGCACATGAATCTTATCTTTCACATTCAATATATCAAGGATCTTTAGAGTGTGTCAACATAGTATGCCCATAAACTCTAACATTTTGCAGCTACAAGTAACTTGAGTTACCGATCGCTTGACGATTATTGTGTGCTCCTTAACACTTCCATAAGTGCTAACATTGTATGTACACAAATCGCCTTCATCCTGACAGTCCTTAACGAAACAAGTAATGATCTTTCCCATTCATTTTGAAACCTTTCAAATATAGTTGAGGTATATGTGTCCCTAGTATGGACCAATAAAGGAATTTTAACCTTTAAAATAGGTATTCTTTGAGTCATATCAAAATTTTACTTATTCTCATTGGTGCGCTTATCATCAATTGATCTTTGAAAATGTTTTAAAAATTGAACAATATCCAAATCAGATTTCAAATATCCCCTTAAAAAATCCATTAAAGCTCTCACTTAATTGTGTGCTTTGCATACCTGCTGAAAATGTATTTCTTCCATAAGTCATCGACCATTTCTCCCTGATAGCAAACGTAGTTTTCAACCAACTATTATCCACAAGATCATATTAATCAATCATATCATGCCATACACTTAAGAACTCATCCTTATACTCATAACTATAAAGCAATTTGCTAAAATCTCTCAGAAATGATGGATTATCTCTAAAAATATGGTTAAGATGTTTAAATGCATTTTTTTCAAGTGCCACACACATAGGCGATGATATGTACAGGGCATTACTGATGAGACTGCAGAAGCTATTGCAGGATCTTGATTTGTCATGAATGTTTGTGGTTTATCTGCAGACATAATCCTAAGGAATGCGTCAAAAATCCATTCAAACGATTCAGTTGATTCTTCATATAGGAGAGTTGCACCAAATATAACCATTTCCCTATGATTATTCAAACCAACAAATAATGCCAAGGGTCGATACTCTTTGTTTGTCCTATATGTAGTGTCAAATGACACAACATCTCCATATATCTTAAAATCTCTTATCATCTTTGCATCAGCCCAAAATACATTTGTTATAAAACTATCATCATCTAACTGTAAAGCAAATTGAAAACCAGGATCTTCTAGTGTTTGTTTCTCAAAATAATTCACCAAGCTACGAGTCACCCCATGTTTCAAACTTTCTTGTCTTTTACTCCTAAGATAATTCTTGTGATCTCTCTTTGTGTAACCTAGAATGGCTTGCCCTCCAGCTTGACGAGCAGCATAGTCAAATGAAGCTTTAGGACTTACTCCTTAATCATCTAATAAGTCAAGTTCATATGCTTGAGCAACTTTTATCTTTCTTTGAGATGGTAAGAAATGAGCTAAAGAAGAATCAACAAGAGGATGGTTGTGTTTCTCTTCAAATGAACAGATTTGAAACACTCCACTGGATTTATGACTAATAATAATATGAGCTAAACACCTTGTTCTCGTTTCCTTTATGTACTTTTGAACCTTCAAATCTCGTTTGTCTGTGCTTCTATATCCTTCTTTGTAACATGTAATTTTTTTTGAAGTCACATACCATTGGGTTCTGTTTTATTACCATATTCTTTTCTAGCACTTAAGCCAATTGAAGCTGCGTATTTATTATAACATTCATAGGCGAGCTCATCTGAATCAAATTCCATCTCAAGTTTTATGGGCACATAGTTACCTCCACCTTGAGACTCAGTTGATGTGATATCCATAGATCTATATTAAAAGGTATAAATAAGAAAAACAATCTTGAAGCAGAAATTCTAGAAAAAATAAGTACTTAACTTCTACTGTTTAAAAAATTAAAATTTCACTTAAAATTTCAATCAATCCAATTGAGACATTTTATCGAACAGGTTCTAGACATTTATTCATTATGGTGGTTTCACTACAAAAATCACAAGAAACAAGTGTATTTCATTTCAAAGTAGCAAAAACAGTGCAAGAAAGAAGAAAAACCTGTTTTGGTTTTGTCACTTAATCTCCGAAAAAATTTCTGCTCATCAACTAATATTCTATTTACTTCTGATCTTTGATTATTGTTGTACCATATAGGTAGAGCCGTCAAAATGGGCTAGGCCCGCGAGGCCGGTCCAACCCAACCCTTGAAATAAGTGGAGTTGGGCTTAATATTTTTGGCCCATTTATGAACGAGGCTTTTTAGCCCGCCCTATTTGGCCCGTTGGCCTCGTAGGCCTAACCCGCAAGCCTCTGAGGCCAACCCGTGGGCTATTAATTTTTTTAAAATATTTTTAATAGTGTTTTATTTGTAAAGATTTTATGAATAAATATTTTGAAAAATAAAAAATCAAGTATTTTGCAATATCATCTTGCATGGTGAATTGTAGATGAAGATGAACTTCTTAAGGAAATAATATCACATGTTGATTCAAATGTGATCGATGGTGAAAGTAGAAGTGGAGTTGTAAAACATTAATTAATGAGTCATGTAATATTTAGAAATTTAGATTTGTTAAGTATTTAGGTTGCCTTGAGTTGTTGGAAATCTTTTAAACCAGCTAATTTTTTGTGGGAGAAACGATGGAATGATCAACATTTATCCGCTAAATCTTATGTTGGCTATTATGTATTTTTCTAAGTATTCACCAAAGTGTGTGATTCATAAATATATTTTTGTAAGTAGTCACCGAAGTGTGTGATTTATAGATGAATTTTTGTATGAATTGATGTTGTGTTTATAGACGTCAACATTCGATACTCTTTCTAAGAGAGTAATATTGTTCATTTTTTGGTTGAAGGGTCAACCCGTCCCAACCCGTGGCCCGCTTAGGGCTGGGTTGGGCAGCTATTTTATTGGCCCTTTAATTAAAAGGGCCAGCCCGCCCCAACCTATTTAACTCTCTAGCCCGTTAGGGTTAAGTTGGGTTGGGCCAGCCCATTTTGACACTTCTACATCTAGGTGATTTAATCTTCTGAACTTGTTGATAATTGTTGCGTTTCTCCATGATTTTCGCGCTAAAAAATGTCTTTTCAGCCAGAGATCTTTGACCATTATTTGGTTTAAGAGGTTGGTTATTTAACCATGGTTCAAGAAAAATTTTATAGTGTTTTGAGGTACAAGTATGAGGTGGCATACAAAAGTTGTATAAGTCTCCTTTCATAATTTGACAAGTGGATAAATGGGTCCCATTTTCAGAAAAATGGGTCAAAGTTCCTTCTCTCTCTTACTTTTTAAAATTTTCCCATTATTTTAACATTTCCACTTCTTGTTTTGTTTTAACCATTATTTCAAATTTTGCTATTTTCCTTATCTTTAAATAATTTTAAAACTATAAAATCTAACCTAATTCGTCATATACTCCTAACATTTGGTATTATGTTTCTATTCTATATTAGTTATCTACATTAGTAAAAATAATTATTAAAAAATTATCTATCGATTAACAAAATTAAACTAGTTTTTTATTTTCTTTACCCTAGCAATTATTCTTTTTGAAAGTAATTTGTGAAGTTGTAAAAATATAAATATCTTAAAGAGTAATTTAGTAAATTATCATTTTTATTAATAATTTTTAAAGAATGTTTAAAAAAGGTAAAATAACTAATACAAAAGGAGTATAAAATCAATTTTCTTTTCCTCTCAATAGTTTCATAATTTTCTAATTTTGTAAGCACTTAAATGTATCCAGTATTCTCCAATAAGAAAATATAACAGAAAGATCATCCATAATCTTCACAAATAATTACATAAGTTTTGTTTCTATTTTCATGTAATCCAAAATCGAAAATCATCCTTAAACTCCTACGTACATACATACTCTCCCAATTTATATGATATATGTCTATTCTTGAAATTCAAGCTATGTGAAATTTAGTTGATATTTTTAAAATATTTTTTTTATATTAACATGATAAGAATTGCAATTTATAGTGTTTGTTCAAAAATATAACCTTCTCACTAAGTTGCAATTCAACCTAAACTATTATTAGTTCCAATTCTTATCATCTTAATATAATAAAAAAATATTTTATAGCTTGAATTCAAGAACAAAAAATAATAATTATATAATAGAGAGAGTAAAATGAAAAAAATAATTAATTATATTTTGATTTTGTTAATTTACAAGTAATTTTAAACAACTATTTATTTTTTGTCATTAAAAAATTCAATTGATTTGTATGAGGTTAAGAGCACAAATCTTAATTTAACTTTTTTTTAATTATATACGTAAAATTTGACTTTAAATCTAAATTAATATTAATATATTTATCTCTATTTGTTTTTTAACAAATGAACATTATGAATTATCAAAACAATAAAGAAAATAAATTACTAATTGTAGGACATTACTATTTTTATATTGAAGATTGGAGAAATAATGCACAAAAAAGATAATAAATTACTAATTTTAGGATATTATTATTTTTATTATGTAAGAAATATATTTAAAATTTAAAATTTTACAAAGTACTCTACATATATAGAGGGGGTTAAATAGAAGGTAGGGTAGAGGAGTGAAAAGAAAATAAAAAAGTTATAAGGTGTGGACCTACAAAATGAATTTAATCTATTAAAATAATCCCTTATACAACTATGACATAGTGTGCCTCAAACACCATATATTTTTTCATGGTTCAAAGGTTGCTTTTTATTTCAATAAATATGGACCATTAGATTTTGAAATAGGCACATGTCATTAAATTAAGTATGCACTGGACCAACTAGAGAGATAATGTACTGGAGAGGAGCCTCTTCCGCACTGGAATGGGTCGGAGCGCGTAGAGGAAAATTAAATGGTTTGGTATTTAATTTATCCAATAAATAAATGACACGTAATAAATAATAATAATAATATTTTTTTTAAAAAAGGGAGTTAGTTTTAAGAGTGGAATTGGACCAAATAGGTGGACTGAGGGGTAATTTTAGCCCAACAGGTGGATGAAGGGTATATTTAAACCTTTTCAAATAGTTTAAGGGTGTTTTTGGTCATTTTTCCTTTTTGTAATTTTGTACATCTTTTTGGATTACGTGGCATTCAAATATCTCACACGCGCCTCAATTGAGCATAGTCAAGGGGTGTGCCACATAAGCCAAAAGGTGTACAATATTATATATAAAATGAGTTCAGGGGTAATATGACCTTAGTTTAGTTAAGGAGTGTCTATAAGATCTCGGTCATAGTCTAGGGGGTACTTGTGCCTTCTCCCTGAATATTGTAACACAGTTTGGTAGTGAAATGTAATGATCAAGCTCTCTAACTTTAGTGATACAATTGCAGTTGTCATTTTCATATTTATACCATGTTAAATGTGGAGGTTCAATTTAGGATAGCGAAAGATCTAATTGTATTTTCAACAGATCTTCAAGTAAAGCAACCCTATCAAATTTTCCTACCTGTACAATTAACTTCTCTATAACAATATTTTATTTGGAAATGTCTCTGTACACCTGACGTTAGCCTTGTTAGTTATCATGTTAGTGATAATCAAGAAGTTTGTTTCAATGTCCTCATTAATATCGTTCTGGGTGCACTATTGTATCCCTTTCAAACGAGCTAGACTTTCTATCATATTTGTGCACATGCCAATGTAAGAATGGAAGACCATATTCAAGAAGGTACCTGTACCTAAAACCGACACATGTGAGTTGGTGGGGAATACCTTGGAACGCGAGACAACTCTCTCTAACGAAATTGAGTGTAAAATATCTAAGATACCATGCATCTTGGTAACTTGAACAATGATCATATATTTATACATCTTGACGTTCTCAAAACATTTATCTTTCCAGAATTCCCAACACAGAATTGAAGAAAGGCAACCTGCATTATTTTCTGGATTTGTCTAAATTATATGTTTGGTGATTTTGTTTTTCTACTTTACTAATCATGTACTAATTATTATGACTTGTTTCCTCTCTTAACCCTTCTTATTAAAGTGTAAACATATGGCACATGGGTCTAACTTAACCCCAAAAGCTTACTCTTGAGGGGAAGATTGTCCAAGTCTATATAAGCAGATTGTCAGTCCATTCTCCAAACAATGTGAGACTTTTACCCACTCTAACACCTCTTTTCACGCCCAGGCCCAACTGGAGCGTGAACTAGGAGCCCAAACAGAGATGGATCTGACTCTTATAACATGCAAAGATATGACACCTGGGCTTAACTCAATCCCAAAAGCTAGCTCGTGAAGGAAAATTGTCCAACTCCATATAAGCAGACCTTCTGAGTTCATATGTAAATTTCAGCTAGCTAAGATAGCGCTCACCTAATGGATAGTAAGATTTCAGTATCAATCATGTGCTACCCTAGTTTGGGGCATATCTCATGTATGTATTATGTATGCAAACTTGTGTTCTACACAAACTTGAATTAGCAATAATTATATTTTCCACATATTAGGAAAAATGCAACGTTTACTATTTAATTTAGTCGATCATCATAGCGTTCGTCAACTGGAGTACATTATATATTCTGATGTTAGACAATTGTTTCCTATTTTTATCAAATTTAGGATAGCAATGTTATGTTTTTATTTTCGAGAATGAATTCTCTAAACTTATGTGACTTTACCCATGAAAAAAAAGTCACTGTGTTTTTTTACATTTTTGTGCATTGCAAAAGCAATTTGAAAACATTTTCAACAATAATAAGAAAACATTTAAAGAGAAGAAGGTGGTGAATTTGTCGTGGTGTTGTGTGACAATGTCGAAATATTATAATATCACCAATATTTATTTAAACTACAATGTTTTGCTCAAAAAAAATTGTGATTATTTTTCCTCCAGCCATTTGATAGGGTACATTCTTGATATAGTGAAGAATTTTCCCACTAACAAAACTGATATAAAATATTATAGTGTGGATGTCCACTACACCAAGAAGTTACTCACCCATTATCTCCACTACTTTCCTCATTATGAATATGACCATAACCTCCATAACATCTTCCTTTATAACCATTATTCTTGTAAGCTTTCACTTTCATAACATTCCCATTATATTCATGTTATTGTCATGTTTATGACTAACCGTTTGTATGCCTTTATGTTACACTATAAATAGAGGCATAAGGCTTCATATTGTATAGACTTGAAGGTTTGGTGAATACTTGAATAAGAAAAGCTCTCATCTTCTTCTCTCTCTATTTCTATTGTTTTCATCTTCTATATCTCTTGTCTTATATTCTTCTATTCTTTATCTTTTTATTGTTCTTTGTGTTTTAGTTTCACAATACGTTATCAGCACGATTGTTCCACTATTAAAGGATTGAAGCAAGAAAATAGAAAGATGGTAAAAATATTTGTGTTTAACAAGTTGCTTTTACTTTTAGCAAACTTTTAATTTGATCGCTTATATATTTAAAAAGTAAAATTATTTTTGTAAGTTAACAATTCGTAAAGAAATTGTTCTGTATGATCTTGTTTTATTGAGTTGTGTGGCATATACATATTGATTGTATTATTATTGTTGGTTACTTTTGCACCTCTTTATTTTTCTTTATCTAAACATTTACTGTTCTAATTAATTGATTTTGTTCATCTTTCTTGTATATTAAGTCAAGTTCAGATTATATTTATGATTTTCGATAATTATTTTTTTGATAATGCATTTGGTTTATTAAGGCATTGGTTCAGGGTAAGACAGTGAATTTAGGTTTCACCGCACCAAGTGGGTAAGACATCGAGTTAAAGTCTCGGTGCACCATGATAATAAGAAGTTGAGTTAAAGTCCCATTGATTTATGACCAAAGGTGTTCTTGTATGGGTAAGACATTGGGTTTAAGTCCTAATGCACTATAGTGGTGATATGATATGACTAACATAAAGTTATATACTTTTGACTGAAAGTCATGAAATTTACCCAATTTATTTGCTCAATTTTCTTATGTGAATGTGGTAGCAGTGTAGTCTGAAAATGACAAGTGGTTGAATGTATGAATATGAATATGATAAAATGTTAATGGTCATTATTGTGGTAATTAAAAGGAAGAACATTATGGATTCTTAAGATGTTCCGATCCTTCAAATGTGAAGGTAATTTTGTCCATTAAAATTGTATTAAAGGTAACATATTGTTTCTTAAGATGGTCCTTCAAATGTGAAGGTAATTGTTAAAAGTAATTTTTATCCATCAAAGTGGTATGAGAAGTTGTCCACATTGATGTTGGTGCAACCCAATTTAAAAAATTTTGTAAATCCCCCATCAAAATAAATGAATACAAAGTGACAGTGCATTTGGTACATTTGACCTCTTAAAGTGATGTTGAGGTGAGCCACACGATGCCAAAATATGACAATGAGTTTCTAATAAGGACTTATGGAACATGTACAAATGGTTATGGTCCATTTCTTGAAAAAAATGTGACTTGTGTTTGTATGAATAAGAACATGTTCATGTATTGTTGGATGAATGTGACATCTCACCTTTACGGGAGGTTTGAGAGACTGAAAGAAAATATTTCTAAATGGTCATTTTGGTCAGATATATACTTTGAGTACTACACAAATATAGTGGTATATTTTATAATGAAATATTGGAGGACAAAAAAAAAGAAATAAATGTTTTCTATAAAAGGTTGTGGCATGACCAAAATAAATGTTGTTTTGTGGCAACACAAATTTGTCATTGGTTATCAAGAAATAAGTCTTGAATGTAATAATTTTAACCATGACAATAATAATAATTTTCTCCTTGAAGGAGATGGTCACCATAAGGATGAAGTTGTGAAAATTGTGATAGTACACAAAATAAATTGATAGTTATGAAGGGCTAATTTGTTATTATCTGGAGGAATGAAATTATTCATAATATTGTGTTGTAGTAAGTCTCAAAAGAAACTTTTTAAGTTTAGGAAGAATTGAAAAAAATATTATATTGAGACTATAAATTATGAGAAGATTTAATATCTTCAAATTACTATAATCAAAGTGGGTAATAAATATTTACGTATAAAATTATCCATTTTTTTCGTTGTTTGTGGTATACAAATATGGACATGGTGGTGGAATCACATGCAAAAGTAAACTAGAAGTTTACTTGAATAAATATAAGTTGGCATAATCGGTTGGCCATTCCGATTCAAATGTGATGCAAAAGAAATTGAGAATTCATATGGCTATATGTTGAAGAAATAAAAGATTCTTCAAGAATTCTCTTTTGTAGTTTGTTCTCATGATAAAATAATCATTGTACCAGCTAAGGTTGGGATTGTATCCCTTAAAATTATTTGGAACATATAAAAAGGTGAATATGGGCCTGTTTACCTGCCATGTAGACCGTTTACTATTATGATTTAATGAATGCATCTATGGTATGGTCACATGTGCATTTGTATCAACTTACAAATTGTTTTTTGTAAGGTTGTTTGCTCGAATTATAAAATTAAGAGTACACTTCCAAACTATAAAGTCATGTTGATAATGTTGGTTGGTTTAGCAGAAATTGTTTGCCTCCAATTATAGCTAGACCATTGATTATGAGAACAAATCTCTCAAATAAAATTTGGTATGAGATGAGTTTATTTAACATGTATGTATCAAGCCAACAAGGTTCTCCCATCACAATTGGTTCATGGTCAGGAACCAAATAATTTCCATCTAAAAATGTGATGTGTGCATATATGATTTTATTACTCCACCACGCACAAAGATGGATCCCCAAATAAAATTGGGGGTAAATGTTAGATATCATATCATTAGGGGGAGATATGTTTAGCAGTTGAGATTATGTGTGAGATAAATTATCTAGATCCTCGTTAAAAAAAGTGAACTTGAAGTTCAAGAGATAATTCATATGCAAAATATTGCAAATAATTTGCCAGATGTATTTACTGACCCAACATTTTGATTAAGCTGCAAATGCTCGAATAAATAGTCCTTGGAGGGAAAAGTCTATGGTACGCCAGAAGCGTGATGGACCAATCGATTCCAAATGTAAAACTCATTGAGGAAGGAGATGAGCAATTATCAAAATGGTCATGATAATAAGGCAAGTGCTTTGAAAGAGCACTATGACATAACACTTCATAAAACATTGGCAAAGGTTCAGGTACCTGAAAATGATGAAAAGAAATGAAGAGATTTCAATAAGCTATTTTGTATTGGAATCGAAATCAAAATAACCGTCGACGGTATATTTGATATGAAGTAGCACTCAATGCTATAAATTGTTACGAGGATCTTAAATTTGAATCCGTCATATAGTGTGGACAGATAAATGATTAGCCAAATAAAATGCACTATTCAAGTATATTTTGTTTCACTTAGAAAAGTGATGTTTTTGAACTTGTAATTCATAGATCAAAATATATGTCAGTGGGGTACAAATGAATCATTGTACGAAAGTATAACCGAAAGATATAAAGTACGGCTTGTTCCTCGAGGCATAAAGGATTTTCGCAAAATTCCTGACATTATTAAATGGACATATATTCTCTAGTGGTGGATGCAATAAGACGTGTTTCAGTATGGCAATAGATGGAATACTTGAATATGCATAATGAGTAATTATTATGTCTAACTTGACGATGAAGGTTAAATGAAAATATTTAAAGGATTTAAAAGGTGTTAAAGCAATTTCATTGAGTACCCAATGATTTTGAGACTGCTTAACACAGAGAAATTTTTTTTTGATCTTATGAAAACGATTTAAAATGTCATGTATTAGTGCAATTGGTGCACTTACATATTGCTGGTTATGCAAATGCTAGAAGATTATTTGATATACATAATGAAAGTTATGTGAAAATATTGTCATAGTATCATTCAAGTTATGACAAGAAACTAATAAAGCAAGTGAATCAACACATAGAAGATGTGTGATTTTCTTTCAGAAAAGATGAGCTTCAATAAAATTAAAATGATCAATTCTCGAGTCAGAAATAATTTGATTATGTAGATGCAGAATATTTATTTGATCTGCATAAAGCTCAATCGCAAATGGACTCATATTTGCATATGGAGACACAACAATATCTTGGAAATTCAAAGAATCACACTAATAACCACTTCTTCAAATCATGCAGAAATAATATTGATCTATGAAGTAAGTCGGGAGTATGTTTGGTTGGAATCATGATCCATCATATTCAACCAATATGCGATTTTCCTTTGGCATAGGATAATCCAGCAACTATATACGAAAATAATATTGAAGGGATACAATCAAATGAGATCGGACAAAACATATTTCACCAAAGATTTTTTCACACATGATCTTCAACAAAATGGTGAAATAGATGTTCAAAGGCTCGTTCAAGTGATAATTATGTAAACTTATTCACTAAGGATTACCAACATCAATATTTGAGAAGTTGTGATACAAGATTGGAATTCATTGTCTCCAAGATATCAAGTAAAGTTTTTATCAGGGGAAGAAAAATACGCGTTGTACTCTTTTCCTTAACCATGATTTTGTCCCAAATGGGTTTTCCTGGTAAGGTTTTTAACGAGGCAACATTCAAGCGTATTAAAAGATATGTGTACTCTTTTTCCTTCACTAGAATTTTTTCCCACTGGGTTTTTTCCTAGTAAGGTTTTAACGAGGCATTTATCTATTGACATCCAAGGGGGAGTGCTATAAAATATTATAGTGTGGATGTCCACCAAGAAGTTACTCACCCATTATCTCTACTAGTTTCCTCATTATGAATATGACCATAACCTCCATAACCTCCACCTTTATAACCATTATTCTTGTAAGCTTTCACTTTCATAACCTTTCCACTATATTCATGTTAATGTCATGTTTATGACTAACCGTTTGTATGCCTTTATGTTACACTATAAATAGAGGCATAAGGGTTCATATTGTATAGACTTAAAGGTTTGGTGAATACTTGAATAAGAAAAGCTCTCATCTTCTTGTCTCTCTATTTCTATTGTTTTCATCTTCTATATTTCTTGTCTTGTATTCTTCTTTTCTTTATCTTTATATTGTTCTTTGTGCTTTAGTTTCTCAATACTTAAATTTTCAGATAGAAAAAAAAGTATCAATTGAAATTTATGTCAAAATCCACCTAATTTTTTTTTTAAAAAATGTATCTTCAACATCACGTACTCGTATTATTCAATGTGAACTCAAATATAATTCAACTTGTCGTGTCAGAATCTGTATTACTAGAATTTGATTGGACTTTATTTTGAGTATATTGACTAAATGATATATTAAATATTACATATTACTAGTCCTAGCAGGACTTTCTAGTTTTTCTTACTTAACTGTAGAATTCTAACCTTATCTAACAAATTATTAAATTTGTATATTTCAAAAATATATAAAAAATATGAATTAAATAAATAATATTAGGAGATACTCGTTCCATTATCAAGAGAGAATTCCTTAAATATCTCTCAATCTGTTTAAATCCCTTAATTATCTCTTGTTTAATTAATTGTTATCACAATTGCCAGTACACTCTCTCTGCTTTGTTCAGCATTTTTTTTTGCTATTTCACCATTTTTATTTATTGTTAATTTAATCAGAAAAAATATGAATTGTTATCAATATTGATTTAACACGGAGATTGATAATGTTACATATTTATTTTTTATGTCGTTTTTATTTTTTGTACCGATTTAGATTTTGTAGCAATAACGTGATTACTTTGATACAATAGGTTCGTTTATCTTGTTTTGAAAGTTAATTCTAGGATGAAAGGTTTTTTGTTGAATTTTTTTCTTTTTCTTTGTGTATGTTTTTCTGTTAGTTTTTTTTCTTTTTTCGTGACGTTTTTTTTTTGTTATTAGTGAAATGAAATTTTTGTAGTGGGTTCTGATTATTTTATTTGTATTTTTTACTATATCAACTTTGATTTTGTTGTAATAAAGTGATTATTGAAATTGGATGCTACATATTCATTTTTCTCATTTTAAATATATTTTTAGCTTTGTTGGTGCACTTGTGTGTTAAATTCTTCATCTTTTGTAATGAATTGGGATGATTTTTGTATGAATTTGATTGTAAAAAAGTATATTTAAAAAACTTATTTCATACAAATAATAAAGAAAATAATGTATAAATTGTGGTTTGAATAATGATTTAAATTGTGTGGTTTGTATTTATGAATTGTGGTTTGGTCTAATACATCTTGCAATTATACATGTGTATTAAAATTAATTGATAGTAAATTAAATGTGAGAACTTGAGTATCGTATGAAAATTGTATGAATTATGATTTTAAAGATGGTATATAAATAATTTTGTTGCTTTTTGAATATTTCATCATCATGACATTAATTCATTTTTGTTCTCGGGTAGATATATTGATCACATGTTTTCAAAAGGGCACAATACAAAGATATGTGGTTGATATCCACTTGAAGCATAGTCTATAATCATATTTTTATGCTTGTCTGGTTTATTTCTTTGTTATAAATAGAACCGTCAATATGGGCTACGCCCGTTTGGCCGCCTTGGCCGCCTAACCCGGGATTTAACAGGGCTAGGCTAAGATTTTTGGAGCTCATTTAAGAAAGAATTTTTTAGCCCGGCCTGAATAAACCTGCTAATTTGTGGGGCTTGAGAAATATCGATAGGGTCGGCCCGTGGGCCAATTAAAATTAATTAAAAATATAATATAATATTAAAATTTAAAATTAAAGAGAGTTCAAATTCAAAACAATTAGGTTAATATTTCTATTTAGATATTTATACTTTTACTTGAAAAAAAACTTAATAAAGATTATAAAAATAATTTTATTTGTCAATTTGATTAACCAGTATTAACATTAAAATCATGTAATATTATTTTTTTCGATATTTATCATAATATTTTTAAATTATAATTTATAATTGAATTTAATAATTATAAAAAATATAATTTTTAAAAAAATGGACAGGCCCGAGAAGCCTGTAGCCCACGCAAAAATGGGCTAGCCCGGCCTGGCCTGTAAAATGTCAAAGTCTTTATGGGTTAGCCCGGATGGGGTGGGCTAACTCATATTGACATCTTTAGTTATAAATAGATAAAGCATTTTTTTACTTTTAATTTGATAGATTATGTTTATCGAGTTTCTTAATTACTAATTTTAGTTTCTATACTTGCCGGAGTTGTCGCTTCCACATTCCAAAATTTTGAAGTATGATTTAAGGTGCATAAATACACATAGTGTACTAGCGAGAAATACAAATTTTTAGATTATTTTGTATATAATAATTGATTTATAAACTGATTTTTATTGTTCAAATATTTTGAACTCTTCTATTATATCAATTTGGTATCATATGTAATTTTACAAAATAAATATTGTCAAATATATATATATATATATATATATATATATATATATATATATATATATATGTTTCAAAAAAATATAGGATTTGAATGTGCTATATGATTATGACTTAATTTGTGGTTTTGTACAAATTATTATTCAAATATTTTGAACTCTCTATTGTATCAATTTAGTATAATATGTTATTTAAAAAAACAAAATTGTCAACTATATTATATTGATATATATTTAGATTTCAAAAAATATAGAATTGAATGTGCTATATGATTATGATTTTAATTGTTGTTTCGTACAAATTATTGTTCAAATATTTTGAACTCTTCTATTGTACCAATTTGGTATCTTATGTGATCTTAAAAAAAAAATTGTCAACTATATTATATTGATATATATTCAGATTTCAAAAATTATAGAATTTGAATATGCTATATGATTATGATTTAATTTGCGCTTTTGAACAAATATTTATAAACTATTTGAGACTAACATTTTTTTTCCAACTATTTGTGTATATAATTGGTTCATAAAATTATTTTTATGGTTTAATTTTTTTGAACTGATCTACATGTATCAATTTGGTATGATATGTAATGTTCAAAATTAAATTATTCAACGATATGATATTGAACTCTTCAATTGTATCAATTCGGTATCATATGTGATTTAAAAAACTAAAAATTGTCAACTATATTATATTGATATATATTCAGATTTCAAAAATTATACGATATGAATATGCTATATGATATTGATTATATAAATTGTAAGCAATATAAGTTTTAAAAATTTAGACATAATCAAGTCATTTAAAAAAATTTAAAACCTGTTTTAATACTAAATTACCAAGTTCAAGCATGGAGAATTTTTTTAAATCTTGAGTAATGGTTGAGATTATTATCTAAAATAAAAAATAAATAAATTTAAATCAGATAAATTATAAGTTTGGTAAAACTAAAATTCTTAAATAGTTAGGCAATTACTTTGTAACTGTCACAAAAAAGAAGCAGGTATTTTGTTTTTCTCTTTCTAGCATTAAATACGAAAATATAAAAATAATTAAAAATTATATTAAGAAAAATGAAGACATGTTAAATTGAAGTTCCTCAATTTTGGTTAGACAATCACCATGGTAATTGCCACAAAAATATGTTTGATTTAATCTTTACAACATTAAGTACGGAAATTAAAAACAAATAAATTTAAATTAAATAAATTACAAGACCGGTAAAATTTAACTTACTAAATTATGGTTAGATAATATCTTGATAACTGCCATAAAAAGAACACGTCTTTTATTTTCTCTTTCCAACATTAAATAGATTGTTATATTAATAATTTCTTATTAGTATATTTATATGATGTAATATAGAATCTTAAATATATACCTAGGATAATTTTTCCAAATAATATTGATAGGGTCATTACACATTTTTCAAATACATATGGAAAAAAAACTTATCCGCACCGGGTGTATACACCAAACGAATGCAATTTCCATTATTACGTAATTGAATGAAGTAAAATACATGTTATATGCTTATAAATTAATTATTCTTTTTTAAACTGACTAATGAAAAGTGTGTCACATAAATATGGAATAGAGAAAGAATTACAAGTAATAATTATGATGATAAATAAAGAATACTCCCTCGATTTCATATTAACTTAATCTGTGAGTCCATGCACACCTATTAGTAAAATCATTCAAGAATATACTTTATATCATAATTTTCACTATTGTCCTTTGTAAAATATAACTTAATAACTAATGCAATTCATCTCCTAGAAAACATAAAGCTTCAATAAATGAAAGGATAAATATAGAAAAAAAAATGAAACATCCCTCTTGAACTTTGAACAATAAAAAGCCTTCAAAAAATGAATTATTATAGAATAGAAAAAATAACATAGATAATTTATACTAAATCTAATAAAGTTACATAAATTGTTCTTTTAAGAAAACCTCTAAATGCTACTATCTCTTTACACACAACTCACAATTGGTCACACAACTCAAATTTGGCGCTCACAATATTTGGTCACCCCCATTTGGAAAGTAGTTCTATATATATATATATATAACTTTGACTTACTTTTGATAAGAACATTATGATATCCATCTATTTCAAGGGCTTTCTCCTTTTATGAGAATCAAGTCATGTGAAAAATAAGAACAATAACACCATTTTGATACTTAATTTTCTCTTTTGTTTCAATAGCTTCTTCGAGAAGGGATTCTAGTTCACAACTTGTCATCAAGTGAGTTTTTCTTTACATTATTAGTGTATATAAGTTACTCTTATTTATTTCATATGTTTGTGAATTTTTTTTATACTGCTTAACTTTTAGAGAATTCAAGAGATAGGAGGTGCTTATCAAGTGAGTTTCTTTTTAATTTTCTCTCCCCCTCCTGCTCTTAACTAATAACATCCATCAATTGTGCATCAAAAGTTATTTTTATGAATATAATTTATCTTATTTTCATGATTATAAAACTCATAATTTCTATGGATGGTTCAACTATTTCTATGTCAAATTTTATATATTTTACATTCTTCATGACTTTTTCTTATGTTGCTTACTAATTTTTTTAGAGAAGTGAAGGAAATAGAAAAGAAGGGCACGCATGCTATAACATTCATTGCTTGAAAGACACAATGTTGATTGAAAGGAGAAGTATACTTACTTGTTTAACTTTTTGATGAAGAAAAATTATCTAAGGAGGTTGATCAACAAATTGAAGAGGTTAGTTTTCATCTCATAATATACATTTAAATTTAACAATATGTATAATAGATATCCTGTATATAGATGATAAATACGTTTTTTCTGTTTGTTTGTATTGCAGAACGAAGAATTGCTAAATGCTATTGAATATACAAAATAATGAATGATGAAAAGTAAAGTTACCCTAGACACTTTTAATGAGATTGCAATTTCAGTATGTCACCATCTTAGTGTTAAATTAAAAAGAAAATAGTTATAGCCTTTTAGTACTCTCTTTTGGAGGAGCACCTTTACTTATGAATTGCCTGAAATTATTTCGATATTCTAGTGCTAATTCAATTCTTATTTCAAATTTATATGTTATCATGTTTATCCTATTTCTTTGTTGGTTGAATCTACTATAGTATTTCATGAGAAATTAAATAAACCAACATAGGTAAAGATATTGTCACGATCATAGTCTACACCCTGGACATGGTCGACACTCAAGAATCATTGTTGGTTCGCAAGCGAACCCTCATCCTGGCTGACTACAAGCGGAAGCGAAAGACTAAATTAAGCATGCAAAACTTAAAACAGAATAGAATTCAATCATTGTTGGTTCCCAAGCGAACCCTCATCCTGGCTGACTACAAGCGGAAGCGAAAGACTAACTTAAGCATGCAAAACTTAAAACAGAATAGAATTCATGAAACTGAAATACAAAACTTTAACTCAAAAGAAAACTATGAATAATATAATATATTTAATTTGTCATAAAATAGGCAACTTAAATCTTTTAAACATTTAATAAAATAAATTATTAATACAAACTCCTCAACTATACTGACTATCTATGAAACCTCTAACTAATAAAGATAAAAAATTGGGGCAAGACGACATCCTGACTAAACTAAAAAGTAAATGAAATCCTCCGGAAGTAAGGAGGCTCACCATAGCTAACTCGAACTCTCGGACGTATCAACGAAACTCTTGGTGATGATCCTGAATACCTGTGTCTATATCATGAGAAGATGCAGGCTAATTGGCTCAGTATGTGAAATGTACAAGTATGTAAGGGAAATTCTAACGCATAATATAAGTTGGATACTTAAATAAAAGATGGAAACATACTTACCTCTTCTCAAACTTAAAACTCAACGAATACTCAAGAATAAGATACTCAACTCAGAGATTAAATAATGAAATCAAAGATATGATACTCGACTATGGATACTCAACTCAATATAAAGCAATAATACACATGCTATATATAAAAAGCTTTATAAAACAGTAAAAGCAACTTAGTTTGTTAAAGAAAATGCAATAACAAACTCAACTTTACTTATATATGAAAGTAATACACTTTTGTGGGAGATTCTCTAACCGACAACCATCACTTTGAGCCTAAGTGATGATACAACGTTTTACCTCATGTTACCCAAGGGCCATCCTATACCTTGCCATCGGTATAGGACCTTACTTAGCTTAGTAGATCCACTAGATAAATTTACTAATCATCTAAAAAGTATGACCCGTCAATTCCCATGATGGCTTCATGGTTTACATGGAGACTTGAGTTACTATGAACTATCATCCCCACATCGGTGCTTCAATGCTACTCCCAAAACATACTTTAACTCATACTTTTAAGAAAACTTCCTTCTTTTGGGTTGAGATAATTTACTGAACCCTTTAGCTTTAAAAAACCTTTTTTTGGAATCAATGTTCCCCTTTTTGTTCAAAACTCTTTTGGAACTCTTGGTTTCCTTTTAACTTAAATGTGAAACATTTATAATAAATTATAGCTTTTGAGAAATGAACTCAACTTTTGCTCTTTACTTAACTTGAAAGTTAACTCTTATGGAATACTATTCCCTTGTAGCTTTTGAGAATTCAACTCAACTCTTTACTCTTTCTTGACTTGAACATTAAGTCTTTAAAACAAAGTGAAAACGTTTGTGAAAAACTTTAGAAACTTTACTTTGACTTGCTCTTATCTTCTAGAATGGACTCTTAACTTCCTTGAATTGAAGTATGGATTCAAGGTTCATGATCTCATGTTTATAGATGATTTCATGATGTTCAATTTGTGGAGTCCATGCGGAATTTATGGGTGTGCACTACAAAAGAGTCATTTTGTGGAGGGTATTTTATCGAGTTGTGGGAGTGTTTGACCCACACAAAATTAATTGAGGCGGTTTTAGAACCTCCATTACGTCCGCCATAAAATGAATTTGCAATTTGTGGTAATTCGTAACCCCTTAAATATGATTATAGAACTTTAATTACTACACTCTACAAGGGTTTAATAACACATACAACAATATAGTCTTAATATCTTATTTAATCATTTTTATTACTTTTTTTTACCCTCCCTAGGAGCTCCCGCCCATTTTGCTCCCTTGGTGACTCGAACTCGCAACCTATATGTTGGAAGTGAGGGGTGCTTACCATCCGACCAACTTCCTCTTCTCGTTAAGAAACTTGAGTTCTGTCATTTATAACATAGACTACATTTAAAATATTTAAATTAAAAAACAACATAAATCTTAATTCATGACAAATTGGCACAATTGATAACTATGTTTAATAACTTAAAGTTTAAACTTTAACAAGTGATCTCACATCAAACAAATGTAAAAAAGGTAATATACTAATTTGATTGTAGTGATTTGAGTAATATTATTTTTATTTTATATTTTCTTTCATCACAACAACACCATATATTCTTATAACATAATAATATTTTGTTGATATAGTATTAGATGAATTTCACATTTTGATAAATTTTTATTCATTAATTTTTAGATAAAGACAAATTTATACATTTATATATAAAAATAATATTAACTATATAGTAATTGGGTCTTAATTAAACATCCAAATATTTAAAACCTGTATTTAAAGTCAAATATTAAAATCTAAATGCACAACTTATTTATATTCAGATTTTGACATCTTAGTCCTATTAAAAATAAATGATCCCTAAATCATCTCAAATGATATTTCATTTTAAAGTCAAAACGTGCTACTAGTACCTTATGGTGAAGGTTATTATTTTCTAATCTTACCTAACCTTGTATGAATGTACATTCAACATCCATTTCTTTGAAATATTCATCTCATGGAAATATATTAAACTTTACCGACCTAGTGCTTATTAATTATCATATAATTGTCACATATAAATATATTTTTTACTTTAGGGTGTGCGTGTATATATATATATATATATATATATATATATATATCACATAAGATCATAATAAAATTTTTATTTTAACCATTCAATTATATATTATAGGAGTAACATTTTCATCTATTATTTCGAACCTAAATATCTAAATTGTTTGTACTTTGATAACGCAATTCAATTTACAACTTAATTTGCTCTACTCATGCTAATTAAACATGCAATGCATCTAATAAGTTGTATTTTTACTTTCCATGATTACCTTATTTTCTAAAGTGTTTTTTATATTGCAAGTTTTTATTTATTTTCTATTTTATACTAGAGTAACAAATTGTAATGAATTGTGGCATTTACAAAGCTTCACAATTTGATGTAATTTGTAGAGGTTATCACAAACCTCCACAATAAAACTGATACAAATTATAATAAATTGTGACGTTCACAAAACCTCACAAATTGGTGCAATTTGCGAAGGTTATCACAAGCCTCCACAATAAAACCATCACCAAATAAATTATATCATAGGGGTTTAAATAAACGCTACAAAACAATTTTATAGAGGAGTTTTTAAAAACCTCACAAATAAACCTCTGCAAATTAGCCTATTTTTTGTAGTTGATCTCAAAGGATTCACAATTGAACTCAAAGGCTTTCTTGAACTCTACTCTTAACTCTCTCTTGAATGTGAATTATGAATTCAAGAGTTATAGTTCATGATATGAAGAATCTAGGTGATATTGTAGACTAATGAATACATACTCTTCACTCTTATACTCACTTGCTTTAGTCTTAAAACAAGTTACCAGAAGTTGTAGAAGACTCCTCAAAAGGACTTTATTAGAACGTTTGAAAGAATTCTCAAAAACTTAACTATCAACCCTACCTTGAATTTGAATTATGAATTCAAGGTTTAGATCATGTTAGAACTGATTTTAGGTTTTTATAAGTATCTTAGATTAGTTAGAACCGAAAAGGAGTGAATGTGCACTTTAAACGAACTCAAATGGAGCAACTGGAAGCAAACTGGATGGGACAGGCGACCCTAGGGCTTTAGGTGGCGCGGGGCTCCAGCCCCTGAAGTACAGAGATTGGTTTGGGGCGCTCTAGCAGGTGCGCCACGCTAGGTCCCAACTGATACGCTCAAACTTACTTCTTAAATAAGAAGTAAAAACGGTCGTATCAAGTAAAGAACCCAACTAATGAGGTTAGGGTCGATCCCATGAGGAAAATGGTTCAGACTTAACTTTATTCTATTATTACTACTATTTAGTCAACTATTTTCCGAGAAAACAAATAACTAAAAAGGGGGGTTATATTTCAAAGTAATAAAAATGATTAACTAAATTAAAATAAACAACTAACAGATTCAAATCTCGGAGTCTCGGAGTTTAATCAATTAATAAAAGTAACTAGGGCTTAAGTGTTCCCCACAGGTTCCCAACTTGATAACTCTAACTATAACAATTCTTTCCTAGTATCTTGCATGTAAAGTGATAAGTTATGTATCTCTAAATACTTGGTCCGGCATCTAGAAAATTTCACTCCGCACCTTGGTACGGCTACGTGTGTTGCTATACTAACCCTTATCTTTACCTCATATTAAGCATTGTATTTGGTATTTGACTAAGTTATTACCTCGTACCAACCAATACTAGCCTATTAGATAGTCTACACTAAATCTATGTTGATAATTCTTTTCCTATTATCTACCTCCTTGGTCCGGCAAGTAGCATTAAGGCGAGTTCTAATATTGGCCATCCGTTTAAAAGACTTCTACACGAAAGAATTATCAATACATGCAAGACACCATTCTAGAATTGTTATTTTAGTTAGATTTTACCTTGCTATTCACCCATGGTTCCCACAACCCTAGCTATGGAGTTTAGTTACCCATGGTCACAGTTACACAATTCATATTTTTAATGGAAGAATTCATGCACTTACTTTAATGAGAACGAATAAATTCCAAAATTTAACTTGATTAATCCACAAAATCACCAACAATCAATTCAGGAAAGAGTATATCAATTACCAAAATCAAGAGTTCAATACTATAATGAGAGAACTAACAATAGTCAAGAGTCTAACCCCAAAAACGAGGTTTTTCGAACTATTTATAATAAAAACAAAACCTAATAAAAGAAGGATTCTAATTACTGAAAATCTGTCCAAACGCGTCTGAGTCGACGGACCTAGTGACGGACCGTCATGGACACGATGGACCGTCATGGACTCCGTCGTCCCATACTTCACACATTCTTCTGCTGCTTTCTTTATCCCTCGACGGACAAGTATGACGGACCGTTTCAAGAACAACGGTCCGTCGAGGGTCTCTGTTTCAAAATACTTAAACTTCTTGGAATTTGGGTACTGGGACTACTCTTCTAATCATCAAGACGGACAAGCAGGACGAACCGTCGAGGCTATGACGGTCCGTCATGCACTTCCGTAGTCCCACACTTGGTCAGACTTCCCCATCTTCCTTCAGCAGCTTCTCTCCTCACTACGATGCCACCTCCGGACTGTCAGAGCCTCGACGGACCGTCATAAGCTCCGTAGGTGGTCTCTTCTGCATTTCTTGCTCAAAACTCCCGCGTTCATCTTTGGACAGATTTCCTGCAAATAAAGAGAAGCTTACATAAAAAATCAATACAAAAAGGCTTTAGACACACACTAAACTTAAGGAAAAAGCATTAAAAGTACCGTGAAACCACGGTACATCAACACCCTCAACTTAAATTCGTTGTTTGTCCTCAAGCGACGCACTATGACTCACTACAAAATCGTTGTACAAGAGTATCCACATTTTAGCTTTCACAATCATTTGGATATCAATCCTGATCATTCTCATTACGCTCATGCATGTTATCACTATTAGGCTTGAATCATGTGGAACCAGACCATGACACAGACTCACTATGTACTGACACCTATCCTCTTCAATTTCTCACCGAGGTGCTAGTATTTCCGGTATTGCAACTAGTGTCCTCTCTTCAAAACACATCCTCATTTTTCATACAATGATTTCAGTTTGAGTATAAGGATTACTGTTCAATACTCACTCTCAGAACAAATTCACAACTCATTTATACATATTGCCATAAGCTTGCCCTTATTTTCACTGCTTTAAGTTTGCCATACAACTCTTAGGATCACAACAAGACTTTCTTAGCTTGTAACATAGGCTCAGGGTCAGGTAGGGTATATTTAGGTATACTTTAGTGACTTGTTGCCCTCCTTGACATATCGGCTAAGCATACCACCTTTTTATCATTTTATTTCGCCCTATTTCTCAATTTTCTTTTCACCTTGCTGCTTTCCCTTTCTTATCCTTATGTGTAAGTAACTTTTCTCTTTTCTTGTGTTTATTTTGCTTCATATGTATACTTTATTCATTTTTTTTTAGTCACTTCTGTTTTGTTCTTTCTTTCTCTTTATTCTTTCAACCCCACTTTCCGGGGTTTTCCTTATTACAGCCACCCTCAACTCATGATTTTGCCATGAGTCAAGGTTCACAATACCCATGGTTGGGTCAGGGCCAAAACAAGGTTGCTTTCTGCATTAGCCACCCTCAACTTATTCTTTTGGCATAAACTGAGGTACACATGTCCAAGGAGGGACCAGGGCCAACACGTTCCCAGAGAAGATCATTTGGGGTGAAAAAGAAAGATCTATTTTAAGCTCAATTCATTTGGATCAAAAAGGGATTAACTTAATTTGGTTTTCTGTTATTTTAAGGCTCAAGATTGACTATTTCGAACAAGGGCCTATGATCCTTTCCTAATTGTTTATTTCGGCTTACTTTCAGCAAGACTAACCAGGCAAGTTCTAGCTCAGTATCAATGGTGGATCATTCAAATTTTCCTCACACTCACTTGACATCTCGTTACACTACCAGATTATCAGACACCTAGTTCGAGTCTTAGATTCAGGCTCATGCTGTAGTGTATCTCTATGTCATGCTTAGGGCCACACATTTATCAATTGCTATGCCTAGTCATTGCATCATATTTATTACATAGGGATATCATTTCAGGTTTAGCCATCATACTTCAGAGTTATACTATGTACACAAGATATAAACATGCCGGTTCAACAATAAAAGTAATCAGTCTCTTGGGGAAAAAGAACACAGGCAAGAAAACCCCAAGAGAGGATCGTGAATTGGGCTACTCAGACTTCACCCTAACATTCACTTTCCATTTACCCCACCCCCAACAAAAAAGATATGCAATTGTCCCCAATGCATAAAAAAAACTAAAGTACGAGAATGGTCGGTGAAGCAAACCTGAGGCGCAAAGCGCCGGCGATCAACAAGCTGGTGGGTCCGGTTCCCCGGAACCCACTCCCTCCGTAATCTGGACACCCTAAGTAGTGTCCTCAGTAGCAACAGCACTATCAGTAGTGACTCTCACTGTATCCACAACTCTGGAGCTAGACGCCCCCGCAGCTAACTCTACAGCCCTCAACGTACGGGCCTCCTCGTCAGCAATCGAGGCTCTTCTCGCAGCCTCCATCTCACGGCACTCCTTCTTCCTCACCCTAGCCTCATCCTCCTCTCGACCCCTGCGCCTCTTGGCATACTCTCGTGGGGGAGGTGGTGGAACATCAGAAGTGGCAAATAGAGCAGCCATCACTGTGTCCTCAGCAGGCTCCGCAGAAGGGGCCTCAGACTCAGGCACCCTAGCCTCTAAGATCGTATCAAGATCAGCCCGCAAACTCTCAACCACAGCCTGAAGGGTCGACATGTCCACCGGAGGTGCTGGTCGGGCTAGCACCCGCAACTCAAAAGCGTTTAAGCGCTGATGAACCTCTGCGATCTTCCTCTCTGTGTGCTGTGGCAACTTGCGCTCCATGCGCTCCTCTGCCTCAGCAATAGACCTTTGCATCCAAGGCTGGATGTGATGCAGAAGTGTGGCCATCTGCACCTCGAGTTTCTGGACCCTAGCAAGTGGGACCAGAGTGGCGGAAGGAGCCGAGCGAGAGGAGCTCGGGGCAGTGCTACTACCCGGGATAGACTCGACCGGGGTAGTGTCAGTGGGTGCAGAAGCAGCCTGGGAAGCCGCTTGAGCATGCTCTATAGTATTTGCCAGGTTCTCACCAAGTGGGGCCACCTCCGGGCAGGGCCCTCTGCGTGGAGCCAACTCATTGGCCTCATCCCTGATGAGGCCGATGTCAACATTGCCCTGCGGGGTCTTGAGCTGATCAATGTGCCAGATGGGCACACCTGCGGACCTGCATAAAGAGAAAACCATGCACGGAAAAGGGTAAGTAGTGGTGACCTTGAAGGCCCTCTCGTGCATGACCGCCTGTAGAAGATAAGCGAAGTCAACCTCAAACCCTGCCATCATCGCTGCTATCAGAACTGCGCGATCCCATGTAACTATATTATCTGCTGCAGTGGGAGAGAGGCAGTGGCGAACAATCAGCCATAGAAACTTGACCGTGAAGGTCAAGTTAGCCTTCCTGATGGCTCCCTTCGGCTCCATAACCCAGTCGGCAGGCTCTCCATCAATGGATAAGTTCTGGGCCATCCACCTCTTGGTGGTCTCTCTCAGCGATGGGTCACGCAAGAACCGGCCCTCTTTAACAATTTGCCACTGGTAGTCGAACTCGGCGGTGAGAGGGGTCCTGGTGGCGTCAACATCCTCGCCGTACAGATATCGGAGGATGGCTGGCAGGGAGATATCGACCTGTATGCCGCGGACTCTGACATGATCAAGTGGGGCCTGTTTGGCGGGGGCAGCCCGCCTATCGATCTGTGATCGGAGAGTATCCACATAGGAGGCGTAAAACTCTTGGACCAACTCCTCACTGTAACGGCCCAAAGCACGAGCCGTCCACTCTAGTCGGTGTCTAGTGAAGAGAGTGTGGATATCCGGCATGGTGGGAAGACTACCCGTAAGGACCCGCCTCTCTAGTGTAATGGTCCGTGTCATGAAGTCCTTATCATTTAGCAGCTTGGCGTCTGAATATACTTGGTATTGCCCGTCGACACATCACCGGTTGGGCTGGTCGGTAACCGGGGCAGGAACTCCAGTCGGTGAGCCTGGAGTGGAATCAGTACTGTTAGCCTCATCCGCCAAGGTAGACTGTGCAGCTATGGCGTGTGCAGAGACTTCTGCGGACCCGGAGGCTTCCTCTGACCAAGAAACTCCTAAGGATCCAGACGCTCCTTCATCGTGTGCAGCTGACCCAGAAGGTGTGCCGGTCAGTGTGCGCTCCTCATCAGACTAGGAGGCAGTGACTACGCTGGACGCCACCTTCTTGGGTGTGGCTCTGGTAGCACGTGCAGCACGGGCTGGAGTGGCAGTTCCTGGGGGCACGTACTCAGGATCATGCTCATCATCAGAGCCTATAACCATGCGGGCAAACGGGGCGACAGACTTGGAACGCCCACGTGCGTAAACGCGATCTTGTTTCGATGCCATGAGAGGTAGTACCTGTAAAGAATCATTATTAGTGCTAGAAAGGGCAAACAAGACAAGCAAAAAGGAAACACAAGACACATAAGATGAAAGCTTTAAGGACATATCTTGTAGTAGCAGTGAAACACGACGGACCAGGTGACGACCCGTCGTGAGTATGACGGACCGTCATAGGGTCCGTCATGTCTTACTTGAACAATGTTTAGTTGGAGACCCTCAGAAGGAAAGTCCCTGACAGTTATAATGGATAAGCAGGACAGACCGTCGTGATCATGATGGTCCGTCGTCAATATCTGTCGTGGGCCACTTAGAAAAAGTATGGAGACCTTTAGGAGAGGGATCTCTGACCATCATGACGGTTGTGCAGGACGGACCGTCATAGGTACGACGGTCCATCGTATATGTCCGTCAGTGGACACTTAGACAAATTTTGAGACCCTTAGAATTGGGGTCTCTGACAACCATGACGGTTGTGCAGGACAGACCGTCGTGGGTACGACGGTCCGTCGCAGAAGTCCTTCAGTGGACACTTTGAAAAATTTTGAGACCCTTAGAACTGGTGTCTCTGACAACCATGACGGTTGTGCAGGATGAACCGTCATGGGTACGACGGTCCGTCGCAAAAGTCCGTCAGTGGACACTTTGAAAAATTTTGAGACCCTTAGAACTGGGTGTCTGACAACCATGACGGTTGTGCAGGACGGACCGTCGTACGACGGTCCATCGCATATGTCCGTTGTTGGACACTATGAAAAATTTTGAGACCCTTAGAACTGGGGTCTCTGACAACCATGACGGTTGTGCAGGACGGACCGTCATGGTCCGTCGCATATGTCCGTTGATGGACACTTAGAGAAAACACATCGTGGGGTGTTGGGACGGACCCTATGACGGTCCGTCGTGGTTATGACGGTCTGTCATCGGGGTCTCGTTCTGTCAGCCAGAGACAGAACTGGGGATGCCATACTCATCCTATGTGATTCAAACCAAAGACTCGATATTAACCTACATCTTTCTAACCCAACTACCTAGCAAACTTACAATGCTAAAGCACCAATTTTTCGAGTTTTAACAAGGCAATTTGTGGGACTAAAAACCTAGGTCAGACAAGATTGGATCAAAGATCAAAGACCCACCAAAATGAAATAGGCATATAGTAAATTAAAAATAAATGTAGTGTAAATGGGTAGAGGTCAGCAACACATACCTGAGAAGAGGAGAAAACAAGCAAATGAGGCACTCAGCTATGAAGAGCAGCAGACTCCGACCAGCAGAAAGGAGATTTGGGGAGGGGGAAAATGTGAATGTGGGGATTTTGGGGAAGTGATGTGGATCAGTTGATAGGGAAGAGGATGAGAATGGAAGGGAGTTGAAAAGGGAGGAAGTGGGAGATAGAGGGAAAGAAATGGTTGAAATGAAGGGGTGGAGAGTTTAAAAAGGTTTAAAACTTTTAAATTCCCCAGCCGGGTTGGGTTGGGTTGCTGGTTAATAAAGCGACGAGTCCCCGACGATGGTCCGTCACACGTGTGACGGTCCGTCGTGAGTTCCGTCGTGGGTGCCCTAATTTTAAAAAAATAGACAAACTTACCTGGCACGACGGATTCCTGTGACGGTCCGTTTCAAGCGTGAGGGTCCGTCGATGGATCCGTCATTGAGTTTTTCAGACCAATTTCTGCAGATTTTTCTGGTGATGTGCTACCTGCAAAGTTAACACCCATTAAGCTATTCGTTATGTGGTTGACTGGAGACTTAGTGGACATGGACCCTAAACTACGCTCTAGCCAACACTTCTAACAAAACGAAAAACAAAGAAAATGCGACTATTACTAGAGGATACATATTGGGTTGCCTCCCAACCAGTGCTTGATTTAACGTCGCGGTACGACGGAGGATACTCGATTACTCAGACTTCATCAAGATGATATGCCTCGATCACTTCATTCGCCGATTCAGCATGCCCCCAATAGATTTTTATTCGTTGTCCGTTCACCTTAAACCACACACCCTCCTTGTTTTCCAACTCAACTGCTCCGTGAGGGAATAGTTGGGTGATCAAGTAAGGGCCAGTCCATTTAGACTTGAGCTTGCCTGGAAATAAACGCAAACTAGAATTGAATAAAAGCACCAAATCTCCAACTATAAAATCGAGTTTCTCAATCTTCTGGTCATGGTATTTCTTCATCTTTTCTTTGTAAAGGGCTGAACTTTCATAAGCTTTTAGGCGAAATTCATCGAGTTCATTCAACCTATTTAACCTCTGTTCTACAGCTTCATTCCAATCCATTTTCAACTTCTTCATAGCCCACATGGCTTTATGCTCTAATTCAACCGGAAGATGACAAGCTTTCCCATATACAAGTTGGTATGGGGACATACCAATGGGAGTCTTATACGCTGTCCGGTAGGCCCAAAGAGCATCATCGAGCCTCCTTGACCAATCCGTTCTACTAGCGTTCACTGTTTTTGACAAAATCTGTTTGATCTCCCTATTTGACACCTCAACTTGCCCACTAGTTTGAGGATGGTAAGGAGTGGCCACATTATGGCGAACCCCGTATTTCTCCAATAATCCCTTAAACAATTTGTTGCAAAAGTGGGATCCCCCATCACTAATAATTGCCCTTGGGGTACCAAATCGAGAGAATATATTCTTTTTCAAGAATGTAGTGACACTCTTCCCTTCATTGTTTGCGAGGGCGGTAGCTTCCACCCATTTAGATACATAGTCAACCGCTACTAAAATATACTTCATTCCATGAGAGCTCACAAAAGGACCCATAAAGTCAATACCCCAAACATCAAATAATTCAATCACAAGAATGGGGTTTAGAGGGAGCTCTTGCTTTCTTGATATGCTGCCATCCCTTTGGCATCTATCACATGCTTTGGCGAACTCATGAGCATCTTGATGAATAGTTGGCCAATAGTAGCCACATTGTAAGATCTTATGAGCGGTCCGGATACCACTATGATATCCACCAACGGGTGAGGAATGGCATGCCTCTAAAATACTCAACATCTCAACTTCTGGCACACAATGCCGAATAAGCCCATCGGCACAGTTCCTATATAAGTATGGTTCATCCCAAAAGAACTTCTTCACATCGTACATGAACTTTTTCCTTTGATGAAAGGACAAGTCCGATGGAACAATATCGCTAGCCAGATAGTTTGCAAAATCTGCGAACCATAGAATCAAGTCTTGTGAGGCAGCCAATACATGCTCATCGAGGAAAGTATCATCAATATCAGTCTTATCCCCCAACTCTCTCATAGCTTCATCTTCTAAATGGGACAAGTGATCAGCAACTTGATTTTCGGTCCCTTTTCTATCCCTTACCTCAAAGTCAAATTCTTGCTGTAGTAAAACCCAACGAATCAACCTCGATTTCGCATCCTTCTTTGCCATCAAATATCTCAACGCTGAATGGTCAGTATGCACTATAACTCTAGTACCTAGCAAATAGGATCGAAATTTTTCGAAAGCAAAGACTACTGCAAGGAGCTCTTGCTCAGTCACTGTGTAGTTCTTCTGGGCTTCACTGAGGGCTTTACTAGCATAGTAAATGGGATGAAGGATTTTGTCCCTTCTCTGTCCCAATACCACACCTAGAGCAACCCCACTAGCATCGCACATCACCTCAAATGGACTGCTCCAATCCGGAAAAATAATGATAGGTGCAGACACCAACTTCTCTTTTAACTCGCTGAATGCTTTAAGACAGGATTCATCAAAATAAAATGTACACTCTTTCTCCAGCAATTTCACAACGGATGCGCAATTTTTGAAAAATCTTTGATGAATCTCCGATAAAAACCTGCATGCCCAAGAAAGCTTCTCACACCTTTTACAGAGATAGGTGGGGGAAGTTTCTCTATTACTTCGACTTTAGCTCGATCAACCTCTATACCCTTCTCTGAAATGCGATGACCCAAAACAATACCTTCTTTCACCATGAACTGACATTTTTCCCAATTTAATACTAGATTGCAGTCTTCACACCTCTTAAGGACCTCAGATAAATGACTCAAACACTGCTCAAAGGAGTCACCAACCACAGAAAAATCATCCATAAACACCTCAATAGTGTCCTCCACCATATCGGAGAATATCGACATCATACATCTCTGAAATATGGCAGGTGCATTGCACAACCCAAACGGCATTCTCTTGAAAGCAAAGGTCCCATATAGGCAAGTGAAGGTGGTTTTCTCTTGATCTTTCGGTGCAATAGAAATCTGATTATACCCCGAATAACCATCAAGAAAATAGTACCACCCTTTTCCAGCAAGTCTATCCAACATCTGATCCATGAAGGGCATAGGAAAATGGTCTTTTCTGGTCTATGTACTTAATTTCCGGTAATTCATACACACCCTCCATCCAGTAACCGGTCTCATTGAAACAAGTTCATTTTTTTCATTGGGGACCACAATCATTCCCCCTTTCTTAGGTACACACTGAACAAGGCATACCCAACTACTATCAGCGATTGGATATATTACTCCGGCATCCAACCACTTAATAATTTCCTTCTTCACTACCTCTTGCATAGGTGGATTTAAGCGTCGCTGATGCTCAATACTTGGCTTATGATCAGTCATGAGTTGGATTTTATGAGAACAAATACTGGGAGGGATCCCAATAATATCCGCAATAGTCCACCCAATAGCTCTTTTGAACCTTTTTAGCACTTTCACCAAACTCTCAATTTGTTGTTCATTCAGGTCTGATGCAATGATTACCGGCAAAGTGTCACCATTCCCTAAGAATTCATACCTGAGATGAGGTGGGAGAGCTTTTAGTTCTAACTTTGGAGCCTCCTCTATAGATGGTTTTGCGGGTGGAGACTCGCGATTCGTCATATCTAACTCATATTTCTTCGATTTAAGCCGAACATCACCACGATCAAGAGCCGCGACTAATGACCCATACTCTTCAATACAATCGCTATCAAAATTCATTATCACTGCCGCTAGTGCTTCTACACCTAGACGTTCTTCTATTTGTGTCTCGGATGACTTATCAACTTTGTAGGATATAGCAGATACCGATTGGAGCTCACCACTCTGCCTCATGGACCTACAAATGTTGAAGGTCACTTCTTCATTGTTCAACCAAAATTTCATCTGCCCCTTTTCCATATCAACTAAGGCTCTACCCGTAGCAAGGAATGGCCTCCCAAGAATAATAGGCACCTCAAAATCGACTTCAAAATCAAGAATAACAAAATCGGCCGAAAATATGAATGACTCCACTTTTACTAGCACATCGTGGAGTATCCCAATAGGCCTTTTTACTGTTCGATCGGCCATCAGTAGCCGCATCGCAGTGGGCTTTGGGTTACCCAAACCCAACTTCTTGTAAATCGAGAGGGGCATAAGATTTATGCTTGCCCCAAGATCACATAATGCTTTCGCAAAATGTAATAACCCGATTGTACAAGGAAGAGTGAAAGCACCCGGATCTTCCTTCTTTTACACTAGAGATCTTGTAGCAATAGCACTACAATGCTGCATTCTATCATCATCCTCAAAAGTGACCGATCTTTTCTTCGTAACCAGATCTTTCATAAATTTGACATAACCGGGCATTTGTTCCAGAGCTTCTACCAAAGGGACATTGATGGAAAGCTGTTTCAACATTGTTATAAAACGCTAATACTTACCATCCTCGGTCTTTTTCACTAATCTTTGAGGAAAGGGGGTGGGGGGGTCTAGGCATGGGAGTCACCTTTTTGGGCACTTCAGCATCTTTCCCCATTTTATCTTCTAACTCACCACTAAGTTCCTCCACTTTATCATTATTTCTTATCACCTTTTCTGCATCAGACGGCATAGGTGGGTCAATGGTTTGCTTACCACCCCGAGTAGTGATTGCCATACAGTGTCCATCATTTTTCGGATTTTGGAAAGTGTTGCTAGGGAGAGTGCCCGGTTGCCGTGTATTCACCGTCGCAGATAATTGGGCCATTTGCAACTCAAGCTGCTTAATCAATATTGCATGTGTATCGACTTTCTGCCCAATACCCGCTAAATAACTCCTTAACTCTTTAGTGTGCTCATCACTAGCATCGAACCTCCTCATCATTTTGTGCAACATATCCTCAACTCGCGCCATACTACCTCCACCATCCCTAGGAGCAACTTCACGATTTTGAGGAGGAACATAGGGCCCACTCCTATCATTTCTGTTACCATAGTTACCCCTGTTGAAGTTGTTGTCGCGGTTGTAATTTCCATCTCGGACATAATTACCCTCACGGTTATAATTACCATAGTTTCGACCTTAGTTTCCTTGACCTTGGCGCCAATTTTCCTGATTGGAGCCTTGGGCATTCGGCCGAAAACCCCCCGTCTGCTCATCACCGCATAGGTGTCCTCCTCATAATAATATTCATCATTTGGTGGTGGTGGTTTAGACAAGTAGTTCACTACATTTATCTTTTCTGCAACCCCAGTGACTTGTTTAAATACCAACCCAAGCTCAGTTCTCATCTGAGCCATCTCTTCACGAATCTCATCTGTGGCTGGGTTGTGTGTGGATTGCACTGCAAAGGTATTTCTTCCAGTATCTGACTTCTTAGTACTCCAAGCTTTATTATTCCGGGAGATTTTCTCTAACTTTTCAGCAATCTCGGCATAAGGACACTCCCCATAAGAACCACCCGCTATGGTGTCCAATACCGCTTTATTATTATCATCCTGTCCCCGGTATAAGTACTCTTTCAGTGACTCATCATCAATGCGGTGATTGGGGACACTCCTCAAAAATGAAGTGAACGTATCCCAAGAACTGCTAACTGACTCTCCTGGTAGTGCCACAAATGAGGTTAGGGTCGATCCCACGAGGAAAATGGTTCAGACTTAACTTTATTCTATTATTACTACTATTTAGTCAACTATTTTCCAAGAAAACAAATAACTAAAAAGGGGGGTTTTATTTCAAAGTAATAAAAATGATTAACTAAATTAAAATAAACAACTAACAGATTCAAATCTCGGAGTCTCGGAGTTTAATCAATTAATAAAAGTAACTAGGGCTTAAGTGTTCCCCACAGGTTCCCAACTTGATAACTATAACTATAACAATTCATTCCTAGTATCTTGCATGTAAAGTGATAAGTTATGTATCTCTAAATCCTTGGTTCGGCATCTAGAAAATTTCACTCCGCACCTTGGTCCGGCTACGTGTGTTGCTATACTAACCCTTATCTTTACCTCATATTAAGCATTGTATTCGGTATTTGACTAAGTTATTACCTCGTACCAACCAATACTAGCCTATTAGATAGTCTACACTAAATCTATGTTGATAATTCCTTTCCTATTATCTACCTCCTTGGTCCGGCAAGTAGCATTAAGGCGAGTTCTAACGTTGGCCATCCGTTAAAAAGACTTCTACACGAAAGAATTATCAATACATGCAAGACACCATTCTAGAATTGTTATTTTAGTTAGATTTTACCTTGTTATTCACCCATGGTTCCCACAACCCTAGCTATGGAGTTTAGTTACCCATGGTCATAGTTTAATTTAATAAGTCCATGAATTTTTTTTATATTGCTTACCATTTTTAGAGAATTTGAGAGACAAAAGACATTTATAAAGTGAGTTTATTTTAGTTTTCTCTCCCATCATGCTCTTAAATAATAACATCCATCAACTGCGCATCAAAAGTTATTTATGCATTTATTATAAAATATGATTTGTCTTATTTTCACGATTAAAAAACACATTTTTTATGGATGGTTAAACTATTTCTATGTCAAATTTTATTTATTTTACATTCTTCATAAATTTTTCCTATGTTGCTTACTAATTTATTTTTTAGAGAATTGAAGGAAATAAAAAAGAGGGCACTCATGCAACAACATGCATTGCTCCGTATGAAATTCACATTGTTGATTGAAAGGAGGAGTATATCTACTTGTTTAATGTTTGATGAAGAAAAGCTATCTAAGGAGGTTGATCAATTGATTGAAGAGGTTAGCTTTCATCTCATTATATATATTAAAGTTAATAATATGTTTAACGTATACCCTATATATGATAAACACTTTTTATTTTATTTTTATTTTTTTTTGCAGAACGAAGAGTTGCTAAATGTTATTGAATATACAGAAATAATGATTGATGAAGAGTAGAGTTACCCTAGAAGCTTTCAATGAGATTCCAATGTTATCATCTTAGTGTTAAATTAAAAATAGAATTATTATAGTCTCGTACACTCTTTTGAAGGAGCAACTTTACTTATGAATTGCTTATTATGTATAGAATATTGCTATTTCAATATATATTTTCAAATTTAATAGTTATCATGTTTATCCTATTTTGTTTTGTTTAATCTGCTATAATATTTTATGAGAAATTAAATAAACCAACATAGGTAAAGACATTTTAACTAATTTTATCACTAAACCAAATGGATTACGAATTAAAACGTTATCATCAATTATGACATTATATTTAATGGTATAAACGTTTTTCCTTTTTTGGCTCCATGTACCTTGCAAAATATAATAAAATATTATTTGCGCGGTAGCACCAAATTCAGTATTTTATTATTTGGAGTATAAAATTTTATATGAGAATTGAAAAAAATTCAACAACAATTAAATTTTAACTCAAAAACTTAAAAGACTGATTAGTTCAGCAATGGGAATCTGATTTATTTAGCAATGGGACAAACTTACATTTATGAGTCATATCTTGTACGATAGACAGAGATTCTAAATCTCATATACCAAAGACTAGTTACAGAATAAGAGTGACAGATAGTGGAAATCGAAGAAGTAAAATTGATAGAACTAGTAAAATTGTTGGAGATTGAGAGTTGTCTGTAGCATATATAAACCTTAGTTTTCTTTACGAATTCCACTAAAGAGATCCTAAAAGATACATAAGATAGAAAGAAAAAAAAAAGAACACATCTCAATTGCTTTGTTAATTGTGAAACAGACAGAAGGTTGTACTTGAATTCAGGGATAAATAGAACATCATTTACTATTTATTGTTCATAGGAGCAGTCTCAGAAAGTATTTCAGATGAAGGAGAACTAGTCACCCTTTGAATCTCAACATTGATAATAATTAGGACTTAGACTCTTAGCATGAGCATAAGATTCATTTAAGCCCATTAAAAATTGCCACAATTTTAAAACTGGAAATGTTCAGAGCACTGCTTGGATTCAGGACATGCACATGAAGATGGAGGCATCAAAGTTTCAAACTCATCCTAAAGAACTCTTAGCCGTGAGAAGTAAGTAGAGACTGAAGTTGTGCCTTGAGGTAAAGTAAATATCTCCTTATGCAAATAAAATGTTCTAGAAGCATTGAGTTTATCAACGTTTAGTTCTTTCCAAATAATGTGAGCATCATATCCATAAGTGACAGTACTAATCAAACCCTTAGATATAGTATTCATAATCCAACCTAAAATAATTGCATTGCATGCATACCATCCAGTGTTTTAAAAAGCGGGGGCGTGAGGTGGGGCGCTTTATACAGTATAGGGCGAGGCATAAGTCCCGTGACATGGGGCGTAGTCTCATTATATTCAATCTTATAGTTTTATTACTAATAAAATTAACAAAAGTAAACCTTTCAATGATTTATGATTTTTATTTCAGATAAATATTAATAACTAATAATGAAAAAAAAACAATATTATAATTACTATTTGAGAAATATCATTGCACCAATGGTAACAATATGATTTAAAGCAAAAATAAGTTACAAATATGAATTAAAAACGCCCCGCGTACGTTTTTACATCCATGACTTACGTTTTTATGCTCAGGACTTACGCCTCAAATTTTTGGACTTAAGCCTTATGAATCTATGTTGTCATTTAAGCCCCGAGGTGTTTTTGCTACGCCTCGCCCCGAGACTCGCCCCAAAAATATTTTTTAAAACACTAATCCACCTATCATGTAAAGAAGTAGGAAACATATATATTCTTTTTATAGGTCTTCCTTAATAGGAAATCTAGCTTGTTTTTGCCAAGTAATATAAGCTTCAATGATAAAACTCACACAAAGAGTATTTTTTATATCCTAAGAGTTGGATTGAAACTAGAGAAGCACCTTGAGTATCAGAAGGATGAATAAACAGAGGATGATTGTGATCTACCTAATCAGTCGAATTCAATCCAAAAATTGCAGCATAGGTAAAAGCGTCTCATCTGAAGTTGATCCAGAGATCTATTTCAGCTGGAATCGTTGTAGCTAATCAATATATTCACACTTGAATCAAAAGGAAAATTGAGTTTTAGTAGAGAGAATGACTAACACTCAGTGATGAAATCACAAAATCGAGCTAAAATAGAGAAAACTGTCAATAAATAGTAACGAAATCTACGAATTCGCAAAGCTCTGATACCATGTTAAGAAACTCCATTAATGAAAGATTTGGAGAGTGAAATCAGAGAAAATGAGAAAAACTCCATTGATATGTAAATGTGTACAAGAGACATGTATTTTTAGCTAACAACATTCATAACTATCAAGATCTTGTAGAAGCTTCTATTTTAACTAACTTTTTAACGAACTAACAACTTGTATAATTAATTAGTAACATGTATTCAACATCCTATATATATTCAAATATATTATTGAGTAAATCTCTGTCATTGTATAACACCGGGAGCTGAGTAGTAAATTTTTGCCCTTTAAAATCATATCGGAATCATATCTGATATGGTCATCAAAGGATTCCTAAATTTCTCCATTAATGATACTAAAATTTGATCCTCGTGACTTTTGATTTTAATCTATTGCCAAATTTTTACACTGATGAGAAATGAATCTACCGAGAAAAATTGTGATTTGAGGATGCAAATTAGCTTAATGGTGGAAGGCTGACGAAGACGGCGACTTGGTGGTGGAGCTGAGTTATCGCCGTTGTTGCTCCAATTGTGAAGAGGGGAAAAAAGAGAAAGAAGGTAAAAAGAAAAAATAAAACAAAAACTTAAAGGAAACTTACAAAAAAATTTTAAAAACCAATAAAATAATATAAATAATTTCAAAATTAATATTTAATTAGTATTTTTAACTCTTCCTCTCTCAAAGAGAGTGAACTACACTTTCTTTGTCACCTCAGCATGCAGGGATCAAATAATTCCACGTTAAAATAGTTTAATGGGAGTAATAGGACTTCCGTAGTAAATAAGTGTGTAGTTGAGAATTGGATAATAGATTAGGGTGACTTTTCCGCTGAGTTGTGACTTTTTTCAAAAGGTTGTGATTTTTGATGAGTTGTGACTTTCCAAAGAGTTGTGAGTTTTCCAATAAGTTGTGGCTTTTTCAAAGGGTTGTGAATTCACGAAAAGGTCATGACTTTTTAGATAAGATACAAAAAACACTTGTTCATACTACCCTTTGTTGACTATAAATAGAGGGGGTTTCTCTCTTTTTTTTAACCATAATTTTTTTAATCTTCAACTCTTCTTCTGATATTTTTAAATAATTAGTGTGATTTATTATTGTTGAGTGAGTTCGGAATTATTTTTTTGCTTAATATATACATTAGTATGTAATGTTTCAATATATGAAGTCAACATGATGTAGTCTAAATTCATTTGATATATGCTTCTAAATATGTATATGTATATGTACAACCTTAAAAACTTGTACTCCCAAACTTAAATGTTGAATTACTATAATACCCTCAATTTATAAAAATCTCAATTTATTTTATTTAATTAATTATATTATATCAAAAATAGATACTTTTTCACATTAACGGGTTGTGACATTTTCGATGAGTTGTCACTTTTCAGAAGGGTTGTGATGTTTTGAAAGAGTTATGACTTTTTCAAAGAATTTTGCTTTTTATGATGAGTTGTGACTATTCTGGTGACTTTTCTGATAAGGTACAATTAATACATATTCATACTTCTATTTTTTAACTATAAGTAGAAGGGTATCCTCTAACTTTTAAACTACAAATATTTTTAAAAAGTTTTCTACTCTTCTTCTTCTTAAAAGAATCTCAAATGTTTTTGGAATAGCTGATTAAGTTTGAAATTCAACAAATTTCAAGGTACCACATAAGAAAGAGTTGATGAACAAATTGTAGCAAATCATTCATCAAATCACACTCGTATTTTACTCTTACAATTTTCATCACATACATACTTCAATGGTATTTATATCATTTTAAAATATTAATATATTGTTATTTAACCTAAATATTCTAATTTATTAAACAATGACTTATTTTCTACGAATAGTTAGAATAATTTCAACTTTCATGTTTCTTCGATCATAAATCACAACCATGCACACGTTATAAATTAATAGAGATCTTTTTTCTATGACAATTTGAGATCATTTAAAATTTTCTTATATGATTCATCCCTCAATCCATTGATATCTATCGTCGAAGTTCTTAGCATTGAAATTTAGGTATTTGCTTTTAATTAAAGGAAAAGATAAGAGAACAAAGAAATGTGTGTAGAGATTTTCTCTATTTTTTCTTGTTTTGTTTCTGTAATTAATTTATTTATGTTTTCATTCGAGAAAAAAAATTAATAATTAGTGTTCACATAATTTACGAGTGAACAGTGACAAATACACACATTGTGAATTATTTTTAATAGATCAAGTTGTGGGCGAAACAATAAATATAAACAAAAACAAGAAAGGCGCATGACTGGGGTAAGATATTTCTTCTATATTTTTCCACTCTTTATTCTTTTACCCTTAAACGAATGAGTTTCTTCATAATTTTTCTGAGACAACGAGCATCAACGCATCCATTGAATTATTAGTTTTGATATTAAGTCAACTATTTTAGATATAGATTTTAACTTTTATTTATAATATGAAAATGTATTCATGAATAATAATTAATTTTTAACAGATATATAAGTAAATATAAACGGAGAAAATAATGTGTTGTTAACAACACATTTTAGTCATTGGCTTAATTATTTCGTCTTCCTTCTTTACTGGGTATGAATTGTTGTATTTATTTTATATATATAAATTTTATATTGACTATGAGATTTTAAGTATGAATTTCTTGTTATTTTGTGTTCATTTCAATCTGAGAAGATGTTATGTTACAAGATGCACTCCTTATTAGCTATATAAAAATAGATAATAAAATATTGATTGATTATAAAATGATCTTAAATCAAATAAAAGATTCTATAAATAATACTTTAAATTTTATTCATCTATTAATTCTTTATTGAAAAAGTTCAATCTTTTATATCACGATAAAATTTTTATGTGATACTAGATACTTTCATTAGACAACAACTATCTGATATGCATGCGATAGAAAAAAGGAGAAGACTACAATTCCGCAAAGATAAGAGAGAAACTTAAACAAACGAAATATTTTTCACAAGAAGTAATATTGTTCATATATTAACATTAAATTATGCTACTCAAAAATATATATCTAAGTCAAAGAATCGGTGAAGTTAAATTTTTGCCATACTGCCGTATATCTATTTAAACATCATTCATTATAACTACATTTTTGTAATAACCTAATTTTCTTTAGAACTAATTTTTGATGTTCTATTTTTTTAACTCAATAAAATTCTATTTACAAGAGTGTTAACATTCACTATTAAAGTATACTTTCTTTCTTTTTGTAAAATTACCTCTCTACAAGAGCCTTACAAAAATATTGATTGAGTAATATTATTTTGTAAAAGATATTACGAATAAAGATAAAATATTAAAATATTTATGGCAATTGTTATTAATGTATGCACATACTAAATTTCAAGTATGAATATTTACGAAAAAAATTGTAATTAGATGGCCTCCATCACTTATGGTCATAACCTCAAGAGGATAGATTATTGGTAACTTTTCTATATTGATTTTTTATTTCTATTTTGTTTGTTACACTTGTTTATAAAAATTAAGTGAAGTTGAAAAAAATATTACTAAAGAAATGTCTTTTTCTCCCCATATTTTAACTTTTAATTGATCTCAAAAACAATTAACTCTATGAACATCTGTATTAATCATTTAAAAACACATATCCTATGTTTTTTTTTATTTTAAATTATTTACTAAAACTTTATTTTAGTAATATTAAGTCTATTTTGCCACACATCGTATAACTTATGATACGATCTACACTTACAAATGCGCGTTCTATGAAACTAATATATATATATATATATATATATATATATATATATATATATATATATATATATATATATATATATATATATATATATATAGAGAGAGAGAGAGAGAGAGAGAGAGAGAGAGAGAGAGAGAGAGAGAGAATAAAGGTATATTTTTATAACAAAATTTAAAATTTTATGTTATCTTATATTGTAAGTAAAATTTATATATAGGGATACTATTTAACAAAATTTAAAATTTTATTTTATCTATACTGTAAATAAAATTTGAACTTCCAATTTAAAAATATTTCATTGTTGGTAATCAAAAATTGAATTATCTATATAGAGAAACTGAAGAAAAAGGAGAAATATATGCCTTTCCTTCCTGTAACATGTAGCAACAAATCGTAATCAACAAATTTTTACCATTAAATATAATTAAACTATTTCTGAATGACTATACGTGAAAGTTATTAATTAATCTCAAGATTATTTATCACATTTGTACTATAATCAATATTAAATTATCTCATATATATAATGAAATAATTAATCTCATCTCAATCCACTAGATAACTTTGTCTATATCATTCCCGTTTGTCTAGTGGTATTCATTCTTACTTTTGGACATACAGCAAATGCCATCTAATAAATTCAAATTAAAAAACATTAGTATAAGCAAACACATAAAATTCTAATTTACAAACGCCTAACACAATTGATTAACATAATCCATTTCAAACAATTGCTTCTTCTAGTTTACAAACGCCTAACACAATTGCTTATACTAATTTTAGTATAAGCAAAACAAAACCAATAAAGCTAATTTAGATGTTTGTGAATTCAGTTCTTACAAACGCCCGTCGAAAATCAGGTGAAAAGCAGCCAAAGAGGATGATACTACAAACAAGGCTTACACAAACCACATCTAACAAATTCCTTCCCGTGTATGAGCTCCCCTCAGCTTTTGGGTTTTCACAATTTCCCCAAGAGAAGGTTCATAAAAAAAAATTAAGATTACACCGCGCAAATAGAGAATACAATAATGGATACTCAGAGAGATGCACACTGCAATGAAGAGATCAGAAAATCATGTAGTATAGCCAAATCTCACTTCTTTATAGCATCATCAGATACGAATAGTGATGACTGATGATAAACAATCATGAGATACGTAAATGATATGCCAAATGATATGAAGCTCAGCATCTGAAGCATGATTGTCAATGCATATCCATCTCCTAGCTGGTCTGATCATATCGGCTTAAAAATTTGACTATGCGAGGATACAATCGCTCTGCAGCCTGCAGTGTCAAGACCCGAATAATATATTACTATAGGGGGTATCAAGGCACGATATTCCTGAGAGTTGCGAGTGTGCTACGAAACTCAAATAGAAGGGTATTGTCTATCTAAGCTGTATGTAGAACTCTGAATATACTAGAAATGGGAAAAAGAAAGCATGAAATGTGAATTCTACGCAATTAAGACATATCTCCTTCTCCTCTATCTTTTTTTTCTTCCAGTCTTTTTTCTAAATTCAATAGAGATCTTATCGACGTACCATGTGTCCACACACCAAGTCATAATGAGCATAATGTGGACCATCAGCATCGCCAAATACTTTGTACTTCACTAAGTTCTCAGGGATAAGCTTCACTGTTTCTGCTTAAATCATGGTTTATAGAAAGATATCTTAGAGAATTCTTAACCTTTTACAGAGTATTCAGCACGAAAGTACCAAAAAAAATACCATATACAGCTTCTGGGGGGCAGATTTGGTCTCGGTCTCCTGCAAGAGCTAAGACAGGTACCCTACTTTTATGAAGGTGATCCTTGTAGAAAACTTTACCACTTCTATCACGGAGCCCTCGCTCTTGAAAAGCCGTAGTCATCTGCAAAAGAAGCTTAGCAGGAATATTACCTGCGGAGAGATCTATCAGCAAATTTTGCAGGAAAAGACTTGTATGGAACCCCAAATCAACACAAGTTGATAGGGAAAAATGGCCCTGAATTCACACAAACTTCTGGTGGAACATTATTCAAAGCTACCAACTTTCACAAATTATGAACAGGACAGTTATCCAGTAATTTTCTGAAAACATTATAACAAACCAGATTGTCATCTATTAAACAGAACTACACGAGCATCAAACACATTATAAATCATGAAGAGACAGACATAGCTCATAAATAAATGCCTAAGTAAATATTTCAATACGTGCAACTGGTTTATAAAGAGGATTTGTTTTGTGTGGCAATGGACAATTAGGATAATTCATTACTAATGCAGCAATCGTCATACAAATACTAGCAACAGGAACTGCGAGCATCATACAGTTTCACTAGAATAATCCTCTAGATCGCGTAAGCCTTTCCAGTTCTCTCTATTGCCATTAAACTCTCATCCAAAAAATATCTCCTTAACTGAACTCTTGAAATCTTCAAAGCGTATTCTCTACACCAATAAACATTAACACCTTAAAAAAAATCATGCAAATTTGACAGGAGTTGAATCATGAGGCTGTTTTTATACTCATGCCAATACTTACAAAAGCTGCTTCCTACAAGTTTTTTCATCTGATCGGGATGCATCATGTCTGTGGCAGATATCATTTCATTAAGCCAAGCCAAGGCATAAGGAGCACGAGATGTTAGAGGATAAGCAGCAGCTACTAATGTCCCTAGAGGAATGACAGGAACATTGAGAACCTGAGCAGGATCAGCCTGTAGCAACGTAAACAGCTCTAAGATTATCAGCAACGGAAGATAGCAGCAATTGAAGCTAAAGAAGAGTTGAAACATATTATTTCAACTTACAAGGGGTACAAGGAGTTTGAGTACGGACTTAGATGATGTGTAATCAAGTGATGAAGCCAAAGTAACAATGGCTGCTAATCCAGGTTTTCTTCCTTCCAAACCTTCATTCAAAAAGGAAAATAAATGGAACAACAACATGAACTATGTGTCTAGTTTGTTTCTCTGATAAATTCAGAAATCCTAAATAAAATATACATTGAAAAATAGCCCATTAATATGTAATATAAAAATGCAGCTCCCTGAACAGTAAAGGAGGATACTCGAAACTTAATGAAGAAAGTATTCCAATTCATACAGAAAGCTGTGAAACCAAATGGAAACTAAAAAGGTGGACCAGAAACAGGATTATGATAAAGGAGAAGGCATCATTAACTTAAATTTACCATATATTCCATTTTTTTCATGGTATTCAATTTGCAGAGATCTAATGAAACACCTTTTTAAGAATTTAATTGAGATCTTTACTTGAGGCATTTCTTCAAGTTGCTCTCATGAAGATCCATTACATTAAACAAGATAGGAGGAATCAGCCCTGCAATTAGGAAGCCTGGAGACTAAAAAGCAGAATAGAGAAGATTGGCACAACTTTGACAGGATATTTTGTCACATGAAACTAGTCTGAAGCACCAGCTTTATCACAACCGTGTCTAAATTAAAGGAAAATATACTTTATGTTGCCAGCACTTCGGCTTGCTAAGGGAAAGGGATTTTACATCTGAGAAATGAATCAAATTCCTTAAAATACACATCACTTTAAGTCATTCTAACCAAAATATATGGAGAGATAATGATACATTTCACACGGCCAGCAATTCTGACATACTCAAAAGCTGGTCAGTTTCCAGCTCAAAGTTATCATGAATGTGAATGATTCCGGCATCCATGGTGTCTAAGATAATACCCCTTTAGTGGCTATAACTAGATACCCTTTAGTGGCTAAATCTAGATACCCTTTAGTGGCTATTACAACGACAACCGAAGAATGAAGATTCTCCTCACTAGCAAATTCTTACCTTTTGTAAAGGTTCTGGATTAACAACTCATTGAGATTTAGTCGAAAAGTAGCTGCATCAGTATTTGCCTATTTGGAGATGAGAACTTGATGCCAGCTCATTGGTAGTCAATGATGAAAACTTGAAATAGAATTCCCAAGGTTAACTTGAGGTAGCAAAAGGGATACAAGTGGTTTCCATATTTTTTTAAACCAGGAATGAGACTCTTTATGAGAGTGAACTTTTATTAGACACCACAAGAGCGCAGTTACGCTAATTACACACCAAGGTCTACAGAGAAGAAATGTTCTGTATCAACAACACAAGATCGTTCTAATTAATAGTCTATTAATTCTCTGACATAGACTAAGGGATCCACTATTAACTAGATCCAATATAGCACAGAGAAAACTCGACATTATACCAGGACAGACCAATATGCATTTCATTTTTGTGAGTACTCTTTTGGATGCTTAAATAATAATGTCAAGACCATGGATATTACCAGCTATGCATTTGAAAGTACAAGAGCAGTTACTAAGTGCACCATAATGTTGTTTTAGGCAACAATAATACAGATTAAACGCCACCAAGAAAAAATAAATACTCCATCCAAAGGAACCTTTGAGCCTATTGGAGCAAGGCCCAACTATTATTAAACAATAGCATGCTCACCTGATGGTATAACTAGGGATACATGCAGGCAACAGGATATGATGGGGATGAAAAACAAATTGAAGAACCAAAGTAACATGTCTGCATGAAGCACCCAGACACCACAAAGCTGGATAGCAAACATAGTTTATTTACCAATTTCAAGCTTCAATATGTTCTCCTTGCCACTGGTTCAAGACACATGAATGAAAATCTAGTCATTTGCTTAAGGTGCTCATTGCTACCATGTCACCAGCAGACACAGCTCTATAAAATTAGATCTCATCTTACCACACCGTGATAGCCTGGAATACAGTAATATTCCTCCCATAGAATGTCCAATTGCGAGTAGTTTGCCGTCCTTTGGTCTAGTTTGGGCCTTTATATATTCCATCTAAGACAAACAATGTATAAATTATCAATCACTACCATCTAAAACAAGCAATGTAATAATTTTCAATCACTGCTCAATATATGAGAAAATTAAGAAAAGATGTCTGAGATCTTTAAGTTCCTATTCAAATTTAAAGAGCGGATTCTTGGAGATAAAAAATTTACAGCCTCAACATGGAGAAATGCCACCTCACCGCAGCAGGGACATCCTCTTCCAGGTAAGTATCAAAGTCCCAATCATACTTGAGGATTAAGTCAAGCTGTTCCTGAAAATCTCCCACTGTAGTTGTCAACTGTTGCTGCAGATCAAATAATGGGGATGAAACAGCACGATGACCTTCCTCAAAGATATTTACTAGCTTCTTGCTCAGTGCCCCAACTTGGCTATCAACGACAGCTGAGCTCTCCTTCACTTCTAGCAGACTTAACAATTTCTTCCTTATTCTGTTGACTTGTTTGTAAGGAAAAGAATCCTCCAATCGTTTTGATATTCGACGAACAATTTTAGGAAAGACCATCTTCGACCAACGTCCACTGACAAAACCAGAGACTCTCTCTGACAAACGTATAAAAGTTTCTGTAAGTTTGGTCACCGGCCTTGACTCATCCCATATTGTTGAAACCACAGTGGGTTCTTCATGGACCAAGGTTGCATGGTCCTTTTCTGAGGCACCCTGGACCTTTGTTGACTGCTGTGCTGCAGAAAGACCTCTGTCATTAGCATTTTCCATCTCATTAGATGCTGTGTGCGCAGATTTCTCAATGTTTTTGGGATCTGGTTCCCGCACGCTCAATCCAGTTCCACGGACTTCAAGAATCCATGTATCAAATCCTTGATTACACATGTACCGAGCAAATGATGACTGCAAAATCACAATAAATAAATAATAAATACATGATTTCATTTCTTTACAACATCTTCAAAACTATCGAAAAGGACATCCATTGTGCAACCACATAAACTATATCTCAAAGATATTTGCAAGATCCAAGTAGAACTCAACCACCACTCAATAGCAAAGTGCGCTTTGGAGCGATACCAAATGCTTGAAAGTGATATAATACAAAACAATGACATACTCTGACTGGAAGTATGGAACGTTATTTTATAATAATAATAATAGCACATACATGCATCAAAATTCACATACTCCAGAGGTTTGAGATAATCAAGCAAAGACGATTTAGGAAACTCAACTTTTAGATCCCTCTAAAATAAATAGCAATGAATTTTCCAGATCAGTTACAAATGAACAGCATATGCATCAGTGAGGAAGGAGGGAATAAATTAAATTACCTGAGGCGAAAGATCATATCCAATAGCATTAGTCCCTATGCCAGACAAGAGAAGAAGCGGGTGATTTCTCCTTGGAGCCTGTTAATTACGACGACGATACAGTATCAAAATTAATTTCGTACAACTCTCTGAATGAATAAAAAGGAAGTTAACCTGCGGAGGAGGAAGGTAGCGCCAAAGAGCAAGTCTCCAATCACAAGTATTAAGGGAGACATAATGAAGCTCGTCGGCAGTGCATATCGGTGGCTTATTCAACACCTTCTCGTTAATCTGTTTTTCGGCAGCATCATCAATGGTCGACAAAAATCTCACTCTCGCTCTCACTCCCACACAACAAGGAAGATCAATCTGACGGAGAGCAGAGCCAATTTGTATCGCCGATCGACGACCAATATAGGATTGAATCAACAACACCATTTTCTAAATTATAATGGAATTAAGGAACACATTATGGTTGCTCATCTATTGTTTCCTCTGGGATGAATTGAAACGAAAAGAACAATATGCATGACTTGCTAAGAAATATTTGTGTTGATCTCTACAATATTGGGACACGTACTCATGCCACCGCCTTATTCTAACTCCCTTCCCTTGCTTATTTAAATTTGTTGATTCAAACCACTTAGGGCAGAGTGTTACTCATTTAGTTTTAAGTTCGAGTCTTTGGATATAGAGGTCCATTTATTAGAGATTATTTTATGTATGAATTTGAATCTAATTGGATCTTATTAGAGGTATTGAATATCAAATGAAATTTTTTAAAAAAATTTGTTGATTCAAACTAGAGGTATTAACTGAACGATTTTAAATAAAATTGAAGATATTACCTCATTTAAATTATCTCAGTTCAAATTATATTTTATGTTTATTTTTAACAAAAATCATTTAATTTCTAAATATCAACTACAAAATGACCAAATACAAGTGAACTTTAATTTTAACTCTGAAAATTCCAATAAAGTGTTCTTTTGTCTTCAAATAATTAACGTGAAACTTTTGATTTTTTGGGGTTAAAAGGGATGTTGGTAGAGAAAATTAAATGAAAGGTGTCAATGAAGTCTTGATTTGGATTTTGGTGACAGATTGATCAAGAGATGATCAAATTCTTTTTAAAATGTAATTAAGTAAATTTGAGATCAAATTAATATTTTTAAAATTTTCTAATCTTTTATAAAATACAAATAAAAAACACTTCATTTTTGAACTTATATAATTCAATCCAAAACCATTTTTTTTAAATAAAATATTATCTTCTTCTTCTCCAACGTTCTCTCTTCTGTTTTTCTTCTTCCTTAGAAATATGAAAATTCTACTATCAAAACAAATATTCTCTCAATTATCTTTCTCATCATCTCCGGTCGTGACTGTCTCCTCTTTCTAAACTGAAATCGTGTTCGACTTAAAATGGGTAAGTCATTTTTTAGAAAGATTTTACAATTTTCAAACAATACTAAGTTTTTTTTCTTGGATTAATGAACAATAAATCATTCTGTAGATGTGAAAATTGAATAATGATGTAATGGTACATATTATTTATTGTTTTTGAAAGAAAATCAACAAATCCAAAAAACCCTAATTTTGAGGAAATGTATATGTATGTTTAACATTCAGTGCAAAGTCGGGTTTTTGGTGCTTTTGTTGTTCTTTTTGTGGCCATTTTGTTGATATGATTTTAGAAATATAGTTTGCTCATTTGTCCAACATATACTTTATTTGTTGAATGATGTAGCGTATGTTGCCACATTTTAGTGATATGTTGGTGTGTATTCCAACAGAGCAGTCATATGTTGGAACATCTCACCTATGCGTTAGAGCAACAAAATGGTGATATGTGGCAACAGAAGATTTATTTGTGGCAACACTAGATACATTTGTGGCAACAAACTATCCATCTGTGTCAACATAAGTATAAATTACTCCTCATTATTATTTTATAATGAATTGTAAGCTCTCAATCGTTTTTTATTTACCTTGTAGATGAAATGATATAAGAAGCTTCATCCATGACAACAACTCAATCTTTTATTGGTGTTGCTTCCTCTTCTAACATCAAATGTTCTTTTTGTCTATGCGAAGAATGTGAGCAGCAATATGATTATTTTATTCGTCGTGTTAAAGAACTCAATGATATGTTTAAGGAAATAACTTATAATATTGATGTTCATACATCCAAGAAGATTTCACGACATTTGAAGTGTAGGAGGTTAAAAAAATCTATTTCCAAAATATTATCTATAATTAGTGAGAAGAAAGAGAAGGATAAGAGGGCAAAGGAGGAGAAGGAGAAGGAGAAGGAAAAGGAGAAGGAGAAGGTTGTGATGTGAAGCAAGAATATTCATTTGAAGGTTTAACATTGACGATGAGGGTCCAACTAAACCAATGACATCTTCCCGCAATGAATAAACGAGGGTCTTTACAAGTATCATGTAAAAAAGTAAAGTCGTTCAACTATTACTAGTATTTCTTCTTGTTGTCCATTAAATAATTCTTTATAATGATTACACAATTGCAAAAGAGACAAGGACGATCGCTACTTAACCAATTGATATGATCTTGAGTTCAAATAACTTGATTTTGTAGTTGCATTTTCAAAGAAGAAGGATTGATTCTACGTAATGTCTCAACCCAACAAGTGTTGAACTGATGAGGTAAATTCATGGTCATTTTTATCTTTTGATTAAATATGAATACATACAAATAAATTGATATAGAAATACACTTGTTGATGTATTTGTGCATTATGTCGATGTCATTTTATTCTATTTGCAGAAAAAGTCGAAGCAACAGAGTCATTCTAAATATTGATATATCACTACTAATTATTTTTTCAAAACATACATTGACAATGCTAGTGATGTTCCTGAAAATGAGAATAAAATCATTGGCAATATCAAAAGGTCTGGTATACCTTGTGAACTGCCTTGACACTTGACATATGATGTTATATCCCTGTAAATTATAATGGGGAGTTTCATTGGGTCTTGACAGTCGTTGTATTGAAGGAACAGTGGATAAAAGTGTATGATTCGATGTCCTTATCTAGGACTAACAGAAAATTATACTCCGAGATTCAAAAGTTGTCTACAATGTTACCAAAGTACCTTGAGTTAAGCGGATTTTTTTGAGCAAAAAGATAACCAACTTGTCAGTTCTTGAATGTTACCAAGGAAAGAACAAATCTCACCCATTTGAAGTCAGACCTATTACTTGTATTGCCCAACAATCAAGAAGTAGTTTGTAAGTATCACATTAAATTTTTGTCTACGACTATCGAAATGTGATGTTATAATATTTTCTAATTGATGATATACCATGCAGAGATTGTGGACTTTTTATTGCTGCATATGATGAGTTTTTGAGTGATGGCCTACAAGTACCATCTTGTGGACTTAGTTCTGAAACCCTTCGTATGAGATATGCTTCACTCCTATGGAATTATGGGGTTTTAAAGGCTTAAAATGACTATGTTAGTAACAATGAATACCCACAGAGGCCTAGACCTAAAAAAGAAAAGTTCGATAAAATATTGTTGTTATCACCATTGATTAGATTGTGGTTATGTATACCACTGTGAATTACCTTTTTGTTTATAAGTTATATAAAATAATTGATGAAGTGTCAATTTTTGCTAATGATGTTAATATAAATTATTTTTATTTTTATTTTATTTTGTTGGAACAAATGTCAATTATGATGGAAAGAAAGAAATGTGGTGTTTGTGGCAACATATATAATTCTGTTGTAAAGAATATCACAAAATTATTTGCATGTGCACCAATAGAAAGGATTCATGTGACAATATATGTCACAGAAAGAAAATATGTAGTAACATATGTCACAAAAATGAGATATGTGGCAACATTATATTGTATAACATATGTCACAGAAAGGAGATATGTGCCCCAACAGAACGTATATATGTGACAACATATGTCACACTTTGAATTGTCAAAATTTTTTTAAAAAAGATTTAAAACAATCGTCCCTTCATTTTTCCTCTCTCTTCTCCTTTATAATAGTCGTTTCATATTTCAAATTTAATTTATTTTTACTACTTTCCATTTTCTTTTCTCTTGTTTCCTTTTTCTCTCGTTCCATTATTTCTTCAGAGATCAAGGTTGTTGTTGTGATATTTTCTACAACATCAGTGGTAATCTGTTGTGATCCTCTTCTACAACAAAACATCTTTATCCTCATCATTTCTAGTTTATCGTTGATATATTCTCAAGTAAAATTTAATTAGGATTCGAAATACTTACTAGTTTGCCCTGATTTAGTGGTTTTATCACTTTTTTGGTTGGGTAGTTGTTCTTTTTGAAACATTATCTGATTTGAAAAGGCTTCATTTGTAGTTCGTTGGTTAGGGTTTAGGGGGAGTTTGTGATATGTTGGTTGTTTCATGTGTGACATGAATCGTATTTGTTGTTTGTGTTGTTGTGCATTGTTGTGTATTTCAAAAAGCTTCATTTGTAGTTCATGTGTGACATTCAAATATTTAATTTTGTGATTGCAGATACAAATATAATGGCTCCTGCCAAAAGAAAAATTGAAACAACTGAAAAAAGAAGCCTAGGACTAAAATTTCTAGGAAGAAGAATGAAAATACCACCCTTTTAGAAGAACTTGCACCTGTAGCAGTTTCTTCTTCTCAAGTAGAACCAGAATTTTCTCAAAAAGAATATGAAAAAAGAGAAAAATCAAAAAATGAAGTTGTTGATGATGGAGAAAGAGCAGAAGAAGTTAAAAAAGAAGAGAGAAATAAAAAGAAGTTGAGGAAGATATAGGAAAAAATAGAGAAGTAGTTGAGGAAGAAGAAGGAAAAAATAGAGATGTAGTTGAGAAAGAAGAAGGAAAAATAAATGAATTTGATGAAGACAAAGAAAAAAAAAAGAAGTTGATGAAGAAGAATAAGAAAAAAAATGAAGTTGAGGATGATGATGAGATCAAAACAATCAATTCACATACTTTTCCTATGCATTTGCAGCCTAATGCTACTGGTGATAGCATTATGAGGTCAGGCATGGGAAAACCTTTCGACACCTTCAGGATCATCCTCAAGAGAATTGGTTTTGAAGATTTTTTTAGGAATAGTTGTTTTGGTCATTTTCTTGATTTACCAGAGAATAATAATGCATGTTTTCAAATGACCATGATCTATGAACTTTTAAAAGAAGGTTCATTTTTAGAATTCTGAAAAGAAGGATGAGGTTTTGATTAATTATTGTGGCATACCACTCTTCTTTGGCAGAAGAGAGTTTTCCATTATTTCAGGGTTAAAATGCCATCCTCTTTCTAAGCCAATCCCTGAATTCATAATAAAAAAAGAACCACGGAGAAGAAAGAAAGAAGCAAAAGAAAAAACAAGACAGTCAACTGAGGAGCAGGACCTGGTGTCCCTTGTTGGCACAAAATTCAAAAATCCTAATTTAATATATTTGTTGAATCACAATGATACGTCAAGGAAGCAGAAGGAGTCATTGTGCTTACTTTAATTTACACACAATGTACTTTTGGCCAAAGATCCCAACAACAACATACCCCTTAAATGGGTGAATTTATCTCAGGATATTGAGGCTTTCAACAACTATCCTTGGGGTCATGAGAGCTTTGAATTAACTGTCAAATACTTGTTAAAACCTTTAGGAGCAAAAACCAATAACTTATTTGTCTTTCCATGGACTTTCATGGTAAACATAAATATTCTTAATATTTTTATATTATATTGAATAATTCAACATTTGATTCATTTTATCTTTTATAGACTTGGAAATTTGAAGTTGTTCCTCATTTGACCCATCAAGTAAATGCAGAAGAAGAGATCTCATCTCCTAGGATATTGAGATGGTTGAGATCAAAAACAAAAACTGCCAAAAATATTTCAGATCTTTATAACTCTCCTCATGATGCATTAAGTTATTATTATATTACACCCATATATGTTGTAAAATGTTACCCAAATGTTGCTATAGATCACTGATGTTGCTATAGATAATTCATCTGTTGAAACATGTGACACAAATGTTGCTACTGATGCCCATATGTGTCAACATATCACATATATGTAGCAACATATGACACACATGTGACAACATATCACCCATCTATAGCAATATATGACACATTTGTGGTAACATATCACCCATCTGTAGCAACATATGACATATATGTGGCAACATCTGACCCAAATATTCCTACGGATGATTATTTTTATAATTTTAGATTGTACATCTATGGCTTGTCCAAACAGAAGAGGAATTGCAAATGTCATATCTAATTACTCTAGGGTTGGTTGAAACTTTATTTAATCCTGTTGTGGATAGAGTTAAAATGGAATTGGCTGGAGCAAGAACCATCAAAAGAGACAGAGTTATTAATGAATTAGTTGTTTTTTATGGGATTGATGGTGGTGGTATTGATGTTGGTGCTGGTGCTGGTGTTGGACAAGACCAATGGGCAACCTCTTGTAGAAGATGCTCTGGCTTTCTCTATCAGAAGTGCAAGAAACAAGATAAATATTCTATCATGCATCTTTAAACATTGATTCAGACTGTCAATGAATTTAAAAACAATAGGGGGGGTCAAGAGCATTCCATCAAAGAATTTATTGCATCCATATACTCCACAGACCAAGAGGAGGAAAAAATCTTTTACCAAGGCAATACAAAATTTGAAGAAGAAGATCTATGGAGAATTGCCAATGGAATCTAGGAGAGGAAGTGTTGGAGTTCAAACAGGTGAATCTCTATAAGCGTGTGGCTATAGCTGGAAAAACAAAGTGTTGGAGATGATGAGTCACAAGGATCTGCATCAATAATACGTCATGCATTTTTTTAGTGGAGAAGATTTCAGGAACATGACAAGCACAAAAATTTAGTGGAGAAAAAGATTGGATAATTTTTCTCTACAAGTACCTTCAAATTTTAATGTTCATTTGTCTTATATTTTCAAAGATTACTCTTCTTTACTCTTTAATGTTATTTTTCATTTCAGTATATTGATGAAATCCTTACCCTCATGTGGGAGAGGCATATGTGATACCCGGAGTACTATGATTCCAAAGATAGAATCATGTATCTCAACTTCTATACTAACTCCAAACTAAGATATGATGAAATGAGCGAGGAGGCCATAACAGTTGGTGGCAAAAGCTTTACGTAGTTAATTAATTAGTTTGAATGGAATGAAGATACGATTAACTATGTCGGGGGGGGGGCGGGGGGGCATTAGACCATATCCTGGAGGCATGGATTCGATTAATGCAAAAAAGATTTTGACAGTTATGAAACTGAACTTTGTGACTCTTGAGATCCTTTTGCACGAGGGTCGCATGAATGTTTATGACTGTCAGCTGATGGGTATGGAACATGCCGAGTTTTTGACATACATACAACCTATCTTCGAGTTGGTGTCAAAATTATTGAAGCAGTGGAATAATAAATCATTTGTCAGATAAGTTCCTCAATGAACCATGAAAATTTAAAGGTCGAGTGGAACCCATTGTTTTATTTAAAAATAATGACTGGTTTAGAGTCGCCACTTAATTTTAAAGGACAATTAAGAAAACCGATTGTCAAGAGATTTGAAACAGGAAATCAATTGAAAGTATTTAAGGTGGTTCGGGGGTTCATATTAGCATTTAGGGAAGGGTTTTAAAGAACCACAAATGCCCGCTAATATGCGATTATCCGATAATTAATTATTTGGATAATGTTTTAAAAGATAAACATGTTTGACTAAGTGAAAGTAAAATATTTACTTGATTTTAAATGATTCATTCAAAAGGCTAACTTTTGGGGAGTTTGAATATTTTGAAACCCTAAAAATAAATAAGCACATAAAACACATATAATAAAACTAAAATAGAGAAATTAGCAATTAAGTCATAATACATAATATAATTAGTTAAAATAACAACACTTTAAAATATTTATTTATATTGTCAGAATGACAATATTTTAGAAAATATTTTGTATTCAGATTTTATTATTTAAATTTTCTTTTATTTATCAAAACACTCCTACATTAGACCAAATTCTAAAATCAATAAATTTTTAAAAAGAAAAAAAATGATTAAATCACTACACATTAACCTTCTTTCTCCATATTTCACATCCTCTTCCCCCACTTCATGTTTTCTAACTCCTGTTTCTTCAAGGTTCTTTCAAATTGTTCAACAAAATCTCTAGTTTAATTCAAGAGATTTTTTATTGGCAAAGGTAATTTCATTTATTTACTGAAATTTCTTTTTATTTTCTTTTTAAAATCGTCGATTATGGTGTAGTTTCAGTTGTGAAGAGGGAAAATCTGAATTTCAACACGGTCCTACCCACGTGATAATGAAATCAACAGTTCAAAAAATAAATAAGTACCGAAAAAGTTGATGAAATTGTTGAAGATCAAAGTAATGAAGAATAACTTTATGGAATGTTGCATTTTGTATTTAAATTATCATATTGTATTCTTCATTGTTTTTATGGTCTATTACATTTTTATTCATTATAAAACTCATGTGGTATCTTGCTAACATTTGAGTTTTTTTAAGTATAACTTGTATCTATTTTGTAGATAGTATTCATTTCAAATTATTTATATGTTTAATTTTGTATTATATTATAGAATAGTAGATAAATAGTTTTAAATAATTTTGTATACTATTCGAAATTAGGCTTCATACAATTTGTATTTTTTTAAATTTTGTATTAATTCTAACTATATGCCAAAAACTTTGTCTTTTTTTGTGCTCACTCTGTATTTCAATATCACTTTGTATTTTATTCTCACTTTTTATGCGGACAAATTTTTTACTTTTTGTGCTCACTTTGTATTTCAATCTCATTTTGTATTTCATTCTCACTTTCTATGCCAACAAGTTTTGTATTTCTTTTGTACTCACTTTGTATTTCAATATCATTTTTTATTTCATTTTCACTTTGTATGCTAACAAGTTTTGGTATTTCTTTATTTATTTTATATTAATTTTAAATGTATGCCAGCAAGTTTTAAATTTTTTGTGCTCACTTTGTATTTCAATCTCACTTTCTTTGCCAACAAATTTTGTATTTTTTTTATTTTTTCATTCTAAAATCTTCTTCACATTCTAAAATCTTCTTCACTGCCCGCAAAAATCTTAAATCAATCGACTTCAATTCTACATAGATTCAGTATTTTCAATGAAATGTTAAAAATCAATATTGTAAATTTGAGGAATAAGGGAGAAAAAAACCATGTCGATTATTGAACCAAACACGTATAATAGGAAATAAATTTTATTAATTTTAATCCCAAAAATAAAACATGCCTACTTGAAGTTAAAACTAAAATTATTATTAGTAATATGGTAACTAACTTTGTTGGTTTAAATTCAAAAATTACCTTATTTGAAATATTATTGTCCTTGATTTTCTCCATTCTATTATTAATTAATTATATTTAATCAAATTAAAATCTTTTTTATTTTTTTAAAAGTTTTTTTGTTCCATGATTTTCTCTGTTCTATTATTAATTATTTGTATTCTTTTCAAAATAATAATAAATACATAACTAATCTCTTCTCAAACTAAAATAATGACATTTTTAATAAATAATGAAATTGTTGCTAAGGAGTCCCACTATAAACTAAAATATTGTTATATTGTTATTTTGAAAATTTTCCCTAAAAAATAAATGAGATGGGAAAGAAGATTTAGGCCCTAGTTTGGATCTGTTCGCCTGGGTCAGTACTAGAGCCCATTTTGTTTTGGGCCTTTGGCCTGTTTGAGTTACACTTGTCTTGTCCTAAACTAACAAAATAGAAATATTTTTTCTTTGAGCCTTAGGTCCCATCCTTTCACCTGTCCTACATTCTAGCAAAATAATAATAGATAAGATAACAAGGGCTTAGGCCCAATATAACAAAATACAATTTTCAAATAAAGGGTGGACTTTGGCCTAATATTTTTTTCCAACTCCCAGATCTGCTCCACATTCTTTCAACTTGGGACATGTACGTCGATTATCTAGCTCGGAAATGGGTCTGACTCGAAAGAAGCGTATTTTGGGCCTTCGTGGCCCAACTCAAAATGCAAAGGAAGGAATGAGTTTTTGGTGAACTCGGGCACATTTTACATGCAAATGAAGAGTATTAAAATTAGTATTCGATAATAATTAGATATTTCAAACCTTAGCTCTAATAGTAACATGATTCATCGATTACGAAACAGTAATGCATTCAAGGGCACATGCACAAACATATTTCAACTAAACCAGTACGAATAAATTGAAGTTGAATAGCATGGCTATCGATTGATAGAAAATTAAATATGAAGACACAATGAGCTTGGTTAAGTATCACGCTTTGATAACATGGGCAACATGGATGACACTAACATGAGTGACATGTACCCCTCAAGACCATTCACAAGGAGTCAAGCAAAGTATCTCCAAGGCCTACAAGCAATGTTCATGAAAAGGAAAGCATTAGAGGAGATTGAAGGTCACTAAAGAAGGACATACAATGAGCTTACATTACATCAAATTGCGAAGGAAGAAGGAAAGAGACCATGTGTGCAAATGACCATTTCATAAATTCAAGAATTCACAAAAGAAGGCAACCAAACAAGGCCCTTACCTCATTAAGAGCAAAATTATCAAAGAAGTGTGTTCTTTATTTCCTTAGTATAAATATTAGTCTTTTATCATATTGCAAGACTTAGACTATGTTGAATATTGACTCTCAAATTGTAGTATCTTCTTAGTGAGTGATTAGTGAGTAATTAAAGTGAATCTTGGGATTGCTAGTTAACTTCTTGAGTTTGATTAATCAAAGTGTTACCCCTTTGTGACTCTTGGTTTCATTTGATTATTCTTCCTTGGGTTAAATTTAGGTTGTTGAAGTCAATTGGGAGGTGAGGGTTTTAGTCCCTTGTTGCCCATAATTTCAATAACTTGAGTATTAATCCACATATCCTTTATTTCTTTGTGTCTTTCCTTGTTTGATCTTTATCTACTGGGAAAATCAGAGATCCCACTTGCACTAGCACATCTTCCACCCCCCCTCAGGTCTAGCTACAGATCTATCAGCCAACTGAAGAATTATGGTAGTTGGCTTAGGACTACCCAACCCCAGTTTTTTATATAGCGAAGTTGGCATCAAGTTTATGTTTGCTCCCAAATCGCACAACCCTTGGGCATGAATACTCTGGCCTATAGTTATCTGCATAGTAAAGCTGCCCAGATCTTTCAGTATGACGGACAACCTGTTCTGGATCCTAGAGCTGCACTCTTAAGTAAGTGTAACTGTCTCATATTTTGTAAGCCTTCTTTTGTTTGCCACTATCTCCTTCATATACTTTGCATACCTGGGTATACCCTGCAAAACATCTACCAAAGGCAAGTTAATATGAACTTGTTTCAAAAGAGAGAGAAACTTACCAAAACATTGATCCTTATTTTGTTTCTTGAACTTCTGAGGGAATGGAAGAGGTGGTCTCACTATTGGTTGCACCTTTTCAGTGGGTGCAACTACTTTATTTTCTTTCGGATCAACCTCTTTTAGTTTACCCTCTTTGCTTACTGTTTCAGTAGTGTTTTTCTTAGGAGCTAACTCCTGCTAGAATTTTGGGCACTACCAAACTGGCCAAATTATTTCTCTGGGTTAGTGGCTAACTGGTTATTTCTCACATCCGCAACCAACTGAGCTTGATCTGTCATAATTTTCTTTAACATATCCTCAACACTCATGTTCCCTGATTGCGGTTTAGGTTGCTCCCTCTGCACCTGTCCTTGATATCCTTGTGAATTACCCTGAGATCTATACCGATTCTGTCCTTAGCCTTGATTTTGATTTCCACCCCAAGAAAAGTTTGGGTGGTTTCGCCAGCTTGGGTTATAAGAATTCCCATAGCTCTGTTGGCCACCTTCTCTATGATCATTTCCTACAAAATTACAGAGTTTGGGTTTGCACCACATATTTGTGCACTATGATCACTTCCACCGTAGATCTCACACCAAGATGGTGGTTGTTGAACTACATTAACTTGAGAGGTATGTTTTCCCAATGCCATGTTACTGAAATGTGTATTCGTCATATTTTGCATGGCAGAAATTTGTGCAGTCAAAGCAGTCACAACGTCAATCTCTAATACACCTACAGTTTTCTGAACTACCAATTTCAGTCCACTCCCATTCCACTCTGGATTCCCCTGGAAATCTGATTCAGCAAGGTGTATAACTCAGCATAAGTCTTCTCTAAGGCTTGTCCACCTGCAGCTGAATCAAGCAAAATCTTGGTGTTAGGCTCCAAACCTTCAATGAAAGTAAGGACTAACACCTCATTGGCTTGATGATAATGAGGCCATCTCATCAACAACTATTTGAACCTGTCCCATGCTTGGTATAAATTCTCACCACCCTTCTGTCTAAAACTTAAAATGTCACTCCTCAATTTATCCGTCTTTCCAGACGAAAAGAATATGATGATGAATTTCTGTGCTAGATCATTTCAGGTGGTGATTGAGTTTGCTGGCTCTGAATTCAACCATCTTTTTAAGTCCCCTAACAGAGAAAAGGGGAATAAAGTGAGCCACACATAATCTTTATTCACTCCAATTGGAGTGTAAGTATCACTGATCTCCAGAAAGTTTTGAATGTGAACCGTAGGATTCTCATGTGAGAGACCTGTTTACTGCCCATTTGAGTGCACTATTTGCACCATACTCTGCTTCAGTTCAAATCTCCCACCATCCTTAGGTTTCTGAATGCATGGAGTCACATTGGTGGGTCGTGGGATTGCCACATCTCTAACTCTCATCTCATTAGCTGCCATTGTTTCAGGTGTTTGTTCTCTTTCCTCCGTCTTAGTGATTGGAGATGGTCATTACCCAATGACCAAAGGGATTGGATATTCCGCTTGCCTCCTCCTTCTGTGTATGAATCTTTCAGGTTATGAGAGAGGCGACAACAATTCTCGATCATTGTCCAGTTTGGAGTATCAAGCAACCTGCAACAATGAAATGCTAAGATCAAGTTGTCAACACTTGTGTTTAACTTCAGAACTAGAAAAATCAAATATTTCCTAATTGCTAAAGTCCCCGGCAGCGGCGCCAAAAACTTATTGCGGTTTAATCGCACACGCAAGTGCACGTGATCATACAAGTAATACAATTGCTCTTTTAGAGAGCCGGGTATCGTACCTAGAGGGACTTAAAACTAGAAATTAACGATTTATCCAACTTGTAATTTAACACAAGAAAAATTTCTAGATTTTGTAAAGATTGTTACTTAAATAATTCTACTTAAACTAACTTATAACTACTACGATTCAATTTCTCACATTTCAAACAATGATGTGGGAAAGATCCAGGCCTGCAGCTTTACCAGGAATCATGTAATCAATATCATTTAATAAGGGCTTTCTTTGAATTATCTCATCACTGAACCACAGGGTTAGATGTATGATCATGGTCTCCCGACCTCTAATCGCCTACAATAGATAACACTCTAACTACATCGTTGAGCGGGGAGAGAGTGATTAAAAATTGAGCATTAAGATATCTTCCTGTATGGTGACCCAAGCAAGGTTTCTTGGTATATCTCTATCCTAGAAGCGAATCAACCCTAACTATTTAGAGTTAAACAAGCTCCTCATGCTCCACGTTCTATCCTCTTATTCCTCTCTCGAGTTCGATTCGGACAATAGATTTATTTCTATGGTGATCAAGCATGAAATACCAAAAGCAGGAACATAAGAGAGATTCATATGATAATTCATGATAAAATCCATTATCAAATTGAAAGAATTACATTCATCCTGTAGCTACAACCCTAGAATTATGGTATTTAGCTACTCATAATCATATAATCAATCTTACAGTGGTTATGAATCATCAAAACAAGATTGAAAGACAAAGAGATAGAGAATGAACCCTAAAAACTTCAAAGTATCGTTATCCCGTCTTCACATTCGAAATTAGAAAAAGAATAATTAATAAAACTAAATTAATACTCCATTTATACTAAGAGTCGAAGTGGCCAATTCAGCGCCTCAGGCGCGCGACGCGCGACGCGCGACAATCATCAAATATCAGATCACCATATGAAGCCCTATCGCACGATGCGAAGCTTCACGAGGCGTTCTACCTCGAATTTAATTCCTGAATAGATTTTCTTATTCTTTTTGCGCTACGCGAAGGCAACACGCAATTGCCTTGGAATCTTTTCTTCAGCTTCTTCTGTACTTCCTTTTGTCTCAATTCTTCATATTGCTTCCTTTGTCACTTTTGTGCACATTTCTCCACATTTAGCTTTCCTACACAACTAATCATGTAGGTTAGCTCAGAAACATAGAAATGACTCCATACGACTCTAAACATACTCTTTGCGACTCTAAATTAGGCATAAATGTGGACATACTTAGCATTATGGCCATATAAATATGCCCAAGATCATGTACCTAACTAGTTGTTATCCTTCAAAAATTTCCCACACATGAGGATTCTAAATCCTCTATCACTCAAAATTGCTACATCCATCAACACATATTCACTCAAAACAACGACCTTCGAGGAACCTATGTTTACCCGCAGCAGCAAGTCCAACTTCCATTATTTACTCGCAACAGATACGTCCAGGAACAAATAATTTTTCAGGTCTGTAGGTCGCTCCTCTCATCTCCTCTATTTCTATCAATATTCTGCTTCTCCTTGCTTATAACTACTATATTTTGCTTTTATAAACTTCTTATTTGTATATATTGTTGTTCTACTTTCAGCTTTTGTGCACATTTATTTTAATGTATATTTAATTTGTAACTTTCAACACTTCAAGAATGGCTTCCTATAAGCAGAGCTATAAAGCTAGTGAAACCAAGGGTCAAATTGCTCCCCACGAGCATATATACATAGTTTTCATACTACTCTTTCTGTCTCAAACTATGTGATAATCTCTCGTCTTAATTTATGTAACATTTTGAGCATAGAGGAACATTGGTCAACCAATGGACTGCATAAAAGACAAGACCCAAGCAACAAAAAATTGGACTTTCGAGATGTCTCAAACAACTAATGGAATAGCAAACGATAAGATAACTGGAGCAGCCCATACAACCAAGGATAAGATGACCAGAGCAGCTCAAGCTACGAAGGATAAGGTCGCTTGAGCAGCTAAGGAAACTAAAGAAATGATAACAAGACAACAGCACTTTACAAGCACAATTTAAAACTTCAGCCAACATTGCCCAACAACAAAGCTACTCCAAGTTTTATGTTACAAACATATCCATCAACAACTGATATAGCTGTCTCAAAATGGTCTCGAAACTAGAGATCACTTGTTTGTCTACTGTGAGTCTACAAGTGCTCTTTGGAGAAAGTTGATGGCATGGATCAAAAAGCCTGACTATACCTCAAATACTTGGGACACACACTTAAATTGGATCATAGAGAAAACCAGAGGCAACACTCTCACTGCCCATCTATTCAGACTAATGTATGTAGTGTGGATCGAAAGGAATCCCATTTTTTTTGAAGGCAAAACTAGAAATCTGGAACACATTGCTAAAGAGGTAGCGTATATGTGTAGTATGAGGGCTCCTAAGGCCATTAGTTCTAGGCTGCAACAACTTCTGTTTCTATGAAGTTGTATCTCCTTTGTGTTTTATTCTTCTAGTTAACAAACTGTGATGTAGTTTGTTATGTTCTGTAATACCATTTGGTGATTAATGAATATACAGTTAATTACCAAAAAAAATAACTGATATGCAGGATATCTAACCACTATATTTTAATTGGTTTTACAATATAAATCCCAAACCTGCCTAAAAAGGTACTCTTGCATAGGGCTAAAACGAGGGAGCCATAACACGTATCTCCAATAGATTTTAACATTTACATAACCAATTAAAAGAAACACGGATGTTTTAAGCCACTTAGACTACTGATTCATAGTTTATTGATGGGTACAAAGTAGGGTGGATAAATCTTCTGCAGTTCTACGCTAGCTCCATATACCACCATTTACATACAAATTAGTGAAGCTAATAAAGATTGTTATGCAAGCTAATAGTGAAGCCAACAAACACATGTTCTAATAAACATCTAAAACAAAAAGTTACACGAATGACAAGAGTATTAAATAGATGATTCAAGGACAAAGCTAAACTTACCAGAAAACACTCCAAAAGGTCTCAACAACAGAGAGCTCGTGAAGTCGAAATATAAATTGTTGTACTAACATGAATCTAAACAACAAAAGATCTATGAATTGGCTAAACTTGAAATTTAAAAAAAAAATATCTTAAGTCATAGTAAAACGAAACAATTGTTTTTTTGTTCTAGTTCTCAAATTCAGAAAAGAACTTTTGAATGATAATAGGTTACAGACGAACTAAAAGCCACTCGCCTGAATACACTAACAAGTATATGCCTTAATATAACAGCCACACGCCTTAACGTATATTAACATATGAATCAATTTAATCAATTGCAATCAAAATAATCGCAGCCAGAGATAACAAACACAAAAACATTAGTTTCACGAACCTCAACTCACTTGAAAATCACAACTAATACTTAAATATTGATTAGTTCGTAAAGTATATTTAAGACATAGTAATTTGTGACATAAGCACTTATGTCATTAAGTTGATGACTAATGAGCATATGTCATAAACTTAATCACCAAGTATTAATCTACTTTGTCCCCAAGTTTATTTCCTTTGCCTCCAAGTTTTAATTCCCTTTATCTCCAAGTAATGTTGCCCTCTTCTCCAAGTTTGAAGGCCTAAACTCTCCTACATATAAGTTGATGAAGTATTGAGGAGAGACAACCAAGTGAAGAGTAAGACTTAGCCAATTTCGAATATTTCCTTCCGACTTGCTTTAATTTTGTAGTATTTATATTTTGTTGATTCCTGTGTCCTCTAATTAATTAGGGAAGACTTGTTTAATCCTGGGAAAACATTTCACACCGCTGAAATAGTTTCTTAGGACATTGCCTAGCACGACTCAGGATTATATAAATATATACATACATATATATTACTTAAGAATAATAATGTAGTAGTATTTATCTTAATTCTTGTATTATTATTATTTTGATATTATAATTTCCCCATCTTTATTGATATATTTTCCAACAATCTAAGAAGCTATGGCAAATAATAATAATACTTCTGCAACTATTTCTGACACTATCAATGTTAGTGCTACCCCCGTTTCTCCAGTTCCAATTGTCCTACCATATGCCAAATCATTTCCAGATGTGTCAAACATTGAAATTTTCGCTAATGAAAATTTCAAAAGGTGGCAATAACGTGTATTTTCATTGCTCGATGTTCATGGTGTTGCACATGCACTATTACATCCACAACTGGGTGCAGACGTCGATAACAAAATTTTGGAATCATGGCAATATGCCAATAAGGTATGTCGTCATACTATATTACAAATTATTTCTAATGAATTGTTTGATGTATATTGTACCAGCAAAGAAGCAAAAGTCATTTGGGAAGCCTTGATTAAAAAATTCACTGTCGAAGATGCTACTAGACAAAAGCTTGTGGTTGGAAGATTTTACCAATGGCAGATGAGTAACGAAAAGGAGATGAAAATTCAAATCAATGAATATCAAAAATTGCTTGAAGACTTTTAAGCCGAAGGAATCACTCTACCAGAAAAATTTGTTGTTGGAATGCTAATTGAAAAATTACCGGACTCATGGAATGACTACAAAAATAACTTAAAGCACAAACAAACAAATTTCACTATTGAGCAAATATTGACTCACATTCTGATTGAAGACACCAACAGAAAGGAGTCATTCAAAGCAAAGGAGTTGGTGTTCAAGGCAAACTTAGTACAAGGCCAAAGCAGCAATAACAAAATGTATGATGATAAGTCTAATGGTTACAAGCCTTATAATTCCAATTTTAAGAAAAAGAAAAGCTCTTGTTTTACTTGTGGAAAACCAGGTCATCATGCCGCACAGTGTAGGAGGAGAATAAAAAATGACAAAGAAAAGAGTTATCCTCCCAAGGCTAATTTAGCTGAAGGAGATGAAATTATTGCAACTGTCGTTTCTCAAGTAAACATGGTAGTACATATAAAAGAATGGGCGATAGATTATGGGGCTACTCTTTGTGCAAATCGAGAAGCATTTGCCTCCTATACATCAATAGGAGATGACAGTGAAGTAGTCTACCTTGGAGACTCAAGAACTACCAAAGTCTTGGGTAAGGGTAAAGTTCTCCTGAAACTTACTTCGGGAAAAACTTTAGCCCTTATGGATGTGCTACAATCCTACTATGCGTGCAAACCCGAATTCCGTAGCCTTGCTTAATAAAGCTGGAGTGAAAGTGTCTTTTGAATCTGAAAAGATCATACTGACAAAAAAATATGTTTGTGAGAAAAGGCTATTGTAACCAAGGACTTTTTGTACTTAATGTTTGTAATGTTATGAGTCAAAAAGCATCTTCTTCTGCTTACATGATTGAATCTATTTCTTTATGGCATGCTAGATTAGGACATGTTAATTTCTCTTATACAAAAATATGCAAACACTTGGTTTGATATCTGACTTAGATTCAAATAATATTAATAAATGTGAAATATGTGCGGAAGCTAAAATTACTAAAAAGTCATGTTTTTCAGTAAGTAGAGAAACTGAATTATTGTCTCTAATTCACACTGACTTAGGTGATTTAAAACAAACCATGACTAGAGGTGGTAAAAGATATTATGTAACTTTTATTGATGATATTTCTAGATTTACTAAGTTATATTTACTTAGAAATAAAGATGATGCTTTTAATGCCTTTATTTCTTATAAAACTGAAGTTGGAAATCAACCTAGTAGAAAAATCAAGAGAATTAGATCTGATAGAGGTGGAGAATATTTATCCTTAAATACTTTTTGTGAAAAGGAAGAAATTATTCATGAAGTAACTCCGCCCTACTCTCCCGAATCTAATGGAGTAGCTGAAAGGAAAAATAGAACATTAAAGGAAATGATGAACTCTATGTTAATAAGTTCGAATGCACCTAATAATTTGTGGGGTGAAGCTATATTATCTACATGTCACTTGCAAAATAGAATTCCTCATAAAAGAACTGGCAAAACACCTTATGAATTGTGGAAAGGTTATAAGCCTAATTTGAAATATTTAAAAGTATGGGGGTGTCTTACTAAAGTTCTCTTGCCTGAACCTAAGAAGAGAAAAATAGGTTCTAAAATAGTTGATTGTATGCTCATTGGATATGTTGAACATAGTGCTGCATATAGATTTCTTGTTTTAAAAAGTGATGTGCTTGATTGTAATACTATTATTGAGACAAAAAAATGCTGAATTCTTTGAATATATTTTTTCACTATGTGATAAAATTTCTCATGTACCTGCTGAAAGAAATAGTGAATCTATTTCTAATATTGAAGAACTAAGAAGGAGTAAAAGGGCTAGGAAAGAATAATTTTCTTATGGAAATGATTTTCAAACTTTTCTTGTTGATAGTGAACCATTAAATTATTTTGAAGCTATATCTTCTTCTGATGCTAAATTTTGGAAAGAGGCAATAAAAATTGAAATTGATTCAATCATGAAAAATAATACATGGATTTTAACTGATTTACCTCCTAGTGCAAGTCCTATTGGTTGTAAATGAATTTTCAAAAGAAACTTTAATCCTGACGGATCTATAGATAAATATAAAGCTCGGTTAGTAGCGAAAGGTTTTTCTTAAAAAGAAAATATTGATTATTTTGATACATTTGCACCAGTGACTAGAATTTCTTCTATTCAAATGTTAATTGCCTTAGCATCAATTCATAAGCTTTTTATTCATCAAATGGATGTAAAAACAACTTTCTTAAATGGTGACTTAGAAGAAGAAATTTATATGGTTCAACCTGAAGGATATATTATTCCTGGACAAGAAAATAAAGTTCGTAAATTAGTTAAATCTCTTTATGCCCTTAAACAAGCTCCTAAGCAGTGGCATGAAAAATTTGATCAAGTCTTGATAAAAGATGATTTTTCTTATATGGAAATGGATAAATGTGTTTATACTACAATTGTAGAAAATGACTATGTGATAATATGTTTATATGTTGATGACATGCTTATATTTGGTACAAGTTTAAATATTGTACACAATATCAAATCATTCTTGTCTACTAATTTTGATATGAAAGATCTGGGTGAAGTAAATATGATATTGAGAGTTAAAGTATTAATGAGTGACGATGGTATAATATTGTCACAAGAACATTATGTGGAAAGACTTCTTAAGAAATTTAATATTTTGAGGTGACACCTGTGGCCACTCCTTATGATGCTAACTCTCAATTGAAAAAGAATAAAGGCGACCCAGTTGCTCAGTCTAAGCATGCTCAGATTATTAGGAGTCTGATGCACTTAATGAATTTTACTAGGCCTGATATAGCCTATTCTGTGTGTAGACTGAGTAGATATACTCATAATCCCAATAAAGCGCATTGGTCTGCATTAAATAGACTAATGAAATATTTGAGACGAACCATGAATTATGGTATCATGTATAGTGGATTTCCTTCTACATTAGAAGGGTATTGTGATGCAAACTGAATCTCCGATTTAGATGAGACAAAATCCACTAGTGGTTATGTGCTCACCTAAGGTGGTGGCGCAATATCGTGGAAATCAGCTAAACAGACGATCATTATTAGATCGACAATGGAGTCAGAGTTTGTAGCTCTGGAGCTGGCTGGTTCTGAGGCTGAATGGCTAAAATTTTTTTTAGCGAATATCCCTTTAATAAAGGATGAATTGCCTCCTGTGTTTATACACTGTGATTGTCAAGCCGCAATTGCTATTGCGAAGAATAATCTTACAACTGTAAGAGTAGACACATGAAACTGAGACATGATGTCGTTAAATAACTATTGAGAGATGGAGTAATTTTCATTGATTATGTGAAGTCAGAATTGAAATCGGTCGATTCACTGTCTAAACCCGTGGAAAGAGAGTTAATTCTTCAATCCTTGAATAAGATGGGGTTAAGGCTAATATGATTGTCAATAGAGACGGTAACCCAACCTATATGATTGGAGATCCCATGAAGTAGGTTCATATGGGTAATAAGAAGTCAATATTGACTCTGCGCACTAACTGAGAGTGCTTGAACTGCTACTTAAAATGAGGGATGAGTTATTAACTATTAATGAATTCATAGTCCTTATGAATGGTGTATTTAAATCAGTATACACCTGATGAATTCACCTATATGAGAATTGGAGTGTGGCCGCTCCTATGAGACTTTGGCCTAGTCTCTAGAGCTCTCATGAATACCAGGCACGCGCATGGATTTTTGGCGCAAAACCGCATTGAACAACAAAATCTGAGGATTAAAATGTGATTGGTAGAATCTCTGGCTTACAAAAGAATAATTGGTTCATAGAAATTTTATATTTCACCAATAATTCTGTAAGTTAAATTTTATCTGTCTAAGTTCGGTTCATAGTCCAAAAGAAACCAAACCTATTACATTTTAATCATACAAAATTAAGCAAGTCGTGTTTTTCTATCTCAAAATTATTTTTAAATATATGGGGGAATGTTGGATATTTTAAAATAATTTAAGACATAGTAATTTGTGACATAAGCACTTATGTCATTAAGTTGATGACTAATGAGCATATGTCATAAACTTAATCACCAAGTATTAATCTACTTTGTCCCCAAGTTTATTTCCTTTGCCTCCAAGTTTTAATTCCCTTTATCTCCAAGTAATGTTGTCCTCTTCTCCAAGTTTGAAGGCCTAATTTCTCCTATATATAAGTTGATGAAGTATTGAGGAGAGACAACCAAGTGAAGAGTAAGACTTAGCCAATTTCGAATATTTCCTTCCGACTTGCTTTAATTTTGTAGTATTTATATTTTGTTGATTCCTGTGTCCTCTAATTAATTAGGGAAGACTTGTTTAATCCTGGAGAAACATTTCACACCGCTGAAATAGTTTCTTAGGACATTGCCTAGCACGACTCAAGGATTATATAAATATATACATACATATATATTACTTAAGAATAATATTGTAGTAGTATTTATCTTAATTCTTGTATTATTATTATTTTGATATTATAATTTCCCCATCTTTATTGATATATTTTCCAACATATTTTCTGTTTATTTCCATTTAATGCGTAAAATGATTATTGAACATGATAAAAAATAAATTACAAGGTTAATTTCTCAACGAAGATGTACAGATTAACAAGGGTAATAGAGCAGATAGAAACAGAGAAGAGGAAAGGAGCGACCCACAGACCTGAAAACTTCTTTTTTACTGGATGTATCTGCTGCCAGTGAATAATGGGAGTTGGACGCTGCTGCTGCGAGTAAATATAGGCTGCTAGAAGGTCATTGTTTTGAGTGAATATGTGTTGATGAACGCCACAATTCTGAGTGATTACGGATTTAGAATCCTCACTTGTGTGGAAAATATTTTTAGGAATAGTACTTTCCTTATTAGCATACATATGAGGGTTTTTTTTAGTAATGTTTTCCTTATTTCATAGGAGTTCGTTTTTCTACAGAATTTGGATGAAGACGGGAAACAAAATTTCTTGGAAAAAAATGGGAGTTTTATTTTTAGAAAAAAAAGGTTTTCAGCGGCTATTTTTTGGAATTGCTACTATAAATATATTTATTGCTGGCAATTATACATTAGTCGTTGAATTATGCCTCACATGAATACATTAGTGGCAATTAGATTATTGCCGCAAAATAATTGTCGCTAAAATTTAGTTTTGTAGTAGTGAAAAGGGTGAAGAGCTTCCCGAAAGTGACAATTTTTCTGTGGATACAGGAAACGTTTTATGCTACTTATATCAAAGATTTGAGAATATGAATAACATTATTTCATTCAAATCCAAACAATGTGAAGTCCATAATGAACGTGCAACTATGTTCAATGATAGAACAAATGAAAACCTCGAGGAAAGACATTATACTATTTTCTATCAACTAAAGATACCTGGATTATCTGCGCCATATTATCAAATATGATGATATTGCTACCTAGAGAGTCATTTTATTCACATTGTCGATTGAGATGATACACTACCCAGAGGGTCATTTTTACTGTATTGTCAATTGAGACAATATCACCATCCAGAAGGTATCCGAAGATCACTATGTTGCTCGATGAAACACTATCTTCATTTGGTACGAGGGATGGAATCAAGAGAAAGAAATCATGCATAGCAAGAAAGAGAAGTCATGCATCGTGGGAAAGAGATTAATGCATAGAAAGAAAAGGAAATCATGCATAGCAAGGGAAGGAAGTCATTCGTCGCGGAAAATAAGTCATGCATAACAAGAAAAGGAAATCATGCATAGTAAGAGAAGGAAGTCATTCATCGCGGGAAATAAGTCATGCATTGCAAGAAAAGGAAGTCATGCATCGCCGGAAAAAAGTCATGCATTGCGAGAGAAGGAAGTCACGCATCGCTGGAAAGAGAGAAGGAAGCCATGTGTAGCAAGAGAAAGAAGTGATGCATTGCAAGCGAAGGAAGTCATGCATTGCGAAAAGAAGATTCATGCATTGCAAGAAAAGATTTGTACATCGTAAGACAAGATTGATGCATAGCAAGAGAAGGAGATTCATGCATCGCAGGAAATGAGTCATGCATCGCAAGAGAAGGAGTTATGCGCCGCAAGAGAAATATTTACCCATGACTAGAAGATCAGCATCGACTGCATCATTTTTCTCTGCAAAAATGACATCAAGAGAACCATCAACAATGACATTGAAAGAACTATCAACATATCACATCAGCCTTTTTTATTACTTTTACATCAAGGGAAGAGTACATTGAAGATTATATTGCAAACATGAGACACAAGCTTTATTTGATTTACGTCAAACCCAATGGAGTTGGCATCAAATATTCAAGAGAGCAATCAAGTGTCAGCACGGTAAAAGACACTCTCTCCCATTTAAATTATATTTTATGCTAATGAGTTTTATCTCAGTCTCTGTTGAGAGTATCTGAAAGGATGAATTCTCCAAAAACAAACCACAGGTGCGGACAACATAAAAAAAGGATGTAGCACAACGTGGAAATTTTTCTTAACAGCAAACTAGGACATAGTCCAAAGAGGAGTGAAAATCTTAAGACGCGAGTAGAAGAACGACTTCCACCACAATCAAACCACACTTTTATCAAAAGGTATGCAGGTTTTTTCTTTGGGTTTGTCGGTTTCAGTTTCGCATCCAAAAATATTTGGTCTCCATCGGAAGCAGCTTTCCAGTCCAAGTGACTATGCGCCAAGAGTTTTGGAAATTATGTCTGTGCAAGTTCTTATTTATAGGTGTGAAGCATGCCACATTCATGGCTAAGAGGTTGCAAGCCTCCTTTTCATACTCGACTTACTTTGTCGCTCTTCAAGAATCGAAGGTTATCTAGCATAATAAATTTTCTTTTCAACCGATTAAGTCAAACTACAAGCAACCTGATTTCCTAAGTGGAGGGATGTAACACCCCGTATTCTACGTGTACTAGTTCTATTTATATAATGCTTTAACTGCCTTGTGGTATAGTTATGGATTCGGTTTCCTATGCAATTAGTGGTAATAAAATAAGTTTAAAGTGAACTGTCCAGAGATTTGATGCGACCCAATTAAGTTGATGTCGATGAAAATATTTACACTTGAGATCACAAGGTGGTATTTGAGTCTAAAGTATAAAGTGACATAGTGTATATAAGTTCTAAGTTATGTTAAAGTTATTAAGGTCTAGAAATGGAACAAAACATTGAGGTGCTTGCTTGACTTCACTAAGCTAGTAAGTGACAAGTAGGTGCATCACCTACTTTGACTTATTGACCAGCCCAAAGGACCAAGTAGGTGCATCACCTACTAAGACTCTTTGACTATGTTATTGGGCCAAGTACACTACACCTATTTGCATTAATTTAGCCCAAGTTGAATAGAAGAATAAGGGGAAAATGGACAGCCAAGGCCCAATCTTCCCAAGCCCACAAGAAATAATTTTAATGGAAAACTAGGTGCATCACCTACTTAAAGGTGTGGCTTAAATTAAAGACACATGTTGGCTGCAAATGAAGTACAAGAAAGGTGACAGATATATAGGCAGAATCGATGTTGAAACTCGATTGGATTCCGACATTCGCTCTTAAATCTTATTCTCGAGCATTCCGGTCCCTTCATAATCGGTATTGGAATGGCTTTGAGTTTTTTCAAAATCTTGCGTGGAATCAAGCGTATTAAACTACAACTGTCCTGAATTCTCATATAGACTGAAATATATAGGAAACTCACTTCTATGGTTCGACCATAATTCCTAAAGACTGTACAAACTCTCTTTTTCAAAAGATGAAGATGTGGTCGACCAAAATTAGATTAGTCAATTTCATTTTCCTCGAATTTATTGCATGAATCCAAGTAAAATGAGGGACGGTTGGTGACATCCAATTTTGGACCTCCACAAAATAGCTTAATCACTCAGCTTCATAAATTTCAAATGATTTGAAATAATTAGCTTTATAAAGATTAAATATTTTTTAAAGTTAATTTTAATTAGTTTTATAATTTTCTTTATAATTTTAAGTAATATTCATGTTTTATATAATTTTTTATATAATTAGTATATTTTATAAACATTTTGCAAATCGTCTCAAAAGGATTTTAATTTTAGTAAATATTTTATTAACTTAGTCTATTATAAGTTATAGTTATAATTTTGATTTATTGAAATTATCTAGTTTATATTTGAATTAATTATTTTATTTCGTTAAACTTAAGAAACTCAACGAAATTAATTTACGTTAATTCGTCTTATTAAACAAATACTTTAAAGGAAAAATTACATGAATTGGTACATTTTAATAAATAATTACGGATTTTAGCAATACTTTTTATTTATTACCATTTATAACAATACTATGTTAAATCTGCAATATGTATTAAAAGTGAATTATGTATGCAATATATATGAATTATAATTGTTTTTTAAAATATATTATGTTTATTTGGTAAATATTTGACACATTGTATTATAAGTGTATTAAAATGTGTGAAAAATGAATTATTTATCATTAAAATTTGTATTATATGTGAATAAAAAATTGTTCTTTATAATATGAATTAAACTTGTATTATAAATGAATTAAAAGTGATCAAGTGAAAAAAAATATTATTGCTGTAAATGGTAAAAAAAAATATTAAATTATATTTATGTAAGTTTCCCTACTTTAAACCCTTTAAAAGACCAATTTTGGGCCCATTTGGCAATTTTCCAGCAGTCCAAATTAAACCCAGCGGCCCACTTCATTCAGTTCCCATCCCTTAATTCAGTAGCCCACCATTTCCCAAACCCATTCCCCTTTTGTTTTCAAAAGGAAACTTCAGCAGCCCATTCTTTTAACTCCAACCCGGCCCAAACCGTTTTCTCCTAAAAAGAAACCCAGAACATCAGCAACAACATAGACGGCGTCTTCAAAGCAAAGCGTGAGCAACCACCAGCGAGACCCGTACGCGCCTCACCTTTCTTCACGCGATGGCAATACACGGAATCGTCACGGTGAGTTCACGCTCACGTCTCTTTCTCCTTTTTCTGTTTGGTTCAGCTTTTGGCTGTATATCTCTGCGCTTGCACAGCTCCAACAGAAAGTAGCCGCGAAACTCGTCCTTGCTCGCCTAGAGATGAAGTCACGTAGCACTCAAGGACGATCGATCGATACAAGCCGTCCATGCCACCTCTGTTGTCCGGATTTTGTGGGATCTGAGTTGAAAACTCGTACAAACCACAACTTTTCCCCTTTCTTTGAAAAAATTAAATTTTGGAAATTTGTGGGGAATTTCGAATCAGCCCACGTTCATATCCGTTTTCCACCTATTTACCCCCTCAAAATCATGAACCCTAATTTTTTCCCTATAAATATATCCTTTCTTTTCATTTGTAGGGGTTGGAGATGTTTTAGCTGGATTTTATTGGGTGAAAATACAAAGAGAGTTTGAGTAGAAATACTTTGAATACATACTAAATACATTTCGAATGAGGGGATAATAGTTTTGATGTTGAGTTTAAGTTGCTGCCCAGGTTTCTGATTGGTCGCTCGTGTTCGAATCTCGTGGTGAAGATCGTTTCCTCGCTCGCCTAGTCCCATTTTGATTCCCCATAAAAGGTAAACCTCAACTTAGCTAAACCTTTCTATTTTTATTGACGTCTCGACCATTTGCTTCTTGATCATTGGTAAGGGAGGCAGCGGAACTGGTACTTACCGGTTATCGATCCATTCCGTCCCGGTCCGGTTCTGGTCCGGTTGGATACCGGTTAGTACCGGTATAGACCGATTCGGTCCGGTTCCGAGACAGATAAAGGGACGGAAACCGAGATTTACCGGAATCGGGAGTAAATCCCGATCCGGTCCGGTCAAATTAATTTTTTTATTTTTATTTTTTTAAAAAAAATATGTCCGTTTATAGCCGTTGGATAATGGCTAGTGGGCCCCCCAACGGCTATTTCACTTATTTTTCAGCCACTTACACCCCCCTACCCCCCCCCTAACTTTTTTAATACCCCAAAGTTTTAAAAATTACACTTTAACCCATTTTTTTACTTATAAATACCCCTAAACTTTCATTCTTTTAAATCACAATATCATCTATTCATCTTCTATTTTCTCAACTCTCTACTCTCTAATCTCTAATTCTCTAATATATAATATCTTAAATTCCGGTGTTGCCTTATTTGGTCTTTGGAAACTGGATTTGGAGCTTCAAAATTCAACTTTCAACTTTCCACGTTCGGCTTTCGGCGGTCATAAACGTCTACTTTTTTAAGTAGACGTTCGGTACATTCGTTCCAACTTTTATTTTACATATCATTTATATTTAAATAATTATTTATTTATTTATTTTTGATTTATTATTTGCATTACATTCTTCGTATTATATATAATCTCACGTTTAATATTTTAATATGGATTTCGGTAAAAATATTGTTCAAAAAGGAAAGGGTAAAAAAAGTGCAATTGAGCATGTTAAAATATGTGCAACTTTACATCCTTCGATAATGCAAAAACTGGTAGTTCTTCTAGATCAAAAACTAAAAAAATCTACTATATTAAGAATAAATACGGATGATTATACACATGTTGATGATACGGTTTTTAATATTGATAGTAATTCAGGATTAAATCCTTATCATGAACATTTACAACGTCGCTTTGGAAATTTTGATGAGGAATTGCCTCGAGATAGTGATAATGATAATGGTATTGATGATTATACTGATACGCCTACTTTTGATGATGATGATGATGAAACTGAGCCACCTACGACTACTAATACTCCCAGTCCCGCTCCTAGTCCCGCTCTCTTTCGTTGTCGTGCCCCTGTTCTCCCCGTACATCCTAGGCCTAAGGTAGAACGTGTTAAAAAATCATTTGTTTGACAATTTATTATACAAAACGAAGATAAAATACAAGCTATTTGTAATAAATGTAAACATAAATTAAATCATAAAACTGTTGGTAAATCTGTCGGGACGGGACATTTGAGTAGTCATTTAATGTCTTGTTGTAAAAATAAATTTTTGCATGCTAAAGCAGTAGCGGAAGCTAAAAAATGGTACCCCCCTTCCTGAAAATGTAGGAGTAGGCGGCTCTAACATGGTACAAACACAATTAAATCCGTCTAATGTTTCTGGCTCTAGTTTACCACTTTCATATAGTAGAGAAAAAGATCTTGAAGAACTAGCTAAAATGATATGTCTTACGGGTTTGCCATTTAGTTTTACTGAAAATTCCGGTTTTACACATTATATTCAAATTGTATATAATCCAAATTTTTAAGGTTTTGCTAGAAATACAATAAAAAGGCTGTATTTGATTATCATGCACAACATTTTCAATATCTTCGTTGTTTATTTTATTATAATACTTGTAAAATAGCTATTACTTCTGATATGGGTCGTAGTGTAAACGGTAACGATTATTTGACTGTTACTGCACATTGGATTGATGAAAATTGGTATATGCAAAAAAGAATGTTAGGTTATAAATGTTGTCAAATGCAAAAAACCGGTAGTTATATTGCTCAAACTATTTTAGATATTTTACAAAGCTATGGAATATGTGATAAAATAAGTAGTATAACCTTAGATAATGCTTCAAGTAATAATGTTGTTGTTGAATATTTAAAACCTACTCTTTGTCCTTTCTATGGTGATAATTATCATAATAGGTGTACTGCACATATATATAATTTGATGGTTAGAGATGGTGTACAAATGTATGATAACGGATGTACGAAAGTTGAAAATGCATGTCATTTTATATTTAAATGTCAAGTTAAGTCTAGGCGTAAAGATTTTCAAAATCATTATTTTGAAAATAATCTTCCACCTAGAAAAATTCCAAAAACAGTGGCTACTAGATGGAATACTTTATATGAAATGCTTGTAGCCGCTTATGAATATAGAATACCCTTACAAATGGTTTGGAATGCTCATAATTCAGATATGACATATAGACTCGATGATAGTGTTGGCGTGAATAAATGAACTTATAGATTTCCTAAAGTTTTTTACTTAACTATAAAAAGAATATCTGTACTTTATAGTCCTCAATTTGTACGGTTTTGCCTGATATTTGTAGGATTTCTTCTAAATTATATCAATTTAAAAATAAACCAAGATTTCAACAAACCATTGAAAAAATGATTGCAAAATTTAAAAAATATTATATTCCTACCGCGTGTTTGTTAAACCCTCATTATAAAGATGTAGGTGCATCAAAAATGGTTGAAAAAATTTATTTTAACTTAGATATTGATAGTGTATTAGAAGAAATTCCTAGTTGTCAACAAGTTAAAGATAGCATAAAATTTGAAGCTAGAAAATTGTATGATTTATATAATGCTAATATAAATTTATCAAGTGAACATGAACCTCAAAGCTCTAGGAGTAGATTTGATGAAGATAATATTGATGCTTATTATATGATTATCTTGAACTTTCTCACGATAATAGATATGATTTTGATACTTATGTTAATCAAAATACAGAACCTACTAAATATTCTAGCATGGTGGAGAAAGCAAAGGATTTCCAAAACTACAACCGATGGCTCGAGATATATTAGCTATGCAAGCGTCGTCAGTAGCTTCGAACCGCGTCTTTAGTGCAGCAAGGTTTCAACTTGGAGATGATAGGCATTCACTAGCAGCCGATAGCTTGGAGATATCGGTATTATTTTGAGATTGGATTAATGTCGAGAGAAGAAATTTGGGTCGTGAACCACTACCGACCAAATTTCAAGATGACGTTGATGAAATAATGCAGGTTTATAGTGACGACGGGATTGAAGCAATGGAAGATCTATCTATTCAACCAATTTCCGAATATGTTACTAAAGAAATGTTGAATGATTTACGAAAGGATTTATTTGGTGGCACCAACTATTAGTAAGAGTATGATAATTCGAGATTTAATTCAAACAGAACACTTCCTAGAAGGTGGCTGTAGATTAAATCTTTTAATACTCTACTAATATTTTTGTAAATGTAATTGTAATATCAAATAAATATTAATAAAAATATAGGCTATTCGCCTTAATTTGTTTTATTATTGTTGTATTAAATTTAATTTTTAATATTGTCAATTTTTAATTTTATAACTTTAAAGTTTGAATTTAAAATTTTCAAACTTTAAAAGTTTGAAATTTAAATTTTATAACTTTAAAAATTGAATTTAAAATTTCCAAACTTTTAAAGTTTGAATTTAAAATTTTCAAACTTTAAAACTTTGAAATTTAAATTTTATAACTTTAAAGTTTGAATTTAAAATTTCCAAACTTTTAAAGTTTGAAATTAAAATTTTCAAACTTTTAAAGTTTGAAATTTAAATTTTATAACTTTAAAGTTTGAATTTAAAATTTTCAAACTTTTAAAGTTTGAAATTTAAATTTTCAAACTTTTAAAGTTTGAAATTTAAATTTTATAACTTTAAAGTTTGAATTTAAATTTTTTTAACTTTTAAAGTTTGAAATTTTAATTTTTAATTTTATAATTATTATAATAAAAATTATATTCAATTAAAAAATTAAATCTTTAAGTTTTAAATAATTTAAATTAATTTTTTTTTAAACTAGTGCCGGTCCATCCCGGTTACCGGTCCGGTCCGGTCCGGTATACTACCAGTTCCCTTCCGGACCGAGACGAAATACGTAAAAATTACTGGTTTACCGGTCCGTTCCGGTCCCGGTTCCGGAACGGTTCCGGTTGGCACAGTTTCTGTTCCATCCCGGTTCCGAAACTTACCGGTCCGGTTCGACCGGTTCCGGTACCATTGCCCCCCTTAATCATTGGAAGCCTTTGGAACGTCAGAATTCTCAGATTGTGTCTATGCATTTCTAACTGCAAATCGGTGATGGTTTCTGTTTAGGTCATTCATGTTGTTGTTTGTGCTCCATTTGCTAATATTTTCTTATATTACGTATTTTTATCCTAATGTCGAGTGTGAGTCCTGATGGTCGTTTATTCTTTTTGTTTGTTTTTATGTTTAGTCGCTTGTGGTGGTTTTGGTTTCTTTGGAGCAAGTAAAATGGATACATAAACCGATCATTCGATATTATGTTGTTATGAATGGTCTTAAACTGTCTCGTTATTGCTATGAGTTCCTCCATCTCGAATTACAAAAGCTTATAAGATGTCGCAAAATGTTTATTCCATCGTTGCTACCTTTTCTTTGGCTGGAAATGTTCAAACTCTTATCACTTTTGATTATTTAGCACTAGTATGTTTCAAGATGATATAGCACATGTCTAGTCTATTTTGTACATGTTCTTTTTTTTCTTTTGTTGAAATTAAAGTTGAAGATATTCTGGAAATGGACAAACATGTGTGCATGCATCTATGAGCTTGTTAGTTAGATTGACTTTACTTATGGATAAGCATATTGTCTGTTAACTATCCTGTATATGGAATAATAATAGGGTGTATGGTACAACTGCTCCCTTGTTTCTGAAATAAAAAATAATATCGAGCCTGATCCTGAGGTTCCATTCATCTTAGGTCGACCTTTCTTAGCAACTGGGAGAGCAATGATAGATATGGAAGTTGGCAACTCACTATGAGAGGCCATGATAAAGTAGAGGTTTCGACGTATATAAAGAATTTAAGATGCCACCTATGTATGAGGAGTTGTCCGTCATTGCTGTGATAGATCTTGAGGCAGAAGCTAAATACATAGCAGCTAAGGACTCTCTGGAGTGAGTGTTGGGAGGTGATGACATTTATGGAGATGCTGAGGCATATGAAATTGTGAAATTCTTAGATGTGTCACTAATAGTAACTGTTAGAGAGCGATGGGAGCCATTAAACAGGGTATTAGGTCCTCCACATAAGCCCTCCATTGAAGAAGCTCCTAAGCTGGAGTTGAAAGAGCTGCCAACCCACCTCAGGTATGCATTTTTAGGTAAAGATAACACTTCACCAGTTATTTTGTCTGCAGCATTATCTGATGAACAGGTGGAAGCAGCATCATTGATTCTCAAGAAGAGGAAAAGCAGCGTTAGGTTGGCAAATGTCAGACATCCATGGTATAAGCCCAGCTCTGTGTATGCACAATATACATAGAGGAAGGGTACAAGGCAAGTGCACAACATCAGCGGAGACTAAATCCTTTGATGAAGGATGTGGTCAGAAAATAAGTGATTAAGTGGTTAGATGCAGGGATAGTATACCCAATATATGATAGTAAATGAGTAAATTCAGTGCAGTGTGTGCCCAAAAAGGGTGGAATGAAAGTGGTGACAAATGATAAGAATGAATTGATCCCCATAAGAACAGTGACTGGGTGGAGGATATGCACGAATTATAGGAAACTTAATGAAGCCACCAGAAAGGACCACTATCCGGTACCCTTCATTGATCAGATGTTGGATAGGTTGGCTAGCCAAGAGTATTACTGTTTTCTTGATGGCTATTCAGGGTATAATCATATTGTTATTGCACCCGAGGATCAAGAGAAGACGACATTCACATGTTCATATGGCACGTATGCATTCAAACATATGCCATTTGGTTTGTGCAATGCCCCAGCTACTTTTCAGAGATGCATGATGACAATCTTCCATGATATGGTAGAAGATTTTGTGGAAGTATTTATGGATGACTTCTCGGTCTTTGGTGAGTCTTTTGAGTTATGTTAAATCAATCTTGACAGAGTCCTTGCGAGATGTGAGGAAACAAATTTGGTGTTGAATTGGGAGAAGTGCCACTTCTTGGTGAGAGAAGGAATTGTGTTGGGTCACAAGGTATCCAAGAGTGGGCTGAAGGTGGATAAATCAAAAGTAGAATTGATTGAGAAGTTAACACCCCCAATATCTGTGAAATGAGTGCGAAGCTTTCTTAGCCATGCTGGCTTCAACAGGAGGTTCATCAAGGACTTCTCTAAAACTGCAAGACCCATGTGCAGTTTATTAGAGAAAGAGATGAAATTTGTGTTTGATAAGAAGTGCTTGGAGGCATTTGAAATGTTAAAGCAGAAACTAATTGAGGCTCCTATCCTCATTGCCCCAAACTGGGAACTTCCATTTGAGATGATGTGTGATGCTAGTGATATAGTTGTTGGAGCAGTGTTGGGGCAGAGAAAGAACAAGGTGTTTCATTCCATATATTATGCTAGTAAAACACTAGATGCAGCCTAGACAAACTACATTGTGACTGAGAAGGAGATGCTGACCTTGGTGTATGCATTTGACAAATTCAGGTCATACCTGGAGGGAACAAAGGTGATAGTTTACACTGATCATGCAGCTATCAGGTATCTCTTTAAAAAGAAGGGTGCAAAACCGAGATTGATCTGGTGGATCTTGCTACTTCAAGAGTTTGATCTGGAAATAAGATATAGGAGGGAAACGGAGAAAGGAATAGCCGACCATCTCTCCAGATTAGAGGAGTCATCGCATGTGGTGAATGAAGTCCAAATTCTTGAAGAATTCCCTGATGAACAACTTTTGGCATTGGATATTGCACATGTACCATGGTATGCAGACATTGTGAAGTTTTTAGTGAGTGGTTTATTTCCACATGGGGCATCAACACACCAGAAGTAGAGAATGTGGTATGATGCTTGATTTTATATATGGGATGAGTCGTATTTCTTCAAGCAGGGTCCGGATCAAATTATGAGGAGGTGCATAGCTGAGCAGGAGGCACCACAAGTGCTAGAGAGCTGTCACGCCTCACCCTATGGTGGACATCATGGGGGTAAAAGAACGGACATAAGGTATTGCAATTTGGTTTCTTTTGGCCTACCTTGTTTAAAGATGCTGCTTTGTTTGTTAAAGGTTGTGATCAGTGTCAAAGAATGGACATCATTTCAAGAAGGCATGGAAGTCGTTGAACAACATTATGGAGGTGGAGATCTTCGATTTATGGGGGATAGACTTTATGAGACCATTCTCATCGTCCAGAGATAACCAATATATTCTAGTCGCAGTCGTGTCCAAGTTGATCGAAGTTGTTGCACTGCCAACAAATGATTCCAAAGTGATTGTGAAGTTCATCAGAAAACACATGTTCACCAGGTTTGGAACACCAAGGGCTATAATCAGTGATGGAGGTACGTATTTTATCAATAACTCCATTCATAATTTGTTAGCAAAGTATGGGGTGCGACATAAAATGGTGACAACCTATCATCCCCAAACTAATGGACAGGTTGAGGTATCGAACATGAAGATTAAGCAGATCCTTCAAAAGACTACGAATGCCTAGAGAAAGGACTGGGCTGACAAGCTAGATGACACCTTATGGGCGTATCCGACTGCTTACAAGACACCAATAGGGAATAAAGAGCTGAATCTGGATGCCGAGTTAGCTGGAAGAAAAAGGGTTGCACAGTTGCATGAGCTAGAGGAGTTTAGGCTTCATGCCTATGAGAATGCGAAGGTATACAAAGAGAAGACTAAAAAGTGGCATGACAAACATATTGTGTCACGAACCTTTGAGTCTGGTCAACTAGTGTTGTTGTTCAATTCTATGTTGAAGTTGTTCCCAGGAAAGCTTGGTCTAAATAGAGGTCCATTCGAAGTAGTCCGAACGCGAAGTAGTCTGAATGACCCAACATGGTGCGGTTGAATTAAGAAACAAAAATGATAGTTTCACATTCCTGGTAAATGGGCAAAGGGTTAAACATTATTTTGGCAAGGATGTGGATCGTGAGGTCGAAGAACTCACACTAGATGATGAGTGAGGCATGAGATGGGTCATGCCGCGACGTTAAATCTGGCGCTACACGGGAGGCAACCCGTGAACCATTGTAATAATTTAGGAGTACTCTGTTTTAATAGTTTACAAAAAAAATGAATAGATAAAAACATAAAAATATGAGTCATGCCATGATCGTAACTAAGGCGCTTGTGAAAGGCAACCCATCATGGTTAAATTAATGAGTTGTTAATGCAGGGTGAAGAAAAAGAAATTTGAGGCAGTGCGCCTCGTGTTGGCCCCGCTTAGCAGGGCAGGTTCCAGATCCTGCCTCATTGAAGAGATTTGATGCAGTGCGCCTCATAACACTCGCGCTTCGCGGACTAAAGTCAAAATGGAAGTTCGATGGTAAATGGTTTCTACGTCACAGGAAATAGCTATCAAGTGTCAGCCCCGCGTCGCGTGGTCATGTTCATAATTTGGGCCAACTGGAATTAAAATTTCAGAAGACCTTGTGTAGGTCGCACGTCGCGAGGACAAGTACGATTTCTGGAAATTTCATTAAATTAAAACAGGTTTCAAGAATTAAATTCGAGGCAGAACGCTTCGTGAAGCTTCAGTGTCGCGCGATAGGGCTTCATATTGTGATTTGAGATTTGATGATTGTCGCGCATCGCGCGCTTGAGGCCCTGAATTGGCCACTTCGACTCTTAGTATAAATAGAGTATTAATTTAGTTTTATTAATTATTCTTTTTCTAATTTCGAATATGAAGACGGGATAACGATACTTCGAAGTTTTTAGGGTTCATTCTCTATCTCTTTGTCTTTCAATCTTGTTTTGATGATTCATAACCATTGTAAGATTAATTATATGATTATGAGTAGCTAAATACCCTAGTTCTTGGGTTGTAGCTACAGGATGAATGTAATTCTGTGAATTTGATATTGGATTTTATCATGAATTATCATATTATCTCTCTTATGTTCTTGCTTTTGGTATTGCATGTTTGATCACCATAGAAATAAATCTATTGTCCAAATTGAACTCGAGAAAGGAATAAGATGAAGAACGTAGAGCATAAGGAGCTTGTTTAACTCTAAATAGTTCGGGTTGACTCGTTTCTAGGATAGAGATATTGTTAGAATCTGTGCTTCCACAACAAGTCAATAGACCAGGTCCCTTGACACACAAAAATAAAGTTTCTGTAAGAAAATGCAGTTTAATGACACAAGGAGTTTTACCTGGAAACCTCCTTGCTCAAGGGAGTAGAACCACGACCTGTCTCACACGATTTTCAAAAACAGTTGCACTAATCTTCACAAGCAAAAGGAAACCGATTACACAAAATGTGAGAAAAAGTTTTTAATCTCACTATCAAGCAATATCACTATTGCTGATGAGCCTAAGTAGAGATTCCTCTACCCACTAAGCTATCACCACTAGACAACTTAGGATTTTCTAAGCAATCTTACAGACTGCCCACTAAACCATCAACCTACTAATGATTTAGAATTTCTAAGCAACACACAGGTTGCCCACTAAATTAGTTCAACTAACTAACTTAGAATTTCCATATCAAACCATACTGAATCCTTTATAGATTTAGGATCAGTTCATACTTGTAAGATCAGAGGAAAGTATTTCTAAACACTGCACACTTTGTTTGCTTGAGCTTGAGTTGTTTGAAAACTTTCTTCCTCTTGATTTGCTTCGTCTTTGCAAGAGTTCTTGAATGTTCTTATTTAAGTTGCAAAAACTAAGTCAAAGGTATGGAGATGTTGTCTTTTGTATAGAAAGGTCACTATCCTTAAAGCCATGCCATTAGTTAAGGTTACTGACGCTTCTGACGTTGTTGGAACCTGTGCACCAACTATTCAAATCATCAAAACTTTAAATAATATTTCCCCCCTTTTTGATGATGACAAACTATAATTCAAGACAACATCGCAGAATATTGCAAAGTTTATTGTTCCCCCTGAATCATTTGTCCATATACCTGCAGTAAACAAGAAAACTCACAAGGACCAGAAACCAGCCACCAGATATTTTTCTTGTATATTTCCCTGCTTCCACCTGAATCACATATCCCATTCTCACATGTTCCCCCTGAAACACATATCCCATTCTCATATACAATTCCCCCTTTTGGCATCATTAAAAAGGGACACAGTAAACCAATATTATCAATAATGCAATCAAGTAAGAGTAGAGCCTTTTGGCAATCAAACATAAAGGAGTACAATTATGCATCAAACAATTGCCAGAACAAAACATGAATAAGATTAATAGCAATTCAGAGACAACAGTCCATACATTAAAATTAAACTAGGATGCAACAGACTTAGTAGATAAGCCACACACAAGAAAGACATAAAGGGAAAGAACAGGACGGACTATGAGGGGGGAGGGTGATGGGAAAGGGACTGAATGATAAGAGTAAGTCGAGCATTAGCATCATCATTGTCCTTTATTGCTTTATCTTGTAAAGCAACAATCTTGGCCCTCAGCTCTGCATTTTCCTGCTTCAGTTCTTGAACAACCGAGGTACCAGGTACCATATCTGTGCCTTGAGTAGTTCTGCCTTAAGAATAGCAATTTCTGCATCTCTACTACTCAACCTCATAGTCAATTCTTCCAACTCATGCTTCAGTTGATCCTGGTTTTCAACAAGTTGAGCCACTTTGCTCTTAGGATTTCTCTTCCCTTCTATACATTCACATTCAACCAGAGTAGACTCCGAGAAGGATTGCTTCACAGTACCAACTTTTCCAATACCAAGAGGAATGTTAAAGTTTTGAATACTTTAGTTAAAAAGTATCCATAACCCATACCATGCTTTCCTTTTCGCTCAATGACAGTTTTGTACATGTGTTCGAGCATAAGTCCTGGAAGATCCAAAGATTCAAATTTGCACAACGACTCCATGATAAATAAATCAGCAGAAGTTTCTGAAGTCCTTTTTTCAGTTCTTGGAAGGAGAATTTTGTTGACAAACTCAAAAACCAACTAAAATTCACTCTTCATCAATTTCTTAAACAAACCAGTACACCGGGTAGTTGGGATCTTGGAACAAGTATTGACAAATTCAACCGAGCAAGCCTTTCTAACTACGGATCTGATACCTCCTCGAGGTACTTCAAGGATTTTTCCCAGTAGGTCTTCATCAAGACGAATAACTATGTTTTTTACTATGGTATTGATACTTCCATCTTCTGTAAAATAAATATTGTAGTAAAATTTAAGGACCTCTTTCTCATGAAGAACAGGAGACTTAAAGTCGAATACATGCATCCATGATTGAATTTCTACAATATCATGAAGAAAGTCCATTCCAGGTTGATAAATAATATTCATGTCGAACACCCTTCCAGCCAAGACAGATTGCTTACTCAAATTATCAATAATTTCTTGCTTGTTGATCAACCCTTCATCCACTTGCACTTCAAGACCAGGTCCCTGTTCAGACTTCTCAATTTTTGTTGCAGATGTTTTTCTCTACCTCTTTCCTTTCACTACCACCTTTGTGGGTTTCGTATTTTTGGACTTCTTTTGTATATTTTGTTTCACTTTTCCTGAATTTTTCTTACCAGATCCCCCATCAGACTCTTCTCCGGAAACTTCCATCAACCCAGAGGCATTTGGAATTTTGACACTCTGAAGATTCTTGCACTTCGATTTCTGGCTGTAGATTTTGCACTGACTTTCATAGCATCGGCGAATTTTCTTTGAGTCAGATCTAGTAATTGGTCTTCGTTTAGATTCACCTTCCACAACCTTTTCTTTTCCCTTTTTAGAGACATTTTCATCTCTCTTCTGCAGTGACCACTGAATAAGACGATTTACGTCTTCTTCCTCAGAAGAGTCAGAGGAAGGATATCTCCCAAAATCCAGAGTTTTATCAAAAACAGGTTGTGTTTCTCTGATGTCGTCATTTAAGGGGTTTACACATTCCTCAAGTCTTGCTTCTTCTCTCATCATCGTGAGACTCTCAATGACCAGTCCTTCACTAGCAACCAAGATATTTGACTCAGATGTTTTGCTCTCTAGTAAGTCACCCTCAAAAAGGGTATCTGAAAGCATCTCTAGAGAGGGACCAGGTACAAAAGGAAGGCTAGGACTGTTTAGATCTATAGAATGTAAAGGGGGGTTGGAGTTATCCAAAGAAGGACTGATTTCAGAGGTTGTTGGAACTAGGGATTTCGATCCTGAAGGTGATGGAGTGTAGAAGGATACAAGGTTGATTTCACTCAAAGATGCAAGCATCTTCCTTGATGAGGATGATGGTTCCGACATGTTTATCAGTCAGGGAAAGAAGAAAAGTAAAGGAATTTCAGCAAAGAGAGGAGAGAGAGAGATTTAATAATTTAGGGTTTCAGAAAAGAGTGAGATTATGAAGAAATTTTGAGAGGAGAGAAGATGAATAAAAAGAGATGAAACGGTGCCAGGTCCCTATGATTTGATGCGTCGCTTGGAGTTTCAAGCGATGGGACTAACGGTCAGAATGAGATTGACACGTGGCTATATCAACGGTCCATTTAGGCTAGTTTAAAATTAATGTAAAGAAAGCTAACCTCTGAAGAGACCAGGTCCCTTACTGCAACTTAAGCACCATTCCTGAATGGTTCTGACAATGTTTTTGCTTTAGCACCTCATTTATGAATGTATACCTGCAACAGGTACAACATTGATCTTACAAGACATTATTATTAATAAAAAGGATACCTGCACTACAGATTTCTGCCACTAAGGAAATTTTATGCTTGAATGACTTTGGGATCACTTCAAATTCATCATGCCCAACTTCAACCTGTTGCTCTCAAACTGATCTTTGTTAAGAGCCTTGGTAACGATGTCTGCAATTTGTTCCTCTGTTGGGCAGTAAGTTAGCACAATATTTCCTTTCTCAACATTATCTCTTAAGAAATGATGTCTCACATAAATGTGTTTGGTTCTTTTATGGTGAACAGGATTCTTTCCCATACTGACAGCACTTGTATTATCACACATGAGAGGTATTGACTTGATGCTTATTCCAAAATCCTCCAAATGTTGCTTAATCCACAACAGCTGTGAACAACATGCAGCAGCTGCCACATACTCAGCTTCAACTGTTGAAAGAGCCACTGAATTCTGTTTCTTTGTTCCCCAAGAAATAAGGGAGGACCCAAGAAAGTGTGCCATCCCTGAAGTGCTCTTCCTGTCTACGTGATATCCTGCAAAATCAGCATCTGCAAAATCTACAAGATCAAAAGAGTCACCAGCAGGATAGAAAAGGACCAGGTCCCCTGTTTTCTTCAAGTATCTCAGAATCCGTTTGGCAGCCTTTAAATGTGAATCTCGAGGACAGGATTGGAATCTAACACACATTCCTACGCTGAATACAATGTCAGGTCTGCTAGCAGTTAGATACAACAAAGATCCAATAATTCCCCTGTACATAGTTTGATTCACAAGAGAATCACTTTCATAAGTTACAAGCTTGGTATTTGTTCCCATAGGAGTATCAATAGGTTTGTAATCAGACATGTTAAATTTCTTCAACAACTCCTTTGTATACTTCTCCTGACTGATTGAGATTCCCTCTGATGTTTGCTTAATTTGTAGCCCCCCCAAAAAAGTCAATTCACCCATCATACTCATCTCAAACTCCTTTCCCATTAATGATGAAAATTCTCCACATAAGTGCTCAGATGTAGTTCCAAAGATGATGTCATCCACATATACATGTATGATAAATATCTCCTGTTCCTTTTTCATTAAGAACAATGTGTTGTCGATTTTCCCTATTTTGAATTCATTTTTCAACAGAAACTTTGACAATCTTTCATACCATGCTCTGTGAGCTTGCTTTAACCCATACAATGCCTTATTTAATTTGAACACATGATTTGGTAGCTCAGCATCTTTAAAACCAGGAGGTTGTTTAACAAACACCTCCTCCTTTAAGTCTCCATTTAGGAAAGCACTTTTGACATACATTTGATACAGCTTGAACCCTATGAATGCAGCAAAGGCTATAAGAATTCTGATTGCCTCCATTCTTGCAACAGGTGCAAATGTTTCATCATAGTCTATGCCTTCCTCCTGATTATATCCTTGAACAACTAATCTGGATTTGTTCCTTGTAATCACATCATTTTCATCAAGCTTGTTTCTGAAAACCCACCTAGTTCCTATAACAGTTCTGTCAGCAGGTCGTGGGACCAGGTACCATACCTTACTTCTCTCAAACTGATGAAGTTCTTCTTGCATTTAATTAACCCAGTCTGCATTACACAATGCCTCTTTTATATTCTTAGGCTCAATTGATGATATAAAAGCTGAAAATGCAACTAGATTTCTTGTTTTTGATCTAGTATGAATTCCAGAGTTCAGAGGTGAAATGAGATTATCAAGTGGATGTGATGAACTGTGTTTCCATCCTGGTCTTGATGTCAACTGGTGCAACTGATCAGTGTTCTCTTCTTCATCAAGGGAGTCCTCATTTTCTGGAGAGTGAGTGATATTTTGATTTGAGTTCTGAATGGGACCAGGTTCCTCTCCAGGCTTATCAACTTCATCAGTCTTTTCAGATGAACTTTGCTCAGTATTGTCAATCTCCAACTAATTATTTATTTCAGCTTCACTTCTTTCACTTTTCTGAGATTTAAACAACTCAATTAACTCATCTTCATCATTTGATGCTGTCCTTTTCAGATTTCCATCTTCATCAAACACAACAGGAACACTCTCTTCAATACATTGAGTTCTCTTGTTGAAAATTTTGTATGCTTTACTTGATGAAGAGTATCCTACAAATACTCCTTCATCACTTCTGGGATCAAACTTTCCAAGATCAGCTTTCCCATTGTTCAAGACAAAGCATTTTCATCCAAATGCCCTAAGATAGCTCAACATAGGTTTTTTGTTGTTGAATAGTTCATAAGGAGTCTTATTCAGCAATGACCTTATCAAACATCTGTTCGTAACATAGCATGCTGTGTTGATTGCCTCAGCCCAAAAATTTTATGGAAGATTTGACTCAATAATCATGGTTATTGCAATATTTACCAAGGTTCTGTTTTTCCTTTCCACTACTCCATTCTGCTGGGGAGTTCTTGGAGCTGAGAAGTTGTGACTTATGCCGTTTTACAGACAGAAATGATCAATTTTTGAGTTTTCAAACTCATTTCCATGATCAGACCTAATTCCAGCTATCACTTGATTCAATTTTGTTTGAATCATTTTGAAAAACACTATCAATTCATCTGGTGTTTCTGCCTTTGATCTTAAAAACCTTGTCCATGTGAACCTTGAGTAATCATCAACTATCACCAGAATGTATTTCTTTCCACTTCTGCTTTGAACCTTCAAGGGTCAACATAAATCCATGTGCAGCAGCTCTAATACTCTTGATTAGGTTACTTTCTTCTTTGACTTAAAGGATGATCTGATATGTTTTCCTTTGACACACGCTTCACATATTTTACTTTCACAAAATTTCAGCTTTGGCAGACCTAGTACCAGGTCCTTAGAAATCAGCTAATTCAATAGAGATGAGCTCACATGACCTACTCTACGATGCCACAGATCAGCATTTTTAATTTGAGCACTTAGACATGTTAGATCATCTCCATGGGATGTTTTTAAGTTTACCACATACATGTTTTTACATCTTTGAGCTGTGAGAATCACTTTCTTTGTAGTCAAATTGACTACAGTACACTCCTCAGATGTAAACTTTACTTCATTCCCTTTGTCACAAATTTGAGACACACTCAAAAGACTGTACTTCAGTCCACTGACATGGTACACATTGTCAATGGATTCTTCAAGAGTTTTTCCCACTTTACCAACACCCAAAATATACCCCTTCTTTCCATCACCAAAGGAGACACCTCCACCCTGAAGTGCCTTGAGCGATAGGAAGTTGTTTGTATCTCCAGTCATATGCTTGGAGCATCCACTATCCATGTACCAACATTAACTGCTCTTCCTCTCACTCACCTGCAATAAGAATCACTTATTAGACTTGGGAACCCATTTCAATTTGAGTTCCCAAAAGGCAGATAAAGGAGTAATCAAGGTGTTTCTTGCCCAGTGAGGTAATTTTAAACTCTTTTTGATCAAGGGCTTTTGGACAGGACCAAGTCCCCCTTTTGAAATCCTTTTCTTTTCTGTAATATTTGAGAATCTTTCATGTGAATCTCTCCAGGCTGTACATTCACCTTTTAAGTGCCCATTTCTACAACAATGAAGACAAAGCAAATTATCTAAGACAAAAACATATTTGCTGTGAGGATTGAAGGGAGGAGTAATATTCAAGCTTCCTAAACCCCCTTTTTTGTAGTTTCTTTGATTTGTCACATTTGAAAGCAGCTTAGAAGATTTTGTCCATTTAAGGGAATTTGCAAGTTCATCCTTAAGTTTGGCAATATCTTTCTCTAAGATTTTGTTCTTTTCCAAGGCTAAAACAAGGTTAGTCTCTGTGTTTTTCAGTTTTTCTTCCAGCTCAACATGTAAACTAGTAGACTTTCCTTTTAGTGTTTCAGACTTCTCAGTCATCAGATACAATTGATTTTTGAGTTCTAGTTTTTCAGATTCTAGAACAACCATTTTGCCTTCAATTAGAACCATTTTCTTACCAAGTTTATCTCTATTTTCATTTAGAGTTTCAAACTCAGCATTCATGGAATCTCTCTCAGTAGTTAATTCAATCACAGAATCAATCATCACATTTGCTAATTTTCTCAGTCTTTTAAGAGAATAAGTATTTAGATTTTACTTAATATCAAGAAGTGTTACCTTATCCTCAGCATCTTCATCATCTGACTGAGCCGTGAAGGCAAACATTTCATTAAATATATTATTCGCATCATGAATCGCCACCATTGATGCATAATTTGGTTCATCAAGGTCTTCTGACTCACTTGAAGAGTCTCCCCATGCAGCAAGAGCTTTCTTGACCACATAATCCGCTGCAGCTTTTCGATCACTTTTATCAAGTGCGAGGTCCCTGCGTGTTGCTTTTTCACTTCTTGGTCTTTGATATTCTTTGTTTTCAGCTTTGAGTGATGGAAAATCTCTTATAAAATGTCCAGCCTTTTCACATTTGTGACAAGTGTCATTTGGAGTTGCAGTTCGAGGACCATTTGCTCCCTTTCTGAATCCCTTGTTTTTTCTCACAATCTTCTGAAACCTTTTGATAAGGTAAGCCATATCATCATCTTCACTGGAGTCTTCCTCAGATCTGTGTTTCAGCATTAAAGATTTATCTTTCTTGGCTTCTTTCTTTAACTGATCATAACTTCGGTTCATCTCATGAGTTTTGAGATTTCCAATAAGAGCATCCATTGTCAACACTTTTAGATCTTTTGCTTCAGTGATTGCATCCACCTTGATCTCCCAGGACTTGGGAAGGATTCGAAGAACTTTCCTGACCTGCTTGCTCATACTGATGGGTTCTCCAAGACTTCTCAACTCATTTGTGATTGATGACAGCTTTGTAAACATCTCATGAATGGTTTCACATTCTCTCATTTTGAAATTTTTATACTGAGAGGTGAGCATATCAATCTTTGACTCTTTTACTTGTTCAGTTCCTTCATGAGCTGTTTTTAAGCAATCCCAGATCTCCTTTGCTGATTCACAAGCTGAGACACGATTGAACTCATCAGGTCCTATACCACAGACAAGAAGCTTCTTTGCTTTGTAGCCCTTTTCAATCTTCTTCATGTCATCTTCATCGTATTTGCGTCTAGGCTTTGGAACAAGTCTAGTGATTTCACCATCTTTTTCTTCAATCATAGGAACAAAAGGTCCATCTAAGACAATATCCCACAGTTCACTATCTTCAACCATAAGGAAATCATGCATTCTAACTTTCCACCAGCTATAGAAGTGACCATTGAAACGAGGAAGTCGAGTCGAGGACTGACCCTCTTCGAGATTGAGTGGACCAGCCATTCTAGAACATGAATCACTCTCTTGGTATTAACCAGATAGAGATTACCCGCTCTGATACCACTTGTTAGAATCTGTGCTGCCACAACAACTCAATGGACCAGGTCCCTTGACACACAAAAATAAAGTTTCTGTAAGAAAATGCAGTTTAATGACACAAGGAGTTTTACGTGGAAACCTCCTTGCTCAAGGGAGTAAAACCACGACCTGTCTCACAGGATTTTCAAAAACAGTTTCACAAATCTTCACAAGCAAAAGGAAACCGATTACACAAAATGTGAGAAAAAGTTTTTAATCTCACTATCAAGCAATAGCACTATTGCTTGATGAGCCTAAGTAGAGATTCCTCTACCCACTAAGCTATCACCACTAGACAACTTAGAATTTTCTAAGCAATCTTACAGACTACCCACTAAACCATCAACCTACTAATGATTTAGAATTTCTAAGCAACACACAGGTTGCCCACTAAATTAGTTCAACTAACTAACTTAGAATTTCCATATCAAACCACACTGAATTCTTTATAGATTTAGGATCAGTTCACACTTGTAGATCAGAGAAAAGTATTTCTAAACATTGCACACTTTGTTCGCTTGAGCTTGAGTTGTTTGAAAACTTTCTTCCTCTTGATTTGCTTCGTCTTTGCAAGAGTTCTTGAATGTCCTTTTTCAAGTTGCAAAAACTAAGTCAAAGGTATGGAGATGTTGTCTTTCGTATAGAAAGGTCACTATCCTTAAAGTTATGCCATTGGTTAAGGTTACTGACGCTTCTGACGCTGTTGGAACCTGTGCACCAACTATTTGTACTTTCTCCAGCTGGCAGTTAAAAGAAAGTTTGAGCTGAGAACCAGGTACCTTCACAAGGTCCCTGTGGTTTTGTCAAATCATCAAAACTTCAAATAACAGATATACCTAGAAACCTTGCTTGGGTCACCATATAGGAGGATATCTTAATGCTCAATTTTTAATCACTCTCTCCCCGCTCAACGATGTAGTTAGAGTGTTATCTATTGTAGGCGATTAGAGGTCGGGAGACCATGATCATACATCTAACCCTGTGGTTTAGAACCAAAGATAATTCAAAGAAAGCCCTCATTAAATGATATTGATTACATGATTCCTGGTAAAAGCTGCAGCCCCAGATCTTTCCCACGTCATTGCTTGAAATGTAAGAAATTGAATTGTAGTAGTTATAAGTTAGTTTAAGTAGAACTAGTTAAGTAACTCTTTACAAAATCTAGAAATCTTTCTTGTGTTAAATTACAAGTTGGAGAAATCGATAATTTCTAGTTTTAAGTCCCGGTGTGTACGATACCCGGCTCTCTAAAAAAGCAACTGTATTACTTGTACGATCACGTACACTTGCGTGTGCGATTAGACCGCAACAGTACACCAACCCTTTCCGACTTGTTAGAAGTACCGATATTTAGAGCTTGCTAGTTTTGTTCGATGATGATCCTTCTTCTTTATGTGTTGAATCTTTTAATGCCCAATAGGTCAAGATATGTAAAATATATCAGCTTTCTGATTGATGACGGTATCTCAACAATGTCAACTCCATGGAAATTTAATACACACAAAGTCGTAAATACTTGAAATTTGATATCGTTCTCCCTGAAACATTATCTTCTAAAAACAGGGTGCATAAAATTCTTGGTTTTCCTTGATATTTGAAGGCATTGATTCCCTTTAGGACTTCATTGAAAGATACCAAACATGTTGACGACCAACTCCTATGTTGCATCCTACGTACTAATAGGATTAATATTTTTTCTTTTGGGTTTGCCATTGATCATTTTGTTGTTTCTTTTCCTCCTCATAGATAGGTTGCTGATTTATTTGAGTTTGAAATTTCAGTTTCCGTGCTTTCATGCTTCTGTATTTTCTTCTGATTAACTTGTGCCTGCTTACCTTTATTTTTATCCTTTTTTTCTACTTCTTGTTCCTTCCTTTTCCTATGTTCCTCATCCCTCTTCTTGATAGTGCATACATGAACTAGGTGACCTTGATATCTACAATACATACAATAATACGGGCTTCATTTTTTGACTGATTATGCCTTAAACGAGCAGCAAAGTCTGAACAACTGTATAAGGAGTTTTCTGGTATCACCTCTTTTTTGGCATTGTGCTGATGTTTTTTAGGGTGAAGATCACCAGTCATGTTCGGCTTCTTCATGTCCATTTAGTTTTTGGCTTATCTGCAAAGAGAACTCTTTCTTAACTATCGTGAAGAATGAGATTGCTTCTGAACTAGAGGAGGAAACATCATTGCCAACTCCGTTGCTTCAAAAATACCAATATGAAAGACTATTCCTCTGTTCCAATGCAGGGGACTGCAGAATTAACAGTGTTACACTACAATAGCAGCACAGTCCTCATGTTCCCTTTTGCTGTCTCGGTTCTTCTTCTACAAGCATTTCCCCTCAATGTGTTTCCTTCGAGCAATCCATGATCACCTGCATTCTCTATTTGATGCAGCAGGATTACCATCTTCTTCAAAACACTTCACCGTTTTGAATTCTAAGCTTCCTCAGACCTTTGCAATCTTTTTTCTTGCATTTCCTTTCACCCTTACCTCTCTTCTTTTCACAAAGGCATCCATGATGAAGCTCTCAGTGATCAGAAATCATCCAAGAAACCTGCAGTTTCTTATTTTTGCTCACTTTACAGGTCGTTTCTTCTGACTCACCTTTGCAACTCAATAATCATCATCTCAGCAAATGCATTCTCCTTGTTTCAGCAACAAGAGCAATAATTTGTTCAATCATTTTAGCCAACACTTTGATCATCTGCAACTTGGCACTGGTTATATCAGGATTGGAGAACATAGGAGTTATTTGGCAGTGGTACTAATTTCCCAGCCTTGGTTAGTTTCCAGCCTAGGTATGTTGCCAGTTTATAGTTATTTAATAGGAACTAGCTCCTTCCCTGAATCAAAGAATTGCCAACCTTGGTATGTTGTCCATTTGCATTCATATAACATATAGACTCATGACACATACATGTAGTCTCTGCTAAATTAAACCTACCCTTTTGGAATACTAAGTTACCAGATAAACAGGTCCATAAGATTAAACATGAGGAGTACTATTATTTAACCTTGTTAAGACAGAGATAAGGTATTTCATTGTCCACTCTGCTTCCCTGTCCACTTAGTTCCACAGAACGTTGAGGTGTAGCACTGAATTTCCCTTTAGATACATGTTTTCTCGCTTCTGACAAGAAGTGTAAAACGCCCAACTCAAGTCATAAATCATCAAATGTCATCTAGGTAGTAATGAGAGACGAATTCAGAATATAAACTTGATGGTTCAATTATAGAGTGTCTTACAGCACTTTCAAATTATTATTCATATATAATAATACACAACTGTAGTGATGCTGTAAATATAGCAGGGCAGGAAGGTACACCGTATATACCAATTCCTTTTCTTTTTGGGTGTAGGTAGTAAAAATTGTTGAATCACTTATTGGAAACTCTGCCTCCACCATTTGAAAGAACAGGGGATGGGAAACAAGCTTCTTCTCCTCCTTGCTGCCCATTGATCCGAAACAAGTAAAAAAATGTTTATTCACTTATTGGAAACAAGCTTCTTCTCCTCCTTGTTGCCCATTTAACAGGGGGTACATATAAAATAATGTTTTTCTGCTAAGTGTTATAGCTTTATTTAATTGTCAGTTCTTGTTGATATCTCTCACAACACCTGAACATGTTGCACAACACTTGGAAAACCCTTTTTGTTGTTGTGATCACATCTGATAGCTTTCCACCATTGTGTTTCTTGTTGATATATCTCATAACACTTGCAGCTGCTACTTTCTCCCAATGGCGTCAACTAATGGCACCTCGTCGTAGGTTTACACATTTCCCATTGTGATTGATCCCCTTAAATGAAGGCTAATATGCAGAGAAATTAGCTTTCTAAGTGCTAGTATTAGAAGAGTGCTAAATGACCTGAGTTTATTATTCTAAGCATCTTTCAGGTGTTTAACTATATGTATTTTTCCATTTGATGACTTTCAAATATTATTTCCTACTAAGGACACTAAACTCATCCCCATACAATAAACGGAAACCTACTAACTATCTAAAAGAGAGGACTCCTCTCATTACACATTAACTAGTAAGCATTAAACAACTTACAACGGAGACTCCCCTTACATGTGAGAGTCTCAAGTAACAACTTGTGAGCTGAATTTTTTTATTTCCCACTCCACCAGTCCCTCAGAAGACTTACCAGGGGCATATGTCTATGAGTAATCCCAAAAAAGGCAGTAAAATATTTCCAAATATAAGTAGCAAAATTCCCTGTAACAAAAATGTGGTTAATATCATCCCAACCTGATTTAATGCAGCAGTGACAGTGTACTGGTTCCCCTCCAAAAGTTCTGATTTATTCATTTGTAGGTAATTTTCCTCTCAAAGCTCTCCATAGTAAGAAGAAATTTTGAATGGAATATTTTTGTGTCAGCTGAAAGTATTTATGATATTTTTGCTCTTCTTCTGCTAGGTAAGCGCCCATGCTGAGGTACAAGTTAATAAGCCATCATCCTTAAGCTTCCAGATAGCCACATCAGGACCTCCTTTATGAAAATGAATTTGGTGTTGAGAATTTTGGGAACCAGAAGAGGTGGAACATGTTGTCTGACCATAGTTTCATTCCAATTCCCATCAAGGATGAATTGTGATATTTGGTGTTATTAAGAATAGAAATAGATGGGTTGTAGCAAGTCAAATCCCCTTCCCCTAGCCAACTATCCCACCAAAAACTACAATTTCCAGACTGAATTTTCCACCTGATCGGATTTTCTGCAATATGATTGTTTTTTATCGGACTGAATTTTCCACCTGAGATTTTGGTCTTATTTTCTTTCCAAGTGTTTCTTTAGTTGTTTTGGTGTTGTCCATTAACCAACAAGACACTGAGTTAGTTTCTGTCTTAGCAACTCATCAGTCCATTGCCCCTCCTCTTAAAAATAATTCACTTCTTCGATTTTGTCATCTTTTTTATTTGATGGCACAAAATGAAAATGAATGCTTCATACTTTTAAGTTTTCACATTAGTCACACTACTGGTTATATTTTTGTACTTTGGATTTCATCTATTGATACCTTTCTTTTTTATTTCAGGTTATACAATCTGAAGTTCGCAAATTTTATATGTGGTGATTTCAAAGACATTATTCGAAGAAGAGTAACAAAACTTATTTTTAAAAGTTGTGATTGTCTATTTTGGATCAGTATTTGTTTGTCAAGATTTAAAGAGCTATATTCTATTTTATTGATTAATAGTAATATATATGTTCACCATTAGCGAAAATTATTATTATTATGAGGCTCTCTTTTGTGAACATGTTTGTTGGATTATTATATATACATGCTATCGATAAATGTAGTAGATATTATTAATGACGGCTAAGCAATTGCCATCAAATGTTATGATATTTAGCGGCAATTCAATGGAAATTATTAGCCATAAAATAAATGATAAAGGGGCAAACTAAGATATTTTTAGAATGGATATTGTAGACATTACTCACCATACTAAAATTGTCGTTAAAACTACTGCCTTTTAGCAACTATTTATTTTGATTTATCGACTAAAACAATGGACGCTAAAGTACCCAGATAGACGATATGAATTACCTTTAGTAGCCAACATAATTTCACAGATCAATCGCCATTAAAATTACTAACCTTTATTGGCTACTTATTTAGATTTATCGACTAAATAAATGGACGCTAATAGACCATAGCTAACCAATATGAATTACCTTTAGCAGACAACACAATTGCCGCAAACAATTGCCATTAAATGTACTTCCTTTTAGCAGCTCTTTATTTATATTTATCGACTGAATCAATGAATGCTAAAAGACAATAGTTAGGCAGTATGAATTACCTTTAGCATCTAACATAATTGTTGTAAAAGCTAATGGTTTGTAGCGGCAATTCATATCCTTTACCAGTATTTTCCACAATGCTGCAAAATTCTTTGCCGACCCCAACATTATCGACTACAGTTCATTGGCCGGTATAGAGTATCGTGGCAAACTTTATCATCGCTAAAGACACATTTTATTGCCGCTAAAGTTCCCTTTTGTAGTAGTGTTTGACCTCTCCATATTCATTGGATGGAAGAATACGTTGATTTTGAGGTAAACCTATAGACCTGCATCCACAGAAAAATTATAAGTTTAAAATGAATTGATCTTTGTCGAACTCTTCTTTTATCTGCTCCTTGTCCTACTATCTCCAATTGATTTCTCCGATCTCCCGCCTCTTGATAGATAAGATAAATTATTTTTATGCAAAAATAATTGAAATATGGAGGAAAATTTTAAGAAAAATAGATTTTTTTTAAAAAAATAGTATTTAGAAAAGATCATTGCCAAGTGTCATGTCACGTCAAGCTTAATAAACGTCTTTGAGGTTGATGGAGGTCTATCTGATTCCTTGTTGGAAAGTATTCAAAGTTGCTCTAAACTGTCGATAAACTGTGTCAAAATTTTGAGGCCATCCTTAAAATTTATGTCCTAGTTAACTATCTTGGCGTATTTGAATTTGTTGGTGAGCAAATCACGGAATTTTTGAGATCCTCTCGAAAATTCTGTCCCAGTTGCGAATCTCAAAGTAACTTCAGTCTCGACTTTGTTGGAGAGATCTTCCTCTTGAGAATTTTGAGTTCCTCTCAAAAAATTTGTCCCAGTTTCTATTGTAAAGTAAAATAGAAATCTTACGGGAGATATGACCGAACTGTTGTGGCGCCGACATATTTCATTGATGCATGAATCAGGTCAAACATAGTTCCCCATCGGGATTAATCAAAAACAAGAAATTGAATTATGGAATCAACCGAGGCCGACATAGGTCACTTACGTATCTCATTCTTGATAATTCAGGTCGAACGTAGTTCAAGTACAAAAGGAAATATTAAAAGGTATAAAGGGGGTGACCAAGGCCGACATAGGCCGCCTACGTATCTCATTCTTGAGAATTCAGGTCAGACGTAGTTCATGTAATAGGACGAATTTCTAGACAAAATGATTACAAGCAAACAAAACAATTATAAGGAAATGACAAAATATAAATTGAAGCTTCACACGTAATATCTCTTGACAACATCTGAGTTGACTGGTTTCGGTCATTCGGTGTCATCCATCTCTTACAGGACCTAGGCACCTCTGGATAACACTTTTCGAACCATGTCCCTGTAAATTTGGTGCAAATTTCCCTTTGTATTCATCCTAATGAGGAAAAATACGTTTGAGAACTAACTGACCAATTTCGAATATCCTAGCCCTTACTTTCTTGTGAAAGGCACGAATTATTCTTTGTTGATACAGTTGACCATGACAAACAACAACCATTCTCTTCTCATCAATAAATATTAATTGATCAATTTGCTTGCGGACCCATTCAGCATTACTTAACTCAGCCTCTTGGATGATTCTCAAGGAAGGTATCTCAACTTCGGCAGGTATGACTGCTTCTGTTGCGTATTCTAACAAGTATGGAGTTGCTCCAATCGACTACCTAATAGTCGTTCAATAACCCAACAAAGCATATGGCAATATCTCATGCCATCCTCGGTGGTTGTTAGTCATTTTCCTCAAAATCTTCTGATGTTCTTGTTGGCGGCTTCTACATCTCCATTCATATAAGGATGATAAGCGGTTGAGTTTTGGTGAGTAATCTTGAATTGTTCATATATATATCTCATCAAATGACTATTGAGATTTGCTCCATTATCAGTAATGATAGATTCTGGTATTCCGAATCTACATATCATATTGTTGCGAACAAAATCATCTACTACTTTCTTAGTTACCGACTTATAGGAGGTTGCTTCCACCCATTTGGTAAAGTAGTCAATGGCAACCAAATTGAATATGTGTCCATTAAAAATGGTTGACTCTATTGGACTAATGACATCTATGCCCTTAGCTACGAACGACCAAGGTGAACTCATAGCATTGAGTTCGTGAGGCGGCACTCGAATCAAATCACCATGCACTTGACACTTATGACATTATTGCACAAACTTGCAACAATCATGTTCCACAGTCATCCAAAAAATAACCGGCTCGAAGGATCTTCCTTGCTAGAGTGGGTCCATTCATGTGCGTACCGCAACTTCGACATGATCTGTTCAAGGAGTTTTGCCGCTTCACTAGCACCAATACATCTGAGAAGATCTAAATCTGGAGTCATCCTATAAAGGATTTCCCCACTCGAAAATAAATTGATGGCATACGACGTATCAACTTCTTTTGGTTGAACGTTGCATTCTCAAGATAAGTCTCGGTCTCTAAATACTTCTTGATGTCAAAATACCATGGTAAACCATCTGTTTTCGCTTCAACATGTGAACAATGGACTGGCTGCTCTTTTACCTCTATGTCCAAAGGGTCGATATGACTTGTATCTGGATGTTTGATCATTGAGGTAATGGTGGCAAGAGCATCAGCTAACTCATTCTGTGTCGTGGGAGTGTGCCTAAATTCAATGTTACGAAATCTTCTACACAACTTCTATATATACTGCACATACGGTGTGATCTTCAGGTTCTTCACAATCCATTCTCCTTAAACCTGATAAATTAGCAAATTTGAATCTCCAATAACCAGCAACTCATGGACATTCATGTCAATGGCCATTTTCAAACGAAGAATGAAAGCTTTATATTCAGCTATGTTGTTTGTGCAATTAGATCGAAGTTTAGCCGCCATAGGATACTGTTGACCAGATTCTGACACTAAGACCGCTCTGATACCTTTACGTTGGTGGTTTGCCACTCCATCAAAGAATACTCTCCAACCAAGGTATGCTTCAAAAATATTTTCACCCTTAAATGAAACTTCCTCATTGGGAAAATAAGTCTTGAGCGGTTCATAATCCTAATCAACTGGATACTTAGCAAGATGATCGGCTAGGGCCTGTGCTTTTATCATTTTCTGAGTCACATACACAATATCAAACTCCCTCAAAAGCATTCACCATTTAGCTAATTTTCCGGTCGGCATTGCTTGCTAAAAAATATACTTCAACATGTCCATTATGGAAATGAGGTATGTGGTATAAGAAGACAAATAATGTCTCAATTCCTAAGCTATCCAGGTCAAAGCACAACACGTCCTCTCCAAATGAGTATAACGAGCCTCATATGGAGTGAATTTCTTACTCAAGTAATAAATGGCTCGCTCCTTCTTCCTAGATTTATCATGTTGACCAAGCACACATCCAAATGCGTTATACGAGACGGACAAATACAACAACAAAGGACTTCCTTCTCGCGGAGGAACCAACACTGGAAGATTACATAAATAATTCTTGATAGCATCAAAAACATTTTGGCACTCTCCGGTCCACTTGGTTAGGGCATCTTCTTTCAACAACTTGAAGATGTGTTCACATACCACAGTGGATTGACCTATGAACCGGCTAATGTAGTTCAACCTTCCCAGAAAGATCATCACCTCTTTCTTGGTCTTCGGAGGAGGTAACTACAAGGATTCAATGCATCATTACTCAATTGTTTAAAAGATAACTTAGAACTTTTAAATATAAAACATTCAACTTAGCCAAAATGGCAAGTCAAGTCTTAACGAAAGCAATAACAATGTAAGGACAAAAGAACTACTTTATCTATGAAGCCTCTAACAACTGAGATGGACGTCGAGAAAAGACCCACAACATCCTAAGGAACTAACTAATAAAACAATAAAAGGGATCCTCCGGAAGCAAGGAGGCTCACCACAAGACTATGAATGCTCAATTGGATCAACGAATTGCTGGATGCTGATCCTGGTTACCTATATATGCATCATAATAAGATGCAAGCCAACTGACATCAGTACATTGAATGTACGAACATGTGAGGGCAATTCTAAAACAAGACATAAGCTTGAAAGGAACTAAAATAACATACCTGGGCTCAACTCAACTAACTCATTTCAATATAAAGCAGTAATAGAAATGCGATAAAAAGAAAAGCTTTTCATAACAAGTATAACAAGTCAGTGTATTTAGAAATACAATGATAACTCTGTATGTATGCAAGATACAAATGAACTCTGGATGTATTTAAAAACAAGCAAACTATATTCAGAACTTCAAAACTAAAACAATACTCATAGGCAACATTATGAGACTATCAGTAAAATAAGGAAATATCAATAAGAAGAAACCAACTCAAGACCTAAACAAAATGATCAAGACTTCAAGTAAACAAAACCCAACTGTTGAGAATGAGAAGAATGAATCAGAGTCAAATGTGTGAACCTGGTCCTTATACGTTCCATAAATTACTGTTATAACACACATCAAAATAAAGATGAGAGGCAGCACTGTTTTCAAAAATATTTTTTGGGCGAATCTCGAGGTTAGGTGTATCAAAAATATTTTGGGCACAAGTAAAAGACGTAGATCAATAGGGAATAAGTCTTAAAATTTAAGGTTTAAGCTCCAAGTATAAAACGTTAGTCTGAGCGTAAAACGTGTCCTGAGATTTTTTATTATTATTTTTTAACCTTTCTCTCTTTAAATCATATTTTTTTATTAGTGGTGTAATGATATTTCTCAAATAGTAATTGTAATACTTTTTTTCTTAATTATTGGTTATCAATACCTTTCTCATCGTAATATTTTTTTCTATATATTATAAGTTATTTATTAAAATTTATTTGTAAGATAATTGAAATGTCCTTTTGTTTATTTTCTTAGTAACAAAATTATAAAATTGAATATATATAAGACTATGTCTCGTAGATCCTTAATACTTAAGCCCCGTGTCTTGAGACTTACGTCTCGCCCCGTATTGTATAAAACGTCTAGCCTCACGCCCCTACCTTTCAAAATAGGAGGCAGACTGGAGTTTCATACACTATCCAAGAAAGCAAGGAAATTAAGAATAAAGGAAAATCGAGGGACGATCTTTTGCCTTGATTTCATGGACCGGAATAATACCTTTTTTAGTTTTTTTTGGACAGTTTTCACACTCTTTTTAGTATTGTTAATTTTGACAATTTTTATGATTTTTTTAAATTTCTATGATCGCGATATCTATATTTGTGTTTGCAACTTAATGCATCCTATTTTAAACTGGTCAAAATAATTAGAATCGTCATTTCACATTTAGAATGGATATAAAAGACTATATGTAGTTTGTTTGGAGAGGTCAATTCCTACTAAATTAGTATTTATTGGGTTGATTGGGATTTGATGCTCTTTATTTGTACAGAATTGTTTTAATGTTTATATAGTAACTATATTTACATGAGTTTACAAAAAAAAAAAAGGGGGGGGGGGGGCTAAAATTTCAATCATATATATCTTAATGCAAAAACGAAAAAGACCTACATTCTTTCGTTGCAAAGCTATCTAATATTGGATATTTATGCAAACGAAAACATAAACTGAGCTCAATATACCTATTTTACTGACTCAAAGAATTAATCGATCTCAATGTGCTCTCGATTATCATAAAAATAGAGTTCGAGAAGAAATACTCATGGTATACAAAACTAATTAACGACCCTTAGTTGCACACTTTCAGAGGTAAAACTTTTTTTGATGAGTCAATAATTATTAGATACCGAATAATATACATACAATACAATACAATACAGGTGTAGACATAATTATAACTCATAATAAAAAACAAGTGCCAACCAAGCATCACCACCCAAATAAGTAAATGCAGAGCATATGAAAGAGTACTGCGCTAGCACTAATGACTTGATTTGTGCCTGAAGGTATGGACACATTCACTGGTAATGAACCTATATATAATTAAAAAAAAATTGTAAATAATCAATAATATTAGAGATTATTTTTGATAAGTTAATAATGTCAAAAAAATAATCTTAAATTTTCTTACTTAATCATGATCTACCCAACCAATTCTCTGTTGAGCCAAATCATATACAATAATTTTATCTCTAAGAGCAATATATGTGTGATAAGAGAGAAATATAATATGTGTCAACTTAAATTATAATGCAAGAAATGCAATTAGAAAATCAACAAAGTTATGTATTTATATCGTAAACCACATCAGTGTGTTCAGGTCAAAAGAAAGATAATATACGGTGAAATGGAAGCTGAAATACAGGTCTCAAAAGGCAAAAACTATGTGTAAAAGAGTTGATACACATCCGGTATACATATAGTATACATCTAATATACAAGGACAACAATTGGGCAACAAGCCCAACTATTCAGCAGCCGTAGCCTGAAAAGGCTAGTTATTTGAATGTATTTAATTCTAACTCTAAAATATGTTTAATTATGGGAAATTGTATGAAATAACAAATTATTAATTCAAATTAAATGTTATAGTCATAATTTCTTTTATCTGTAATTCGCAGCAAACATTCCATGTTTTTTGCAATCCCATTTGTATACCGCAATATACAAATGCAGGACCATTTGTATACTGAAATACACATAGACCGAAAAATACAAATGGAGGAGTCATTTGTATACCGAATTATACAAATGCAGGACTCATTCGTATATGTCAAAATATACAAATAAACCCGAATACTAATTTTTTTATGCATATGCATACCGAAATATACAGATTAATAGTCATAGCAAACAATAAAGTTTGCTATGGAGCACAATTATACAAACTAAAGCTATAACATACATATATGATTTTTGTGTTTGTTACACCTAAAATTTACTCTGCTTTAATAAATTTTATGTTATTATTCTTGTGTCCTTTATTTACTTAATCAAATATCTTTAGTCAAAATTTTCACTAGTTTCTAATTAATTTAAGATAGTTTCTTGATTCAAATAAATTCTTACTTAATCTTTTTTTTTTGAAGTCTTAATTATATTAAATTATTTGAAGTGGTTAAGTTAAGTTTTATTTTCCTTAAAACTCAAAAAATGTTCTTTACTTAATTATTTCCTCATAATCAAATATTTTAATTTAAATCGTCGGTGTTAGCGGCTATTTTAAGTGTTAATATCTTCTTAGTTTTTAAAGTATTTCTCTAATTCTTAAAATTTTGATTTGCTAATAATTAAGTTTTCTTAATTTTTTTAAAAATTAAATGACTGTTCTTTTTAACTATTTTCTTAAATTATTTTATACTTAAAAACATTTCAATAATGATTTTTCTAAATAATTGTAAAATTACGACATAACAAACAAGTTATCACAATGGACAAGAAGTAATCATTTTCGTTTTAGTCTACTACTAGAAACTTGGAATATTGAATGAAGTACAAAAAAATAATTATTATTCGGAAACTTACCTCATAAAATTGTTAGGCTCTGACTTTTCAACATCAAGAGAACGCACCACTGCGCAGTATCCTTCTGTTAAACACATATAATATAGTAGCTTATCGTTGTAGGGATGAAAAGGTGACATGATGACGAAATCAGAACTTCAATTAAGGCGTATCAAAATATAAAGAAGTTTAATTGTATAGGAGTCGAGGAGTGTCAATATATAATTTATATACATAAAAAATATATTTTTATCTAGCTATGCAGTATATTTTTTGTATGTCGATCGATCGACACCTCTCAAGTGGCTCCGCTCACTGACATGATTAATATGACTTTTCAATAAAAAATTTGAAATTAAAAAATAGGTTTGAATACTCACAGAAGAGCCCATATAGCTGAGATAGTCTACTGGTCTTAGATCCATTGAAATATGATACGCTCAAACTTACTTCTCAAATAAGAAGTAAAAGCGGTCGTATCAAGTAGAGAACCCAACTAATGAGGTTAGGGTCGATCCCACGAGAAAAATGGTTCAGACTTAACTTTATTCTATTATTACTACTATTTAGTCAACTATTTTCCGAGAAAACAAATAACTAAAAGGGGGGTTTTAATTAATAAAAACAATTAACTAAATTAAAGCAATCAACTAACAGATTTAAGTATTGAAGTTTTAATCAAGTGATGAGATTAACTAGGGCTTAAGTGTTCCCCACAGGCTCCTAACTCTGTAATTCTAACTATAACAATTCTTTCCTAATATCTTGCATGCAAAGCGATAAGCTAGGTATCTCTAAATCCTTGGTCCGGCATCTAGAGAATTTCACTCCGCACCTTGGTCCGGCTACGTGTGTTTTACCTCATATTAAGCATCGTAATCGATATTTGACGAAGTTGTTACTACGTACCAACCAACACTAGACTATTAGATAGTATACACTAAATCTACGTTGATAATTCATTTCCTATTATCTACCTCCTTGGTCCGGCAAGTAGCATTAAGGAGAGTTCTAACGTTGGCCATCCGTTAAAAAGACTTCTACACGAAAGAATTATCAATACATGCAAGACACTATTCTAGAATTGTTATTTTAGTTAGATTTTACCTTATTGTTCACCCATGGTTCCCACAACCCTAGTTATGGAGTTTAGTTACCCATGATCATAATCACACTATTCATATTTTTAATATAAGAATTCATGCACTTACTTTAATGAGAAAGAATAAAATCCAGAAATTCACTTGATTAATCAACAAAAACACCAACAATCAACTCCAGAAAAAGTGTATCAATTACTGAAATTAATTCTTCAATACTTGAACAATAGAACTAAAACTTATCCAAAAGTCTAACCCCAAAAATGAGGTTTTTTGAACTATTTATAATAAAAAACAAAACCTAATAAAAGAAGGTTTCTAATTAATGAAAATATGTCCAAACGCGTCTGAGTCGACGGACCTCGTGACGGACCGTCATGGGCACGACGGACCGTCATGGCCTCCGTCGTCCCATACTTCACAACTTCTTCTGCTGCTTTCTTCATTACCCTCTACGGATAGGTATGACGGACCATTTCAAGCACGACGGTCCATCGAGGGGCTCCGTTCCAAAATACTTAACTTCTCGGAGTTTGGGTACTGGGACTACTCTCTGATCATTATGACGAACCAGCAGGATGGACCGTCGTGGCTATGACGGTCCGTCATGAACTTTCGTAGTCCCACACTTGGTCAGACTTCCCCATCTTTCTTCAGCAGCTTCTGTCCTCACTACGATGCCACCTACGGACCATCATAGCCTCGACAGACCGTCATAAGCTCCGTAGGTGGTCTCTTCTGCATTTCTTGCTCGAAACTCCCGCGTTCATCTTTGGACAGATTTTCTGCAAATAAAGAGAAACTTACATAAAAAATCAATACAAAAAGGCTTTAGACACACACTAAACTTAAGGAAAAAAGCATTAAAAGTACTGTGAAACCACGGTACATCAACACCCTCAACTTAAATTCGTTGTTTGTCCTCAAGCGACGCACTATGACTCACTACAAAATCTTTATACAAGAGTATCCACATTTTAGCTTTTGCAATCATTTGGCTATCAATCCCGATCATTCTCATTATGTTCATGCATGTTATCACTATTAGGATTGAATCATATGGAACCAGACCATGACACAGACTCACTACGCACTGACACCTATCCTCTTCAATTTCTCACCGAGGTGCTAATATTTCCGGTATTGCAACTAGTGTCCTCTCTTCAAAACAACATCCTCATTTTTCACACAATGATTTCAGTTTGAGTATAAGGATTACTTTTCTAACACTCACTCTCAGAACAAATTCACAACTCATTTATACGTATTGCCATAAGCTTGCCCTTATTTTCACTGCTTTAAGTTTGCCATACAACTCTTAGGATCACGACAGGACTTTCTTAGCTTGTAACATAGGCTCAGGGTCAGGTAGGGTATATTTAGGTATACTTTAGTGACTTGTTGGCCTCCTTGACATATCGGCTAAGCGTACCACCTTTTTATCATTTTATTTCGCCCTATTTCTCAATTTTCTTTTCACCTTGCTGTTTTCCTTTCTTATCCTTATATGTAAGTGACTTTTCTCTTTTCTTGTGTTTATTTTGCTTCATATGTAAACTTTATTCTTTTTTTTTTTTAGTCACTTCTGTTTTGTTCTTTCTTTCTCTTCATTCTTTCAACCCCACTTTCCGGGGTTTTCCTTATAACAGCCACCCTCAACTCATGATTTTGCCATGAGTCAAGGTTCACAATACCCATGGTTGGGTCAGGGCCAAAACAAGGTTGCTTTCTGCATTAGCCACCCTCAACTTATGCTTTTTGGCATAAACTGAGGTGCACATGTCCAAGGAGGGACCAGGGCCAACACATTGTTCCCAGAGAAGATCATTTGGGGTGAAAAAGAAAGATCTATTTTAAGCTCAATTCATTTGGATTAAAAAGGGATTAACTTCATTTTGTTTTCTGTTATTTTTAGGCTCAAGATTGACTATTTCGAACAAGGGCCTATGATCCTTTCCTAATTATTTATTTCGGCTTACTTTCAGCAAGACTAACCAGGCAAGTTCTAGCTCAGTATCAATGGTGGATCATTCGAATTTTCCTCACACTCACTTGACATCTCGTTACACTACCAGATTATCAGACACCTAGTTCGAGTCTTAGATTCAGGGTCATGCATTAGTGTATCTCTATGTCATGCTTAGAGCCACACATTTATCAATTACTATGCCTAGTCATTGCATCATATTCATTACATTGGGATATCATTTCAGTTTTAGCCATCATGCTTCAGAGTTATACTATGTACACAAGATATAAACATGCCGGTTCAACAATAAAAGTAATCAGTCTCTTGGGGAAAAAGAACACAGGCAAGAACACCCCAAGAGAGGATCGTGAATTGGGCTACTCAGATTTCACCCTAACATTCACTTTCCATTTACCCCACCCCCAACAAAAAAATATGGAATTGTCCCCAATGCATAAAAAAACTAAAATACGTGAATGGTCGGTGAAGCAAACCTGAGGCGCAAAGCACCGGCGATCAGCAAACTGGTGGGTTCGGTTCCCCGTAACCCACTCCATCCGTAGTCTGGACACCCTCAGTAGTGTCCTCAGCAGCAACAGCACTATCAGTAGTGCCTCTCACTGTCTCCACAACTCTGGAGCTAGATGCCCGGCAGCTAACTCTACAGCCCTTAACGTACGGGCCTCCTCATCGGCAATCGAGGCTCTCCTCGCAGCCTCCATCTCACGGCGCTCCATCTTCCTTGCCCTAGCCTCGTCCTCCTCTCGACCCCTGCGCCTCTTGGCATGCTCGCGTGGGGGAGGTGGTGGAATATCAGAAGTGGCGAATAGAGCAGCCATCATTATGTCCTCAGCAGGCTCTGCAGAAGGGGCCTCAGACTCAGGCACCCTAGCCTCTAGGATCATATCAAGATTTGCTCGCAAACTCTCAACCGCAGCCTGAAGGGTCGACATGTCCGCCGGAGGGGCTGGCCGGGCTAGCACCCGCAACTCAAAAGCGTCTAAGCGCTGATGAACCTCCAAGATCTTCCTCTCTGTCTGCTGTGCCATCTTACGCTCCAAGCGCTCCTCCGCCTCAGCAATAGACCTCTACATCCAGGGCTGGATGTGATGCAGAAGTGTGGCCATCTGAGCCTCTAGTTTCTGGACCCTAGCAAGTAGGACCAGAGCGGGGGAAGGGGCTGAGCGAGAAGGGCTCGGGGCAGTTCTACCACCCGGGATAGACTCGATCGGGGTAGTGTCAGTGGGTGTAGAAGCAGCCTGGGTAGCCGCTTGAGCATGCGCTACAGTATCTGCTAGGTTCTCACCAAGTGGAGGCATCTCTAGGCGGGGCCCTCTGCGTGGAGCCAACTCATTGGCCTCATCCCTGATGAGGCCGATATCAACATTGCCCTGCGGGGTCTTGAGCTGATCAATGTGCCAGATGGGCACACCTGCGGACCTGCATAAGAAAAACACCATGCACGGAAAAGGGCAAGTCGTGGTGACCTTGAAATCCCTCTCGTGCATGACCGCCTGAAGAAGCCAAGCGAAGTCAACCTCAAACTCTGCCATCATCGCTGCCATCAGAACTGCGCGATCCCATGTAACTATATTATCTGCAGCAGAGGGGGAGAGGCAGTGGCGGACGATCAACCATAGAAACTTGGCCATGAAGGTCAAGTTAGCCTTCCTGATGGCTCCCTTCGGCTCCATTACCCAGTCAGCAGCCTCTCCATCAATAGATAAGTGCTGGGCCATCCACCTCTTGGTGGTCTCTCTCAGTGATGGCTCACGCAAGAATCGTCCCTCTTTAACAATTTGCCACCGGTAGTCAAACTCGGCGGTGAGAGGGTACTGGTGGGCGGTGGCATCAACATCCTCGCCGTACAGATACCGGCGGATGGCTGGCAAGGAGATGTCGACCTGTATGCCACGAACTCTGACGTGATCAAGTGGGGCCTGTTTGGCGAGGGCAGCCCTCCTATCGATCTGTGATCGGAGAGTAGCTACATAAGAGGCGTAAAACTCTCATACCAACTCCTCACTGTATCGGCCCAAAGAATGAGCCGTTCACTCTAGCCGGTGTCTGGTGAAGAGAGTGTGGATATCCGGCATGGTGGGAAGACTACCCGTAAGGACCCGCCTCTCCAGTGTAAGTGTCCGTGTCATGACACCCTTATCATTTAGCAGCTTGGCGTCTGAATACACTTGGTATTGCTCGTCGACACACCACCGGTTGGGCTGATCGGCAACCGGGGCAGGGACTCCAGTCGGTGAGCCTAGAGTGGAATCAGTACTGTCAGCCTCATCAGATGAGGTAGACTGTGCAGCTGTGGCGGGTGCGGAGGCTTCTGCGGACCCGGAGGCTTCCTCCGACCAAGAAACTCCTAAGGAGCCAGACGCTCCTTCATCTTGTGCAGCTGACCCAGAAGGTGTGCCGGTCAGTGTGCGCTCCTCATCAGACTGGGAGGCAGTGACTATGCCGGACGCCACCTTCTTGGGCATAGCTCTGGTAGCACGTGCAGCTCGTGCTGGAGTGGCAGTGCCTGGGGGCACGTACTCGGGATCATGCTCATCATCAGAGCCTATAACCAGTCGGGCAGACGGGGCGACGGACTTTGAACGCCCACGTGCATAAACGCGATCTTGTTTCGGTGCCATGAGAGATAGTACCTGTAAAGAATCCTCATTAGTACTAGAAGAAACAAACAAGACAAGCAAAAACGAAACAAAATAAACATGAAATCAAAGTTGTAATGACATCTCTGAAGTAGCAGTAAAACACGACGGACCAGTTGACAGCCCGTCGTGAGTATGACGGACCGTCATGGGGTCCGTCATGTATTACTTAAACAATATTTCTTTTGAGATCCTCAGAAGGAAAGTCTCTGACAGTTACGACGGATAAGCAGGACGGACCGTCGTGCTCATGATGGTCCATCGTAGATGTCCGTCGTGGGGCATTTAGAAAAAGTATGTAGACCCTTAGGAGAGAGAGATCTGACCGTCATGACAGTTGTGCAGGACGGACCATCGTGGTTACGACGGTCCGTCGTATAGGTCCGTAATTGGACACTTGGGGAAAAAATGGAGACCTTTAGGACTGGGGTCTCTGACAACCATGACGGTTGTGCAGGACGGACCATCGTGCTCATGACGGTCCGTTGTAGATGTCCGTCAGTAGACACTTAGAAAAATATTGGAGACCCTTAAGATAGGGATCTATGACCGTCATGACGGTTGTGCTGGATGGACCGTCGTGGGAATGATGGTCCATCGTATAGGTCCGTCAGTGGACACTTAGAAAAAGTTGGAGACCCTTAGGAATAGGGTCTCTGACAACCATGACGGTTGTGCAGGACGGACCGTTGAGGGCACGATGGTCCGTCGCATATGTCCGTTGGTGGACACTTAAAGAAAATAAATCGTGGGGTGTTGGGACAGATCCTATGACGGTCCGTCGTGGGTACGACGGTCCATCGTCGGGGTCTCGTTCTGTCATTCAGTGACAGAACTGAGGATGCCATAATCATCCCCTGTGATTCAAACGAAAGACTCCATATTAACGTGCATATTTCTAACCCAAATACCTAGCAAACTAGCAATGCTAAAGCACCAATTTCTTGAGTTTTAACAAAGCAATTCGTGGGACTATCAACCTAGGTTATACAAGATTCCAAAAAAACATATATACCCCTGCTTTGATTCGGTTAACCCATTACCCACATCAATTGTAATTATAAGTGTAGGTCTTTAAAACATGTCATGTTGTCTGTAGCATACTACAGGGGATCAAGAATCAAAGACCCACCAAAAAGAAACAGGCCAAGAGTAATTTAAAAACAATAATGTAGTGTAAATGGGTAGAGATCAGAAGCACATACCTGGGAAGAGGAGAAAAACAAGCAAGTGAGACACTCAGCTAGGAAGATCAGAAACACAGCAACAGACTCCGACCAGCAGAAAGGAGATTGGGGAAGGGTAAAATGAGAATGTGGCGATTTGGGGAAGTGATGGTAGATCAGTTGATAGGGAAGAGGATGAGGGTAAAAGGAAGTTAAAAAGGGAGGAAATGGGAGATATAGGGAAAGAAACAGTTGATATAGGGGTGGGGAGTTTTAAAAGGTCTTAAAAATTTTAAAATTCCCCAGCCGGGTTGGGTCGGGTTGCTGGTTAATGATGCGATGAGTCCCCGACGACGGTCCATCACACGTGTGACGGTCTGTCGTGGGTTCCACCGCGTGTGCCCTAATTTTTAAAAAATAGAAAAACTTACCTTGCACGACGGATTCTTGTGACGGTCCGTTGCAAGCGTGACGGTCCGTCGATGGATCCGTCATTGAGTGTTTCAGACCAATTTCTGCAGATTTTTCTGGTGATGTGCTACCTGCAAAGTAAAAACCCATTAAGCTATTCTCTATGTGTTTGACTGGAGACTTAGTGGACACGGACCCTAAACTATGCTCTAACTAACACTTCTAACAAAACGAAAAACAAAGAAAATGCGATTATTACTAGAGAAAAAAAAACTATAGTTGGCTTAGAGGATACATATTGGGTTGCCTCCCAACCAGCGCTTGATTTAAAGTCGCGTCACGATGGAGGATATTCGATTACTCAGACTTCATCAAGATGGTATGCCTCGATCACTTCATTCGCCGATTCAGCATGCCCCAAATAGATTTTTATTCGTTGTCCGTTCACCTTAAACCGCACACCCTCCTTGTTTTCCAACTCAACCGCTCCGTGAGGGAATAGTTGGGTGATCAAGTAAGGGCCAGTCCATTTGGACTTGAGCTTGCCCGGAAACAAACGTAACCTAGAATTGAATAAAAGCACCAAATCCCCAACTATAAAATCGCGTTTCTCAATCTTCTGGTCATGGTATTTCTTCATCTTTTCTTTGTAGAGGGCTAAACTTTCATAAGCTTTTAGGCGAAATTCATCGAGTTCATTCAACCCATTTAACCTCTGTTCTACAGCTTCATTCCAATCCATTTTGAACTTCTTCATAGCCCACATGGCTTTGTACTCTAATTCAACCGGCAGGTGACAAGCTTTCCCATATACAAGTTGGTATGGGGACATACCTATGGGAGTCTTATATGCTGTCCGGTAAGCCCAAAGAGCATCATCAAGCCTCCTTGACCAATCCGTTCTACTAGCGTTCACTGTTTTTGACAAAATCTGTTTGATCTCCCTATTTGACACCTCAACTTGCCCACTAGTTTGAGGATGGTAAGGAGTGGCCACATTATGGCGAACCCCATATTTCTCCAATAATCTCTTAAACAATTTGTTGCAAAAGTGGGATCCCCCATCACTAATAATTGCCCTTGGTGTACCAAATCGAGAGAATATATTCTTTTTCAAGAATGCAGTGACACTCTTTCCTTCATTGTTTGCGAGGGCGATAGCTTCCACCCATTTACATACATAATCAACCGCTACTAAAATATACTTCATTCCATGAGAACTCACAAAAGGACCCATAAAGTCAATACCCCAAACATCAAATAATTCAATCACAAGAATGGGGTTTAGAGGGAGCTCTTGCTTTCTTGAAATGCCGCCATCTCTTTGGCATCTATCACATGCTTAGGCGAACTCATGAGCATCTTGATGAATAGTTGGCCAATAGTAACCACATTGTAAGATCTTATGAGCGATCCATATACCACTATGATATCCACCAACGGGTGAGGAATGGCATGCCTCTAAAACACTCAACATCTCAACTTTTGGCACACAACGCCAAATAAGCCCATCGGCACAGCTCCAATATAAGTATGGTTCATCTCAAAAGAACTTCTTCACATCGTACATGAACTTTTTCCTTTGATGAAAGTACAAGTCCGGTAGAACAATATCGCTAGCCAGATAGTTCGTAAAATCTGCAAACCATGGAATCAAGTCTTGTGAAGCAGCCAATACATGCTCATCGGGGAAAGTATCATCAATATCAGTCTTATCCCCTAACTCTATCATAGCTTCATCTTCTAAACGGGACAAGTGATCAGCAACTTGATTTTCGGTCCCTTTTCTATCCCTCACCTCAAAGTCAAATTCTTGCAGTAGTAAAACCCAACGAATCAACCTCGGTTTCGCATCCTTCTTTGCCATCAAATATCTCAACGTTGAATGGTCAGTATGCACTATAACTCTAGTACCTAGCAAATAGGATCGAAATTTTTCAAAAGCAAAGACTACTGCAAGGAGCTCTTGCTCAGTCATTGTGTAGTTCTTCTGGGCTTCATTGAGGGCTTTACTAGCATAGTAAATGGGATGAAGGATTTTGTCCCTTCTTTGTCCCAATACCACACCTAGAGCAACCCCACTAGCATCGCACATCACCTCAAATGGACTGCTCCAATCCGGAGAAATAATGATAGGTGCAGACACCAACTTCTCTTTTAACTCGGCGAATGCTTTAAGACAGGATTCATCAAAATAAAATTTACACTCTTTCTCCAGCAATTTGCACAACGGATGCGCAATTTTTGAAAAATCTTTGATGAACCTTCGGTAAAAACCTGCATGCCCAAGAAAGCTTCTCACACCTTTTACAGAGATAGGTGGGGGAAGTTTCTCTATTACCTCGACTTTAGCTCGATCAACCTCTATACCCTTCTCTGAAATGCGATGACCCAAAACAATACCTTCTTTTACCATGAAGTGGCATTTTTCCCAATTTAATACTAGATTGCAGTTTTCACACCTCTTAAGGACCTCAGATAAATGACTCAAACACCGCTCAAAGGAGTCACCAACCACAGAAAAATCATCAATAAACACCTCAATAGTGTCCTCCACCATATCGGAGAATATCGACATCATACATCTCTGAAATGTGGCAGGTGCATTGCACAACCCAAACGGCATTCTCTTGAAAGCAAAGGTCCCATATGGGCAAGTGAAGGTGGTTTTCTCTTGATCTTCCAGTGCAATAGAAATCTGATTATAACCCGAATAACCATCAAGAAAATAGTACCACCCTTTTTCGGCAAGTCTATCCAACATCTGATCCATCAAGGGCATAGAAAAATGGTCTTTTTCGGTCCGTGCATTTAATTTCCGGTAATCTATACACACCCTCCATCCAGTCACCGGTCTCATTGGAACAAGTTCATTTTTTTCATTGGGGACCACAGTTATTCCCCTTTCTTAGGTACACACTGAACAGGGCATACCCAACTACTATCAGCGATTGGATATATTACTCCGGCATTCAACCACTTAATAATTTCCTTCTTCACTACCTCTTGCATAGGTGGATTTAAGCGTCTCTGATGCTCAATACTTGGCTTATGATCAGGCATGAGTTGGATTTTATGAGAACAAATACCGGGAGGGATCCCAATAATATTTGCAATAGTCCACCCAATAGCTCTTTTGAACCTTTTTAGTACTTTCACCAAACTCTCAATTTGTTGTTCATTCAGGTCTGATGCAATGATTACCGGCAAAGTGTCACCATTTCCTAAGAATTCATACCTGAGATGAGGTGGGAGAGCTTTTAGTTCTAACTTTGGAGCCTCCTCTATAGATGATTTCGCGGGTGGAGACTCGCGATTCTTCATATCTAACTCATATTTCTTCGGTTTAAACCGAACATCACCACGATCGAGGGCCGCGACTAATGACCCATACTCTTCAATGCAATCGCTATCAAAATTCATTATCACTGCCGCTAGTGCTTCTACACCTAGACGTTCTTCTATTTGTGTCTCAGATGATTTATCAACTTTGTAGGATATAGCAGATACCGATTGGACCTCACCACTCTGCCTCATGGACCTACAAATGTTGAAGGTCACTTCTTCATTGTTCAACCGAAATTTTATCTGCCCCTTTTCCATATCAACTAAGGCTCTACCCGTAGCAAGGAATGGCCTCCCAAGAATAATAGGCACCTCAAAGTCGACTTCACAATCAAGAATAACAAAATCGGCCAGAAATATGAATGATTCCACTTTTACTAGCACATCGTGGAGTATCCCAATAGGCCTTTTTACTGTTCAATCGGCCATCAGTAGCCGCATCGCAGTGGGCTTTGGGTTACCCAAACCCAACTTCTTGTAAATCGAGAGGGGCATAAGATTTATGCTTGCCCCAAGATCACATAATGCTTTCGCAAAATGTAATAACCCAATTGTACAAGGAATAGTGAAAGCACCCGGATCTTCCTTCTTTTGCACTAGAGATCTTATAGCAATAGCACTACAATGCTGCATTCTATCATCATCCTCAAAAGTGACCGATCTTTTCTTCGTAACCAGATCTTTCATAAACTTGGCATAATCGGGCATTTGTTCCAGAGCTTCTACCAAATGGACATTGATGGAAAGCTGCTTCAACATCGTTATAAAACGCCGATATTTACCATCCTTGGTCTTTTTCACTAATCTTTGAGGGAAGGGGGGGGTCTAGGAATGGGAGTCACCTTTTTGGGCACTTCAGCATCTTTTCCCATTTTATCTTCTAACTCACCACTAAGCTCCACCACTTTATCATTATCTCTTATCACCTTTTCTGCATCAGACGTCATAGGTAGGTCAATGGTTTGCTTACCACCCCGAGTAGTGATTGCCATACAGTGTCCATCATTTTTTGGATTTTGGACAGTGTTTCTAGGGAGAGTGCCCGGTTGCCGTGTGTTCACCGTCGCTGATAATTGGGCCATTTGCAACTCAAGCTGCTTAGTCGATATTGCATGTGTATCGACTTTCTGCCCAATACCCGCTAAATCACTCCTTAACTCTTTAGTGTGCTCATCACTAGCATCGAACCTCCTCATCATTTTGTGCAACATATCCTCAACTCGCGCCATACTACCTCCACCATCCCTAGGAGCAACTTCACGATTTTGAGGAGGAACATAGGGCCCACTCCTATCATTTCTGTTACCATAGTTACCCCTGTTGAAGTTGTTGTCGCGGTTGTAATTTCCATCTCAGACATAATTACCCTCACGGTTATAATTACCATAGTTCCGACCTTGGCGCCAAATTTCTTGATTGAAGACTTGGGCATTCGGCCGGAAACCCCTCGTCTGCTCATTCACCGCATAGATGTCCTCCTCATAATAATATTCATTATTTGGTGGTGGTGGTTTAGACAAGTAGTTCACTTCACTGCATTTATCTTTTCTGCACCCCCAATGACATGTTTTAATACCAACCCAAGCTCAGTTCTCATCTGAGCCTTCTCTTCACGAATCTCGTATGTGGCTGGGTTGTGTGTGGATTGTACTGTGAAGGTGTTTCTTCCAGTATATGACTTCCTAGTACTCCAAGCTTTATTATTTAGCGAGATTTTCTCTAACTTTTCAGCGATCTCAGCATAAGGACACTCCCCATAAGAACCACCCACTATAGTATCCAATACCGCTTTATTATTATCATCCTGTCCTCGATAGAAGTATTCTTTCAGTGACTCATCATCGATGCGGTGATTGGGGACACTTCTCAAGAATGAAGTGAACCTATCCCAAGAACTGCTAACTGACTCTCCCGGTAGTGCCACAAAGTTTTTCACTCTGTCTTTGTGGTTTAGTTTCTTATAGATCGGATAGTAATGTGCTAAGAAAGCATCCCTCAGCTGATTCCAAGTGAAGATTGAGTTATAAGGGAGCTCAGTAAACCATATAGCAGCCTCTCCCGTCAGTGAAAGAGGAAATACTCTTAGCCCAATTACATCCACCTCCCTACACAACTTTTGCACACTGCCCTTACCTTAGCGATGTGGGCATGTGGATCTTCAGAAGGGAGCCCTGAGAACAAACCTCTGGCAGTGAGCATTTGCATTAGACTACTGGTTACCACAAAAGTGTGGCCGTGTGGTAGAGGAGGCAAGACAAGTGGCCCGTCAGAGTCTGCAATGTTATCATAACCCCTATAATACTCTTGAGGGCGTGGAGCGGGGTTTTGTCCCTTTTGTTCATCTTCACCACGGTTTTCGGGTAATAATTGACCATGAGCATCAACTGGAGCAGGGATGTTCTGGTTGGGATCATCATCATTAATACCTAAATTTCGATTCATATTTCGTAATGTACGCTCTAATTCGTGGTCGTAGGAACACAAAGATTCTCTTCCTCTTCGCGTATTTGGCATACAAGGAAGTTAGTTCTGCAAGAGAAAAAAACAACAAATAAAGTAAAATTAGGAAAATAATGACTAAACTTTAGTAATAAGTTTTAAGTTAATCTCAGAGCCACTTTCCCCGGCAGCGGCGCCAAAATTTGATACGCTCAAACTTACTTCTCAAATAAGAAGTAAAAGCGGTTGTATCAAGTAGAGAACCCAACTAATGAGGTTAGGGTCGATCCCATGAGGAAAATGGTTCAGACTTAACTTTATTCTATTATTACTACTATTTAGTCAACTATTTTCCGAGAAAACAAATAACTAAAAGGGGGGTTTTAATTAATAAAAACAATTAACTAAATTAAAGTAATCAACTAACAGATTTAAGTATTGAAGTTTTAATCAAGTGATGAGATTAACTAGGGCTTAAGTGTTCCCCACAGGCTCCTAACTCGGTAATTCTAACTATAACAATTCTTTCCTAATATCTTGCATGCAAAGCGATAAGTTAGGTATCTCTAAATCCTTGGTCCGGCATCTAGAGAATTTCACTCCGCACCTTGGTCCGGTTATGTGTGTTGCTTTACTAAACCTTATCTTTACCTCATATTAAGCATCGTAATCGATATTTGATGAAGTTGTTACTACGTACCAACCAACACTAGCCTATTAGATAGTATACACTAAATCTACGTTGATAATTCTTTTCCTATTATCTACCTCCTTGGTCCGGCAAGTAGCATTAAGGCGAGTTCTAACGTTGGCCATCAGTTAAAAAGACTTCTACACGAAAGAATTATCAATACATGCAAGACACTATTCTAGAATTGTTATTTTAGTTAGATTTTACCTTATTGTTCACCCATGGTTCCCATAACCCTAGTTATGGAGTTTAGTTACCCATGGTCATAATCACACTATTCATATTTTTAATATAAGAATTCATGCACTTACTTTAATGAGAATGAATAAAATCCAGAAATTCACTTGATTAATCAACAAAAACACCAACAATCAATTCCAGAAAAAGTGTATCAATTATTGAAATTAATTCTTCAATACTTGAACAAGAGAAATAAAAATTATCCAAAAGTCTAACCCCAAAAACGAGGTTTTTTGAACTATTTATAATAAAAACAAAACCTAATAAAAGAAGGTTTCTAATTAATGAAAATATGTCCAAACGCGTCTGAGTCGACGGACCTCGTGACGGACCGTCGTGGGCACGACGGACTGTCATGGCATCCGTCGTCCCATACTTCACAACTTCTTCTGCTGCTTTCTTCATTACCCTCGACGGACAGGTATGACGGACTGTTTCAAGCACGACGGTCCGTCGAGGGGATCCGTTCCAAAATACTTAACTTCTCGAAATTTGGGTACTGGACTACTCTCTGATCATTATGACGAACCAGCAAGACGGACCGTCGTGGCTATGACGGTCCGTCATGAACTTCCGTAGTGTCACACTTGGTCAGACTTCCCCATCTTTCTTCAGCAGCTTCTGTCCTCACTACGATGCCACCTACGGACCGTCACAGCCTCGACGAACCGTCATAAGCTCCGTAGGTGGTCTCTTCTGCATTTCTTTCTCAAAACTCCCACGTTCATCTTTGGACAGATTTCCTGCAAATAAAGAGAAACTTACATAAAAAATCAATACAAAAGGCTTTAGACACACACTAAACTTAAGGAAAAAGCATTAAAAGTACCGTGAAACCACGGTACATCAAAACACCACCAACAAAGTATAGAGTAATTTGAGGAAACATCTTTGTAACATTATTTGAAAAACTCTTCAACAAGAGAGATCAATTAGGTACTTAATAACTTGAATTAAATATTCACTTGTTGAAATTCAAAACGTTAACCTTGAAGAAATTAGATAACATGGATTTATTCCTAATGTCATTGACTTGGCAGAAGATGAAATAGCAACACTTATCTGTAAATAAATAAGTTGAGAGAATTTTTTTTTAATTTTGATCATAATGAAATGTCATTGAAGCTACGTAAGTTTAGTTTTTGACTTATTGCAAAGAAGACAGTTTTGCACTTAAATGTGACTTAATCGTCTCAACTTTGATGATGTTAAGTAATACTATAATTACATGATTTTCTTAGTTGCTTTGTCCGATGAACTTCTAATATATTTTACTCACTTTACTTCATAATGAACATCAGATAATTCATTTTGATTTTAAGAAATCAATTTCTTATCAAAGTTTTGTTTTATTCTTGTTGTATGAATAGATTGCGTAGTCACGAAATAAATATTAAATTTATTTACTTTTATTATATATGTAATTTTTAAAGTAAAATTGTTAATTGACAAAAGATGCACGTGTAATGCACATGAGATGCACATGTGACGCACAATACTAGTTTTGTTGAATATGTTTGCATTCTTTACTAAAGTTTGACTTTATATATTATCAATTAATTTCATTCAACATATATGTGATATTTTTAAAAAAAATAGAATACTATATAATTAACAAAAAATAGACATATAATGCACAGAAAGCGCACAAGATGAATGACTCGATTGCAATGAAGAAAGAGGAAAAATGCATTATACGTATCAATTTTTGATTGTATCATGTATATATACAATAAAAATGGGCTATTATTTTTATGTATATTGCTAATTATTATTAATATTATTTACATGTAAATATGATTTTATTTTTCAAGTAAATCAATAGTAAATATACTAAACTTTTTTATAATCAAACAATTTCAGTATCGTATATTTTAGGAATATCACACGGTTAGTAACTTTCCTAAGAGTTAAAAACGTAATTAACATGTTTTCCAAAAATAGCAATTTTTATTATGCATTTCACATATTTGGGAAGTGTGTATTTTGTTAATTAGAAAATAAAAATTTTAATAGATACAAAATCTTCAAATAATATTTGAATTTTTCACTTATCTCTCTACAAATTATTTTTCATCAACTATTGTTTTTCAAAAATATTTCCTCGAAAACTAAATTACTTACGAATTTTCGTATATACTATTTACAAAAATTTGCATTTTCTTAGTAGTGCATAGCATGGAAAATATTTATGGGAATAACATGTGAGAAATAATACTTACCGCACTAATAATTGAGTCGTATGCCTCTGCGACAAGATAAATCAGAGTGGTTCTAGAATCGAACATAGTTCCTCGATCTTCTGAGGTTGCAAATAATGTTGGTTCAATATGCAAAAGTTTTCCATTGACGGCTACGTTATGTAGATTCACATTGTAATGGCCCTAGCAACAGTAGACAAAATAAACAAATTAGATTCTATTTTTACATGTAGACTACTTTGAAAAAAAATATATATACTAAATTATACGTACGTTGATGGAACAAGGGGAGTATAGACCATGTTTGGATTCTGAATATCACTGAGAACTAGAATACCTCCTCCTGCATTGCCGCTCTCTCCTTTCGAGCAATGCGAGAATACTTTGCGGGAAATTTCATAAGAAAAAAGTTGAGATATTATTGAAAGACTATGTCGATCAAATCCAAGAACTCCATCAACTGTATTGTCTGTCAGGACCTGATTACCAAATTGAGATGTACTGCACCTGTTTTGATTTCATATAAACATAATAATAAGAATCCTAGTGCTCGTAATTTATAGCGCTCATATTTAAATAGGTTGGTGAATGGTATTAAAATATTACTCATATTTAACACACTTAAAAGTGAGTAAATCACGAGTAAACTATATATATATATATATATATATATATATATATATATATATATATATATATATATACATAAAAACTATGTGTGAGCCCCAAAGCTAGGTAGGTAAGCTTCATTCTTGCCAATAGTGATAAATGCATGTTCAAATAAAATAGAGGAATTATTTATAAAAGTCAAAAATATTTTTCAAGAAGATCTCACCATTTCATTTGGCAAAATGATATAGCTTACATTTATTTTGAATATTGTGAAAAAATATGAAAATGTATTTAATACAACTTTCTTTAATAACAGAAATTGGCCCAACGCCCGAGGATGCTTGGGCCTTTGAGTGTTCAAATTTGGGCCGAAAGCTTAGATTTCTATTTCTATTTTCACTTCCTTATCTTTATATTTGCTACACTAAATTGTTTATCAAGTTTATGGTTCATTGATTATTTTTATTAAAAAAACATTGCTCATATAATTATTTACTAAACCGTTTAAGTTAGATAAATTTAAGCCCAATAGAGTAATTTTGGAAATATTGCATATCTCTTCATAGTTATTAAGTAGTTTAAATCTACATTTAGTATTGGATTAAATACTTCCATTATTTAACTCATAAGCTTAACTCGTTTGAAATTGTTAAAGATAGTTATTTTATTTTGGAATAAAATGAATGGAGAAGCCCCGGAAAAATTGAGAATTCTATTTAATCTAATCACGTTTTCTTTTATCAAATAACTCAAAGAATCAATCCAACACACCACCTCATACATGATACGGGACCTAAACCCTACTCACGACATGGGACCTGACATTCGAACTAGAATTCGACGTTGACCATGACCAAAATTGGGACATGATCATAAGACCCAACCTACGACCTAACTTTAACTCCCGATTTGAAGCCCCACATTCGAACTGAAATATGATTCTGACACCCAAATTTGACCATGACTAGAGACTCGACCCAAACATCCGACTCAAGATCCAACTTTTGAATTGGAATTCCATCCCGACCCCGACCAAGCTTCTGACCCGACCTCGACTCCCAATCCCAACATCCAATTCATGATCCTACTTTTGAACCGGGATCAGACCAGATCTTGATTTTGGCCTCGACATCTGACCCTAAACGGAGACCCAATTTCGACTCTTGATCTGAGACTCGTCCCAACCCCGACTTGAGACCCAAGCAAATTATATTACATGAAATTGTGTATACTTTCATTTGAAAAGTGAATTTGGACGCTATCAACAATAGATAATGATAATATAAAATTTGTGTACATTTTTAATATATGTATTGTATATAAGAAAAAAGAAGGCATTGATAGGAACGTAATACAAACTTCAAAAAATATATAGATCAAACTAAAATATTGTTATCTTCCCTTTTTCTCCTTTAAACTTATTCTCCCTCTATCGCACATTAATTATCATGTTTCCTTTTTACATGTCCTTAAAAACTAAATAAAAAATAAAAAATATTTGGTTACTAATTTACCTTTATCCTATAGATCAAATTATTTGTTGTTTAATTGTATCTGTAGTTTAGTTTTTTCGAAAGATGGAATATCAATAGTTCTAGCTTCATGTTTCGTCTTTCTGAAGTATATCATTTTTTATTTTTATGTTGTAATCGGAAGTTATATGGTCAACTCCCTATAATGTACTTTTTTCAAATTTATATAATACCCTAAATGACATGAGAAAAATTATAAGAAAGACTATTCACCCAAAAATAATTGGTGTTGAAGAACTAGCGATAAACCTTGTGCTTAAGATTGTGTCCAAATGTCATACGTTAGACACAAAATAGCCAGTTGTACCACTCCCATCCATGTAATTCACGATATAACCACATTGCTTTGTAAAGTACATTCACACTGGAGTTGAACAAGACATGGAATTGCAGTTGTTGAGTTGGCAAGGTCATAAAAATTCAGATTAACCTGCAAGAACATAATAATGACGCCAGATTTTTTTTTAAAAAAATAACTTTTCTATATTAGAATTTATACAAGAAACTACAAAATTAACTAGTGAATGTTTTTTTTTTACCTCAAATCCACTTGTTCGAGGACAATTGTTGCAAGAATTACATGAAATCCACGAGACTTCACTCCCAGTATCAATCAACAAATTGTAATCTCTTGGTGGCGTTCCCACTTTTACTTTCGTATAATATATTCTAAAATTACAAAAAAAAAAACAAAAAAAAAGTGAGTCTGTAAAATACAATGGTCAATAATATTGGTGGTAAAACATTCAAAAATGAAAAAGAAATAATAATAATCATTGTATTATATTAAAAATGAAAAAAAAAACTCTCAATATAAAGATAAATTATCAAAATATTTCTTAAATATTGAACTACCTTTTTACTACTCATTTATATATCAATTCGGTAATATTACTACTGACTAGTAAATTCACTTTAAATAAATGATTAATAAATTAAGTCGAAAGACATTGACATGTAGTTCATATACATTCGAAGTACTTATAAAATATTTATCAATTATTCGCGATCATTCAATTGAAAGAATCTTCATTTTAAATTTTTCTTATCTTATACAATTCATGCCTAAGGTGCATAACGAGAATTGCACTTTCTTAAAAGGGCTTCCGCTGCAATTTATTGGTTATGTATCTACATATAACTTATGAGTAACAGTCCTTACATTTTTTCCCCAAATGACTTTTCTTTTCTTTTTTAATACAAAAAGGAAAATAAAAACTATGGAATCATTTAATACTCAAAATAAGATAAAATATTATTAAAATAAAATTGAGATTAAAATTTATATCTTCAACAAAAAAGGATATAAATTTAATCTCAATTTTAATTCTGAATATCTCACTAAACATGATAATGTATAAATTAGTCTCACCTAAATTCATTCACAACCATACTCAATTACTCATTAATCCAAACTCGTTCTAAAAGATAAACACTTACTCATCTTCCTTTAACTTATGGTTTCGACGACCCTCATATTTCTACATACTCTTAAATTCCTTCCTTTCATTCCTATTTTCCCTCTTTCACATTAACTCAAATTAAATAAATCTCAACTCTCCTCCTGTTTTCTCCTTGTCTTAACACTTATCCGAAAAATATTTTTCAATTTTCTCATGTTTGGTTGAATTAACTGTTTTGATAATTATTTTCCAAATCAACTCATTTTCCTCAAATTTAACGAAAATGACTTCTCTTCAAAACTTATGGAAAACATTTTCTAAAACTCTCTTCGGAACCCTCCCCCTCCCTCCCCCACCCACCCAACCAACCAAACCCCAACCCACCCCCCTACCAACCCCCACCCCTAAAAAAGTTTTAAGTTTATTTTTAAGAGATATTTTCAACTTTGAAAAATTCTTTTCACCCCTACCCTCTACCCTCCCTCTCTTCCCCCCCACCCCCACCACCGCCCCCGCCCCCGCCCACCCACCCTTATATACCAGCCTCCATTCCAAAAAAGTAATTTAAGTTTGTTTTTAAAAAATATTTTTAACTTTAGAATTTCATTTTTCACCCCTACCCTCGACCCCCACACCCCCACACCCCTGAACTTTTTTTAAAGTTTGTTGTTAAAAATATTTTAAACTTCAAAATTACATTTTTCCATTCCTACCCTCGACCCCCACCCCCCACCCTAAGTTTATTTTTTAAAAATATTTTCAACTTCTTCCGAATTTTATTTTCACCCCTACTCTCGACCACACCTACACCTACCAGCCCCCCCCCCCCCCCCCCCACCCCCCCGCACACCTAAAAAATTATGTTTGTTGTTAAAATATATTTCGACTTCAAAATTTCATTTTTTTTCATCCCCCCCTCGACCCCCTCCCCCCCCCCCCCCTCCTCACTAGCCCCCATCCCCCCAACAAAATTTAAGTTTGTTGTTAAAAATATTTTCAACTTCAAAATTTCACTTTTTCATCCCACCCTCGGCCCCCTCCCTCCACCCCACCCCACCCCTAGTAGCCCCCATCCCACCAAAATATTTAAGTTTGTTTTAAAAAATATTTTTCAATTTTCAATTTTTATTTTTTCACCCCTACCCTCGACCCCTCACCAGCCCCCCACCCCACCCGCCCAACAAAAAATAATTTAAGTTTGTTTTTAAAAAATATTTTCAATTTAAAAAATTATTTTCTATTCTAGTAAAAATAAAAGATATTTATCAAAAATATTTTTCATTCAAAAAACAAACACAATCTTTTTTGAAAAATATTTTCTAGTCACCAACCAAACATGAAAAAATAAGTAAAATATTTACTCGTTTTCCAGGAAAATATTTTTTAGTAAAATATTTTTCATGGAAAACATTTTCCTTCCTACCAAACAGTACACCTTTATTCATATAATTTGTACTATTGCGTGCATGAAACAAGATTTAAAAAATAGTATTCCAGTAGTAATTAAATTTTAAAAAGTTGATGGTAATAGATAAAATAAATACCTGACGAGATGTAGATCAATAGAACTGTTCAGTGAAAAATAGACGAGTCTACTAGTACTTGTTCGCAAAATTTGAATGTATCTAGCTCGGTCTTTAGCCACTAATTCGTCAATTGTCGTGGCATGATTTTCTGATAGTAGTCTCTCCAGATGCAGAACTCCCACAACGAAGCAGATTTAATAAACATGCATTATAAAAGTTAAGAAAGTACTCATATGGCTTTATAAAGTTACCTAACTCTTGTTTTAACCTCTACCTAATCCAACAACAAAAAAAATTCAATCCCTATTTTATTCAAATTCCGCTTAAATTTAGTTTATGACAAAGTAGAAGAGGAATGAAGATTTTTTACTTGGGTCGAGTCTACATCATATCTGAAGAATGAATGTAATGATTTTTTAAAGTCACATAGTAATATTTTTAAAATTAAAAAAAATATACTTTTAAAATTTATCTTAATTCAATAAGTATAAATTTGTCAACGTATTTTTAAAAGATAGAGGGACCCCCCCCCCCCCACCAAACCCATTTTTAATTTAGCCTCTTTGACAAAAATGAAATTATAATTTTAAATATTATTTGATTAAGAGAAAATGCACAAGTACCTCCCTAGACTATGATTGAAATCTCAGAGACACACCTTACCTAAACTAAGGTCCTATTACCCCCCTGAACTTATTTATTTTGTAATTTTGTGCACCTTTTTGACTTACCTTCAATCGCGTGGAGTCAAGGAGTGTGACACGTAAGACAAAAGGTGTACAAAATTACAAAAAAAAAAATAAGTTCAAGGGGGGTAATAGGACCTTAGTTTAGTTAAAGTGTGTCTCTGGGATTTCAGTCATAATCTAGGGGAGTACTTGTGCATTATCCCATTGATTAATGATAATTTGTTATTTCTATTCCATTATTTTTTGCTAAGATTTAGAAATATATGCTTCATTTCTACAAAGTAATAATAACTGTCAAATAAACATTAGTGTATTTTGTTGTCATTTATCTAATCTTCTCTCTTTATTCTTCAGTATTCACTTACAAAATTATTCGAATTTGAAAGACTTTTCATAAAAAATTTAATAGATACAAAATCTTCAAATAAAATTTGAATTTCTTAACTTATTTTTCTAAAACTTATTTTCCTTACAATCAAATTATCTCATGAATCTTAAGCAGATCAATTGAGGCATATTCAATCTGATCGCCTCACTTCTTTGCTATTTGAAATTGAAATTTAAAGTTAGATTAATGACAAAAACATTTCTCTATTAGCTTTATTTATGATCAAAATATATTATAAATAACAACTTTTACTATTATTTTAATAATAAATTATATTTAATAACAAAAAAACCTTATTGGGCCAGAATAATGTTCGGATTTTCTTTACTAGTATTACTATAAATTATAAACCTTACCAGAAAAATAGTACTCCTCCGGTGTCTTGAATACTTCATTATATTTCTAAACAGGTGAGAATAAGAAAATTAATTAATTATCACTGACAAATATGCATGCATACTAACTAATTGAGTTAATATCTTAAAATGTCAATGAACTATGAAAAATTACCTAGAAAATTCATTAAACTTTCTTTTGTATCACCGAAGATTTTATTTTAATGATAACGATCTTTGAAGATAAAATCTTTAATATTAACTAATAATCTAATTATCTTACCATAGAAGAATCATAGGAGGCCAGTACAAACAACATCCATATCATGTGTTACGATCCAAAGTATCCCTTAGGCGTAACCGGCATCATCGTCATCTACGAGGACTAAGACAAGCCCTTAGTGTTCGTCATAGCATATCATAGCTAAGGAAAATACGGAAAAATTTAAAACTTTACATATGGATTTTACATAGACTCCTCACATACGAAGTGTACACAGACTTCTCTTTTAGCATAACAAATCATATAGAAGTCTAAAGTCTCATCTCACATATAAACCATCTACAAGAGTATGAATCACAATAGTTTGGGCATAGCCCTTAGTCTATTACAATATGCCTTATAGGCTACAATGAAGACTCAACATGAGAATGGAATAATTTTCTCAAACATAGACAAAACTAATAAGGCTTGATGAGTGGCTCTATCCTCGGAACTCATGAGGACTCACCAGTTGACTTAGGAAAGAGCCAAGTCTTTTTCTTCAATGACCATGAATCTCCTCAATGGCCCGAACCTAAAAATATTTTGGAAAAGGGGAGAAAATATGTGTTAGTACAAACCACATGTACTAAGTATGGCTCCTACGCACAAAAATCTTCAATGCATGAGAAAAGGACAATTTAGTAAAAATCATGCTTTCTATAAATTTAACTCAACATGCATATATAAGACGCATAATAACAAATTCAACATAATAGCAACCCAACATGTAGATCACCCAAGCAATACTTGTGCAATGCCAAGAATAGAACCCCATAATCCTATACAAGGCTAAGTATCACATTAAGCAACCCACTTCATACTTACAACATATTCTCTTAAAGTCATCATAACATGATTAATACATGAATACTACTCATATTTTATCAACATAATCATAATCATAGTCATAATCATAAAAGAACACTACTAGAACCATCCCTTAGGATCCCACATGTGCAATGAGTGATAGAAGTCCCATACCCTCCCTCATCCTATGCAGTATCTTTCAAGACAACCCTGTTAAGAGTTCACATACTTACTTGTTCATTTACTTTTACATTAAGAAAAAAGTGCAATTACCGACATGAGACCATATGAGATACATGAAAAACCGGTGTTCTACTCCCACACCGAAAAAAGAGGGTTAACATTTGCCTAAGGTGTAACCATTCGTACATAGTTATCTAGGTGGATCCACTAAGGTAGATTCCTATGTGGGCACATAGTTAAGGGTCATGGAGATTGTTTCTAGAAACCTTGACACATCTCATGAGACAACACATAATTTAGAAACCCGAACTTACTAACGTGAGGAAACTCATGTGGGAGGCCGGACTTGCTAACGTGAGACCTCCATCTCATTTACATGCCCTTTCAGTGCTAAGCAATTATTCCCTTTAGTAATCATCTTATTAGTCGTACAAGTTCACATTCGTTTCTTCTAGACCCTTATGTAAACCTCTTATCTTAATAGCTCATAGGTGACCACAAGTGAGAACTATCCTTTCACTTTAGTCACAATAGCAAGTGATTAGACCTTTCACTCAACCCTTCATCATGTTCATGAGAAACTACATTCAATCACATAATGATCATGCTATATCATGCACACATAATTCATAGCCAATACATGTGTGTAGGGTTATGGTTGAAGGAATCATGTCATCAAAATCACAACAATACATTAACTATAGCATCATTGTCATCTAAGTAATTTTACCTTTCAAAATTGAGATCAAAGAAGAATCAAGATCATACCTCATTGCCCTTCATGGGACTTCGCCCTTCAACACCCAAGAATTCACAACCAACATATGAAATAGGGCATTTATGAAGTATTACTATAATTAAAATCCAACTAAACAAGTTACATGTTCATCACCCTCAACAATTCACCTTAATCAATCCAAGAATTTAAGGATTTGGGGGAAAGACAAAGGTCAAGGGAAAACTCATTGCAATTAATCAATTAACCATCAATTCATATCTAAAAAACATTAATTCATCATAATTCATCACAAGTTATTCACAATTTCGTTTTAGAAAGAAGACCTATGTGAGGCGAAAAACCCTTATTTTAGGGAATCTAGAAATCATCTTTTGAAGGACCTCTTGGTAAAGCAATCCCAAGAGTGAAAGAAATCATACCTTAAAGATGAATCACCACGTAATTGGGTTGGAAACTTGAAGGCTTGATGTTTTTCTTGGAACTCTAATGTCTTCAATGGAGGTTTAGAGTAAGAGAATTTGAGAGAGATTTTTGAGTTCAACTTTTGGGACTTGATTTTTGTGTTAAAATTGACCTAAAACTGACCCTAAGGCATTATATAGTCACATTAAATTACCCGAAAGACCCCTCACTTGAATGGCTTTATTTGTGAAGTCAAAATACCAAAAATACGACTTTTACGAATATGGGAAGTGGCTCCGCGTTGCGGGGCTGATTCCCTATTTGATTTTCCAAAACGTGATCTGGGCAGTGAGGTCCGTGTGGGCTGCGCGTCGCGCAGCAGCCCATTGATTCTTGGTTTGTGCAGGCTGTTTTCGCAGCCTGCCCACCCATGTTGGGGCCTCCCTTAAGGACCCTTCGGGTGGTCCTTGGGGAGTCGTTATCGGACTTTTAGACTCTCTATACTACAATTTATCTATCCTAAGTCTTTTTACAAGTTTTATACTTCGTTTGACCCTCCGAAACCTTCAACAAACATAAGGATGTCAACTAGTTAAATTTCGCTAGTTTCCGGACTTTAAGGCTTTTCTTTAATGCTATGGCTCCAATACTTCTCAAACAAGTTATTGTACTTATTTAGGTCTAAACCCATCATTACTAAACATATTAGGCTCTAGTATAAGTCGTGGATATTTCCGGGTGTGTCAATACTCACCCCCTTAGGAATATTCATCCCCGAATGACACTCTAGACCCTTATAAGAGGAAGAGACTCAAGACTAGCAGTCCAACCAACAACAATATAATAGAATGAGTCACAACTCATTGGAGGAATCATTCACCCCTTTCAACATATAATCATAGCAATAACACATAGGAAATTAATCCACAATATACCATATACATAACTCAACTTTTCATATCACATAAGGAGGAACTACCTTCTCCTTTTCAATATGAGCTCAATATGAACATTAAGAGTTGACATGATGATTTCTTATCAAAACAGTATCAAGCATGCTCACCATAATTTCCATGAGTACTTATAGCACACCACACACATTAAGTGAAAGTAAACCATAAGAAATATGTTTCATGGAAAGTAAAGAATTCAACTTAGGCATGGATTTCTACTATAATATGCACATATTTAGAAAAACATGATAATTTCAACATTATTCATAATATTCATATAGGAAATACTAACCTCGATCTTGGATAGGAATAAAGGGAAAAAGATGAGGATAGCGGGACTTCATGTCGGCCTCGGCCTCCCATGTTGCTCCCTCAACAAGGTGGTTCCTCCATAGAACTTTTACGAAGACAACCTCCTTATTCCTCAATTTCTTAACTTGGAGATCCAAGATCTCAACCTGAACCTCTTCATAAGAAAGGTCCTCTTTTAACCCTAAACCTTATAGACAAAAAATTGAAACCAGATCACCTATATACTTCTTAAACATAGAAACATGGAACACCGGATGAATTATGACCATCTCATTTGGCAACTTCAACTCATAGGCAACACTCCCGACTCTCTTCAAAATTTCATACGGACCCACATAACGAGGACTAAGCTTCCCCTTCTTTCCAAACCTTATCACCCCTTTCATGGGTGAAATTTTCAAATAGACCCAATATCCTACTTCGAATTCAAGGTCCCTGTTTCTATTATCGGCATAAGATTTTTGCCGACTTTGAGCCATTTTTAGTCTATTTCTTATAACCCGAACCTTCTCGAGGGCTTCATAAACTAAATCAGTACCAAGTAGAGCAAACTCACCTACCTAATACCACCCAACTGGGGATCTACACCTTCTCCCATAAAGCGCTTTAAAGGGTGCCGTAGAGATAGTCGATTGGTAGCTATTGTTGTAGGAGAACTCAATCAAAGGATGGTGATCATCCCAATTTCCTTTGAAATCAATCATACAAGCCCTCAACATGTCTTCAAGAGTTTGAATAGTGCATTTCGCTTGACCATCCGTCTTGGGATGAAAAGCGGTATTAAGTTTCACCTTCGTACCAATCCCAATTTGGAAAGCTTTCCAAAAATGGGAGATAAATTGAGTACCTCTATCCGAAATGATGGACAAAGTGGCTCCATGTAACTTTAATATCTCTTTGATGTACAATTTTTCATAATCTTCCACCGAATATTTGACTTTGACGGAAAGGAATTGTGCGGACTTGGTTATCCTATCCACAATGACCCATATAGAGTCATGTTGTCTTCTAGTACGAGGCAACCCTACTACGAAGTCCATGTTAATATCCTCCCATTTCCATGTAGGAATATCTATATTTTTGGGTCAAGCCACCCGGCCTTTAATACTCCGCCTTGACTTGCTGGCAGTTTGGACACTTCGCAACAAAATCCGCTATGTCCCTTTTCATACCATTCCACCAATAAATTTCTCGTAAGTCGCGGTACATCTTTGTGCCACCCGGGGTGAATGGAATACCGGGAGCCATGAGCCTCTTCCATTATCAATTCCCTTAAACCATCCACATCCGGTACACACAACCTTCCTTATTGCCTGAGCACCTCATCTTCTTCTTGAAAGAAAGACTCATTAAACTTACCAAGGACCGTTTCCTTCAACTCCATCAATAGGGGATCAAGGTGTTGCTTGGATTTCATCCCAACCACTAAAGACGACTCAGAGTTGTGGCAAACCACGAAACCAACCTTTGGAGAGTCTTCTAGTCGGACACCCAAACGAGCCAACCTATGAACCTCTTTAACTAACTCTTTCTTATCATCAACAACATGAGTCACACTACCCATTGACACTCTACTCAAGGAATCCTCTACCACATTAGCTTTTCCGGGATGGTAAAGGACACTCATGTCATAGTCCTTTAAAAGTTCTAACCATCTTCATTGATGTAGGTTCAAATATTTTTGGGTAAACACATATTGTAAACTCTTGTGATCGGTGAATACATCAACATGTACCCCATAGAGATAATGTCTCCAAATTTTCAATGCAAATACCATGGAAGCAAGCTCAAGGTCATAAGTTGGGTAATTCTTCTCATGTGGCTTGAGTTGTCTAGAGGCATACGCTATGACTTTCCCATGTTGCATGAGCACACATCCTAGACCCACTCAGGAGGCATCACAATAAACCATAAACCCTTCGGTGCCCTCTGGTAAAGTCAATACCATAGCGAAGGTGAGTCTATCTTTCAATAATTGGAAACTTTTTTCACATGATTCTGACCATTCAAATTTGGACTTTTTTTGGGTTAAGGTCATTAATGGAGATGCGATAGACGAGAATCCCTCAACAAACCTCCTATAGTTACCGGCTAACCCTAGAAAACTTTGGATGTCGGTAGAACTCAATGGTCTAGGCCAACCTTTGACCACTTCCATCTTCCTTGGATCAACCTCTACCCCTTCACTAGAGACAATGTGACCAAGAAAGGCAACCGATCTCAACCAAAACTCACACTTCTAAACTTAGCAAAAAGTTGGTTATCCTTGAGAACTTGCAAAACTATTCTCAAGTGTCTCATATGATCATTTTCACTCCTAGAGTATATCAAAATGTTATCGATGAAAACAATCACAAACAAATCAAGATACTTCCTAAAAACTCGATTCATAAGAACCATGAATGCCGCCGGGGCATTTGTTAAACCAAATGACATCACTAGGAACTCAAAGTGACCATATCTTGTTCGAAATGTCGTTTTTGGAATATCCACTTCCCTTACTCTAAGTTGATGATAACTCGACCTCAAGTCAATATTTGAAAAGTAACTCGCTCCTTGGAGTTGATCAAATAAGTCATCAATGCTAGGTAGTGGGTACTTATTCTTTATAGTGACTTTGTTCAGTTGACGATAGTCGATGCACATTCTGAACGACCCATCCTTCTTGTTTACAAACAATACCAGAGCACCTCATGACAATATGCTCGAGTGAATAAAGCCCTTATCTAGCAAATCTTTAGTTGAGCCTTTATCTCCTTCAACTCTGCTGGGGCCATCCGATAAGGAGAGATTGAAATAGGTTGTGTATCCGGCAACAAGTCTATGCCGAAGTCAATCTCCCATTAGGGAGGAATTCCGGGAAGGTCATCGGGAAAAACCTTCGGAAATTCCCTCATTATGGGTACCGACTCTATGGAAGGGACCTCGTATTCAAGATCCCTAACTCTTACTATGTGGTAGAGACAACCCTTTGCAATCAATTTGCAAGCTTTAAGACATGAGATGATCTTACCCCTAGGATTTGAGTTTCCTCCCTTTCACTCAAAAATGGGTTCATTTGGGAATTAAAATTTCACTATCCTTGTCCTACAATCAATAGAGGCAAAGCATGCAACCAATCCATACCCAATATAACATCAAAATCTAGCATATCAAGTTCTATCAAGTCAACTAATGTAACTCTATTGGGCAAGGAAATAGGACAACCTTTATAGACTTTATTAAGCACCATGGAATCACCCACCAGGGTAGAAACCGAAAAAGGTTCGTCTAATATGTCGGGTAGTATTTCAAATTTCATGGCTACAAGAGGGATCACAAATGACAATGTAGGTTCCGGATCCAACAAAGCATATACATCAAAGGAAAATAATTTTAACATACCGATGACCACGTCCGCTGAGCTCTCTTGATCACTTCGGGATTGGAGAGCATAAAAGTGATTCTTATTAGGAGCATCCGGATTTGGGGCACTTGATTGAGCTTGCGCATTTTCCCTTCCTTGAGTCTTCATCATAGCGCAATCTCTCTTCATGTGACCACTCTTGCCACAACCATAGCAATTACCCGTGCCAACTAGGCACTTACCATCATGCTTCCTACCACATTTTGAACAAAGAGGCTTCTCCACATAAGAACCACCACCTTTCCTCTCTTGGGGCTTGGGAGTAGACACCTTAATCTTGTTGACCCTTGGTGCATTAGGAAGGCCTTGGTTGGAAAACGTCCTTTTGAACCTTGGTTTGTCTTGAACCTCAAACCTATTCTTAGAAGAATTCCCCTCTTCCGTTCTCACCTTCTTCAACTCCCTACCAACTTTCTTAAGCTTTTGCTCCTCAATTTGTTCGGCATGAACCATGAGACGAGAGATGTCCATGCTAGGAATCAAGCCGACCTACATTCATTAACCACAAGATCGGATATCCCCATGACAAATTTGTTAATCTTGGCCCTAGAATCCGCAACCATAATAGGAGCATGCTTTGATAGTTGAGTGAACTAGAGGCTATAATCCTTCACGCTCATACCCCCTTGACAAAGGTTAATGAATTCTTGCATCTTTCTCTCCCTTAGTTCTAAGGGAAAAAGCCTATCAAGGAAAGCCATTTTGAAAGTTCCCAAAGTAATTCGGCCTTCTATAACCGGCCTCTCATCCTTCCATTGCTCATACCACACTTGAGCTACATCTTTGAGTTGGTAGGTGGCTAGTTCCGCCTTTTCTTGAGAAGAAACACCCATAACATCAAGAACTTTGAACACTTCATCGATAAACCCTTGTATGTTCTCCTCCACATTAGAACCATAGAAAGTAAGGGGATTCATCCTTGTGAAATCCCTAATCCTTGAAGCGGTGGTATTAGCATTGGGGTTCACTTGCACCCTTGAATCCCTAGATACTTGAGTAGCCAACACTTGAGTCAAGCTATGAATGGTTGACCTTATCTCAACATTAGACATAGCCCCTTCTTTAATAAGAACTTGAGGGTTTTGAGGAGCTTGAGGGGGAACCGCCTCATTCAAATTATTCTCTCCAGTCCTTCAAGCATTGTTCCTCCTTGTATTCATTGCCTATAAGCACAATAAAAAGATTAGAAGAAAAGGACTAGATAGAGTTAAGACTCTTAGGAACGACTAAGGAATAACAAAAGAGTGAAAGTTCCTAACAGCATCACATAGTCTCTCATTCATAAGTGTGGCGCGCTTCACAGTTAGGAATAAGACCCTACATAGAAGTGGTTTAGTGAGACATCAATCCTAAGGTTTACTTTAACCTAATGCTCTCATAAAAAGTTTATTACGACTTAAAGTACCCCTTAGGCGTAACCGGTGTCGTCGTCCTCTACGAGGACTAAGACAAGCCCTTAGTGTTCATCATAGCACTCATAGCTAAGGAAAATACAGAAAAATTTAAAACTTTACATATAGAGTTTACATAGACTCCTCACATACGAAGTGTACATAGACTTCTCTTTTAGCATAACAAATCATATAGAAGTCTAAAGTCTCATCTCACATATAAACCATCTACAAGAGTATGAATCACAATAGTTTGGGCATAGCGCTTAGTCCATTACAATATGCCTAATAGGCTACAATGAAGTATCAACATGAGAATGGAATAATTGTCTCAAACATAGACAAAACTAATAAGGCTTGATGAGTGGCTTTATCCTCGGAACTCATGAGGACTCACCAATTGACTCCTATGCACAAAAATCTTCTATCCATGAGAAAAGGACAATTTAGTCAAAATCATGCTTTCTATAAATTTAACTCAACATGCATATATAAGAAGTATAATAAGTCAATTCAACATAATAGCAACTCAACATGTAGATTACCCAAGAAATACTTGTGCAATGCCAAGGATAGAACCCTATAATCCTATCCAAGGCTAAGTATCACATTAAGCAACCCACATCATACTTACAACATATTTTCTTAAAGTCATCATAACATGATTAATACATGAATACTACTCATATCTTATCAACATAATCATAATCATAGTCATAATCATAAAAGAACAATACTAGAACCATCCCTTAGGATCTCACATGTGCAATGAGTGAAAGAAGTCGCATACCTTCCCTCACCCTATGTAGTATTCTTCAAGACAACCCTAATAAGAGTTCACATACTTACTTGTTCATCTACTTTTACATTAGGGAAAAAAGTGCAATAACCGACATGAGACCATGTGAGCTACATGAAATCCAGTGTTTTACTCCCACACCAAAAAGAGAGGGTTAACACTTGCCTAAGGTGTAACCATTCGTATATAGCTATCTAGGTGGATACACTAAGCTAGAGTCCTATGTGGCACATATGAAGAGTCATGGAGATTGTTTCTAGAAACCTTGACTTACTAACGTGGAGGTTTCCATCTCATGAGACAACACATAATTTGGGAACCCGGACATACTAACGTGAGGAAACCCATGTGGGAGGCCGGACTTGCCAACGTGAGACCTCCATCTCATTTACATTCCATTTCGGTGCTAAGCAATTATTCCCTTTAGTAATCATCTTATTACATCGTACAAGTTCACATTCGTCTCTTCTAGACCCTTATGTAAACCTCTTATCATAATAGCTCATAGGTGACCACAAGTGAGAACTATCTTTTCACTTTAGTCACAATAGCAAGTGATTAGACCTTTCACTCAACCCTTCATCATGTTCATGAGAAACTACATTCAATCACATGATGATCATGCTATATCATGCACACATAATTCATAGTTAATACATGTGTCTAGGGTTAGGGTTGAGGGAATCATGTTATCAAAATCACAATACATTAGTTATAGCATCATTGTCATCTAAGTAATTTCACCTTTCAAAATTGAGATCAATGAAGAATCAAGATCATACCTCATTGCCCTTCATGGGACTTCGCCCTTCAACACCCAAGAATTCACAACCAACATATGAAATAGGGCAATTTATGAAGTATTATCATAACTAAAATCAAAGTAAACAAGTGACATGTTCATCACCCTCAACAATTCACCTAAATCAATACAAGAATTTAAGGATTTGGGGGAAAGACATAGGTCAAGGAAAAACTCATAGGAATTCATAAATTAACCATCAATTCATATCTAAACAACATTAATTCATCATAATTTATCACAATTGATTCACAATTTCATTTTAGAAAGAAGACCCATGTGAGGAGAAAAACTCTTGTTTTAGGGGAATCTAGAAATCATCTTTTAAAGGACCTCTTGGGGAAAGGAATCCCAAGCCTAAAAGAAACCATACCTTAAAGATGAATCACCGCAAAATTGGGTTGGAAACTTGAAGGCTTGATCTTCTTCTTGGAGCTCTAATGGTCTTTAATGGAGGTTTGGAGGAAGAGAGAATTTGAGATAGATTTTTGGGTTAAACTTTTGGGACTTTATTTTTGTGTTAAATTGACCTAAAACTGACCCTAAGGCATTATATAGTCACCCATTAAATTACCCAACAGTTCCCTCACTTAAATGGGTTTATTTGTGAAGTCAAAACACCAAAATTACGACTTTTACGAATCTGGAAAGCGGCTCCGCATCGCGGGGCTGATTCCCCATTTTATTTTCCAAAAAGTGATTTGGGCAGTGAGGTCCGTGTGGGCTGCGTGCCGCGCAGCAGCCCATTGATTCTTGGTTTGTGCAGGCTACTTTGGCAGTCTACCCACCCATGTTGGGGGCCCCTTCAAGGACCCTTCAGGTGGTCCTTGGGAAGTCGTTATCGGACATTTAGACTCTCTATATTACAGTTTACCTATCCTAAGTCTTTTTACAAGTTTTATACTTCATTTGACCCTCCGAAACCTTCACTAAACATAGGGATGTCAACTAGTTAAATTTCGCTAGTTTCCGGACGTTAAGGCTTTTATTTAATGTTATGGCTCCAATACTTCTCAAACAAGTTATTTGTACTTATTTAGGTCTAAAACCATCATTACTCAACATATTAGGCTCTAGTATAAGTCCTGAAAATTTCCGGGTGTGTCATCATGCACTTTTTCATAATGAACTGCAAATAAAAAAAAGTTATCAAAACTCTAAACAATCACAAATGAAGATCAAACCTTTAACAGATTAAAATGAATCAAAAATTAAATAATCACAAATAATAATACAAACAACACTATTACTGAAATGTAAGACACTGACCCAGGGGCGGACCTACGATGATCTTTGGGAGTTCACTCTAACCCCCTTGTCGAAAATTACACTTCATATATAAGGTAGACTTCTGATTTTACGCGTATAGATACTAAAATGAACCCCCTCAACAATCAAAAGAGGAGCTTGACTCATGCGTTGATTTCTAAACTGTACGTTTCCAGTTTGCTTTTCGGTGAGTTTAACAAGTTTTTTTTTATTGCTTTGAAAAGGCTGAGATGGACTCAGTTTTGGGCTTAGAATACCCAATAAATGACCTCATTATCTTTTTGAATTCTATCTAAAACTATATCATTATTTTTTTTTATTTTTTTTTCTTTTTGTGCTATCTCTTTTTTCTCAATTTATCTCTATTTAAATTTATTAGCCACATTGTTTTAATACTTTTGTCTTTTATTCTTCTTATTTATACTGCTCATTTTATTTCCACATAACTCTCTTCTCATGTACTAACTTAAAGAAACTCTTTGAGAAAATGATAAATTGTTAATAAATTTAAAATTGAATTAGAAAACTATTATATAAAATAACGTAAATTATAATTAATCGAATGGAAAACTTTAAATGTTGTGAATATTCTTTAATAAATCTATTTAATTGAATTCTTTCTTAATTTCATTGTATCTCTTTCTTACTATTTTCAAGTCAATTCTAAAGAGATTAAAACTAAAATAAACGTATTTGATTGGTTCATAATTTGTTTTTTAAAGTATGCCCTGTAATATTAGTAACTCGATCTTTATACATTTCTAAAGTAACAAACGATTAAATGTGCACTGATTCAAAATTTAGAAGAAAATCTAAAAAGTAGAATACTTCAAAATAAAAGGAAAGACACTAGAAATTTTAAAAACTTGATGACCAGGGTAAAAGTAGGAAGAACCTAAAATGACAATATAAGTTAAATTTAGGGGATTAAAATTAAAATTTTCCTCCTATTTCACTCGGTTTTTCATCTTGTAACTTTTACATGTTTACTTCTTTATACTTTAAACCTCCTTAAAAAATATTCTTGATCCGCTTCCAAATTTGGGTCATAGTATTGCAGGAACCCAAGTATTCAACTCTTTTGCTGAGCTTCCAAAACACATTAGGGGGATTATTAACATGGATAGATGGAATTTACCATCTTTTAGAGTCAAACATACCAAATATGCCCAAATAGCTTATGAACCTCCTTGAATTTTGTATAAAGGGATTGAGTAGGCTAGATGTTCATGTACAAAGTTTGGTATACCAAACTCAAATATGTAACTTTTTGCACATAAATGATCAATAAAGACGACGTCTTTGGAAAAAAAATTACTTTTGACAGATTAAACTACTACTATCTCAACCAAGTACCAAGATTCACCATAAAATTCAGATGACAAAATCTACTTCAAGTAAATGAATTAACAACAAAAAAATATGAAATGGTAATCAAGATCAAACCTTTAACAGATTACACTGATTCAAGAATCTCTTTAACTTCAATCAAAAACCAATATTTGCTTCAACCAATTGTAATGGGGTTGTTGAGATTATTGATAGAAAATTGAGTATAAATGAAAATATAATTCAATGGTGGGGACTAACCAAAAAAACTCAATGATCTTGAAATAATATTGTGAAATTTTAAAGATAAAAATGATGGATCAAAATGTTAAATTTTATTTAAAAATGTACCAAACAAAACCCTAAAACTCGTTTCCCCATAAACTTGGCAAAAGTACAAAAATAGAATCACCAGTGGGACACACCATAATAATGCATGCAAACTTTAAAATAATGATTTGGTACCATTTAATACTTACAAGACTTCAAAATTTTGGGACGAGAAAATGAGCTCAAATATAGGTAACTTGTCCAAAATTTTATGGATTGATGAGTTCAATCTCAACTCATTCAAGCCTTGTTTTATTTTTAAACTAATCATGACCACAACTACTTAGAAGTCTGCCCAGTCAAGTGTTCTCCTAAAAAAATATTTTATTCCTTACATTTCGTAGATTGTAAAGTGAATTTTTTTTATGTCAATCACCATAACTGTGGTCTGCATAATACTCTTTGTATTTAATGACATATTAAGTAGGTGTCGAGATTCATCTTAGGAACTCTGTTATGAATAAATAGACTCTGTTTTTTCCCGCTTAGCATTCACTGTTCACTCTTTTTGCTGATTGTATAATCCGTCTCCTCACTCATGACCAAGAGTGAACGATATTTAGCAGTTAGATCATGATCTCTCTTTGTTGATTGTATAATCATGTTTCTTTCTTTTCCGTTGGTTATCTTATTGCATCTCATTCTCTTATCTATGTCTTTTATCTTGAGTTCATTAGCTATACAACAGATTTAACCAAATCTTCATGCATTTAGCATTATTCTGTAAATTGCAACCTGTTGCTATTAACTATTCCTGAAATTTGTTGCCAACCAAAGATTGGTGTTATTCTAACTGCTAATTTTGATTTTTCCCGTCAGGTTTTCACCTATGTTGTTGTATTTACTATTTGTGTGTGCGCATTCAAGTTCCTTAACTTTGGTAAGTATCGTTATCGTAGTGTATCTTCTTTCATTTGCATGTCTTTTTAGTCGTTCATTATTATTAGATTTACCATTATGCACTTACAGTACAAGAATTTAATTTAAGAACATTGTGAAAGAATGAGAAAAAAGTATCTAATAGATTACTTGCATTTTCCCCTCATCTAAATATATGTGCAACTCCGTTATCACTCATGTTACTTAATTATGCCAAGTTAAAGAATACTCATGAAAAAATAAGTAATAAAAAGTATGTTATTTGTGTTATGCAGCACTCAATTTGATTCACATGAAGAATTCAAACAACAAGACAATTGAAGAAACAAAGAACATGAAGAGTCGAACAACAGGACAATTCGCATTAATAATTCTTTGAGAAAGATTGATGTTGGAGACATGGAAGAAGATGGTTGCTTGCTTGATGTTGGAGATATGGAAGAACATATATATTGGATTCATGCGCGAGTTAATGGTTCTACGCCAGAAGATATAAATTTCCTATTTGATTTCTTTTCTGAAGTTTAAGTGTCTCATGCAAGGTGTTTTTTTGTTCTGTTTTCCTTTGCTTGTATTTTGGGGTTTTCTGTTTCTTCTTCTAATATTGGTGGGTCGTTGTCTTTCATTTACTTATAAGTTGCATGTGTCTAATAAATCCATGTTGTATTTGCAGTAAATTTTCGCTCCATATGAGTGTATGATATTAGAACGTTTAAGCTTACGGGACCATATGATCTCACATGAAGTTTTGCAGCAACATCAATCTCAGCTTGATGTATTTTGCCTATGCACTATTTTTTGTAAAAGCTAGAATGAAGTTCTAACAAGAATATCCATGACGCTTTAACCAGGCTAGCAAAAACTAACCATGCTCCATTTTTACTACACTACACATCCATAACTTAAAACACAATAATCGTCGCTGTCACTATCTATTTTGCCTTATCAAAAAGTCAGCTTCATCTGTACACACATAAGCAGTACAACCACAAAATGTCTAAACAACATGTGTATATGTATCACCAGCGCTTTACCAATGTTTTGTCGTGTGCCCGTGCACGCACGGGCAATCATAGTCTAGTAATACTTACAAGACTTCAAAATTTTGGGACGAGAAAATGAGCTCAAATATAGGTAACTCATTCAAAATTTTATGGATTGATGAGTTCAATCTCAACTCATTCAAGCCTTGTTTCATTTTTAAAAGAAATTTCAATTGAGTCCAATTTAATCTTTAGTTTCAACCCGATTCTTTATTTGCACTAATATATATAATGTATGTTAATATATCGAAGGTTCAATTAAATTACTATCTATTTTATATCATCTAAAATTTATCTATTCATTTGTAATTTTTTGTCTTATTTTATTGAATTGAAATTCAAATTGTGGTTATAAAAATTAAATAACAATACGTTAAGATTATTAAGATTAAGCACGTCAAACTGAACTGGTCATGAGTCATGACCCAACCCATTTTCGACCATATATATTTAACTAATTAAGTCCAAAAAAAAACTTAGACGGGTCATGTCGACCGAATCCAATATTATTTCAACTCAATTTAATATCTCCAATCACCTATTTGACATCCTACTCGAAACATTTGGGACGATCTTGTCTTAAATGGCCAAAACATCCTTTTTAGATAGACTTGGCAAAAGTATAAAAATAGAATACAAATGGACTTCACCCAAAGTGAAAAAGGAAAGGGAATATGGAGCACATATACAATATCAGAAATCACTAATTGGAATAGGCTTGTATGCTATTGTACATGCACTATAATATTTATGTGGAGATAATAATAATCAAGATAGAATAATATTGTAATAATTGTGATATTTGATTTTAAATATAGTGGATGGTATTCTAATATCTATGAATCCATTGATTTTAAGGGCTTAAAGCTTTATTTTGAATCAATTTGGTGATTTTGATCTTAATTTATATTTTATTTTAATGACTTATGAGCTTGATACTGAATCTTTAACTTAATTTTTAAAATTTGTAAATAAATACTTGAGTTTTTGAATGCTTATAAATAATAGGGAGTTTTTACTGAATTTGATCCACGAGCTATCTCTAACTTCTCATTACATCTTCAGGTAACACTTTTTTTTGTTCAAAATAAATGAACTTGGCAAATATTAATCTTAATGAATCTTTAATTATTTTTTCAAAGTTATGTTTCAATTATTTTACATTTCCCAAGTCACTATTTAAGAGAAGTTTGGGGGGAAAAAATAGGCTCGGTTTATATATATTTGGGCAAACAACAAAAAATTGGTTAGGACGAAGATAAAAGACTCTTTTAACCTCAAATATGACATTGTTGTTAGCTCGTGTGTGTGTGCGCGCCCGCGTGAGTGCGTGCGTGTGTGTGTTTGATTTTTTTTCTAAAAACTCACCGCCCCTATAGCGAGTTCGTTCAAAAAATTCTTTTTTAAAAAAAAAAAGTGACAGTCTTCATCTCGTAGAAAAAGCAAGTTACTCATAGATCGATAGAGATAAATTATATTGGCAACAAATAATAGGAGGAATGTGATGCATAAAGAATCCTACAAAATTAATGACTACTCATTAAGTATGATTGCCAACAAATAATTGGAGGGATGAGGTGTGTAAAGAAACCTAAATTAATTAATGATTACTCATTAGTGTGTGTTAATAAGGTAATGTCCAACCGATAAGATGTTACTTCCTTCATTTCATATTAAGTTAATTTTTGAGGTGTTTTACACTTTTTAAGAAAAGTAGATTAAAACATAAATTAAGCCTAATTTTTTATTTTTATCTTTATTAATTATTGTCAAATTTATGATTAAAATAACTAAATATTAATTAACCACTAATTTCAATATAAACTAATGAAGGGTAAAATTGAAAGAATCTAAAAGTAGTCTTGAAAACTGCGAAACATTAATCACATGTTGTAACGAAATGTGTAAGTCATATTTGCAACATATGACTATTTTGGTGCGACATGTAAGTCATATGTTGCTACATATGTAAATTATAGATGAAATGACCTGAGAGACCCCTGTACTTACCTCCATTTGTAAGTTGAACCCTCCTATTTATCAATTTGTCAACTGAACTCTTAAGCTCGTCAGAATGTAATATTTTAAACCCTTTTTTCATCTCACTAGTGTGTGCGAAGTACAATTGCATACACGTGGAATTTCATATCATTTTTAATGACATTTAACAAATTATACGTTAAAAATTAAAAGAAATCAAAGCCACTTTTATAATTTCTGAAAAATTTAGATAAGCATTTTAAAATATATATATATATATATATATATATATATATATATATATATATTCCAAATAAGCATGTTCTTCATATTTATTCCGAATTGAACACTAAATTCATGTCAAATAGATGAGATTTTTCCCCATATGACTTGAAGATTAAAATACAAGTTCACCACCACAAATCCAACTAATCCCAATCACAATTTTGAATTAATTTCACAAATTCACAAGACTCATTTGTTATTTTTCAAGCTTTCTCTAACTTATCAGTGGAGTTTTAATTTTTCAATATCCACCATTATCCTTTGTGTTAAATCATACTTGGACCTCTTTCTTGAAGCCTAAAAAAATAAATACTGATTATCTCAATACGTTTAGACTAAAAAGTTAAAATCTAAAAGACTTTTACACTAAGTGATTAGGGTGAGCACCTGATTTGTAGTGAAAAAGAAGTGTGGGTTGAGAAGAAAGTGAATGAAGGAGAGAATGAAGAGGAAGAGAGTGGGTGTGGTGGATAAAATTTCAAGAAGGGGTGGGAGAGGGATGGTTGAGGAAGATGAGTTTTTACTTCTTATTTTTTTAAATTGATAATTATTATTATTATTTAAATATTTTTAATGTAAAATACTATATTTACTCGCTATCAAACGCGGTATTCACGTAAATTTCTAACGCAGCATTAATAATGCCACATAAGTTCGATCAATGGTCAAAGGGGTTTAAAATATTGTGTTCTAATGAGTTTAGGGATTCAGTTGACAAATTGATAAGTAGGAGGGTCCAACTTACAAACGGAGCCAAGTACAGGGGTCTACTAGGTCATTCCGCCTAAATTATATGTTGGGGCTTGTGTAAGTTATATCTTGCAACATATGTTTTTTATGTTGTGATTGAAATAACCTTTTTGTTGCTACATAAGACTATAATTTGTTCCAATATTCAACTGTTGCAACATATACAACCATCTGTTGAAAACGCGAATGCAAATTGTCGAAAAAATTGCAAGTACCTAGATTGATGATGAATGAATTCAAAGAACTACTAATTACTTATCAAAATAATGGTGTATGAACCCAATCACTTATGAAGCAATTCCAATTGTTATAGAATGAAATTTGGTCCACTGATTAGATTAGCTAAATTTGATTCAAGAAGAAGAAGAAAGCTCAAGGACTAGCAGTCAAGACCAACAATGTACGAAAATAAGAAGATGAAGAGAAGGGGGAGAAAGCCAAGCAAGAAAGCAAGAACAAAAACATAAGAAGAAGATGAGGAATACGGCGGGCGGGCGGGCGGGGGTGGGGTGGGGGAGGACTTTTATTTCCCCTTTTGGTACAACTCCCTAGTGGCTTTCCTCCATTTTTGGTTTCCGCCAAAATTGGTTAAATTAGGTTTTAGTCATTTACCCTTTTATCCTTCATTTAATTTAATTGATCTAACTGTCAATTATAAACTTAAGGTCAACTCCATAAATTCTTAATCATTAATCATATAATTGCCATCTACACTCAGTACTTAATACTTATGTCACTGTCCCTTTTTGACACCTTAATACACCGATAATTCAAAGCCCCATATTGGAAGGTGGGTTTATGGTTATTTTTTTAAAAAAAAAATTATATGAATTTTTTGTCACGGTTGATTTAGTTATGATGTGGTCAAATGATAGTTGGTCATGTGTAAAAAGTAATTTGTTAAATTTGGATAGAATTTCTGATAAAAGATAATGACATTGATGAATATATATTCAATGATCATGACATCGATTGGCCTAATTTTTAACGATAAACTTTTTCTCAAAAATTAATATTATATTTGAGTTTTTTCCCTTTCCTTGTATTATGTATACCAGTTATACTTCATCTCCCAAAGACGAGTAAACTTGTTTAGAACTTGATTTGATTTTATGCTATACTCCAAAAGGCGAATTCTAACTCTTTTTTCTCTAAATTTCCTATGTCAGTATAGCTTACTCTTTACTCAATCAAATGAAATTAACTCTCTTGTTCTTTTCTCATTGTTTTGTTCCTTTAAAGCAATCAATTTTTTATTTAATATATAAGTTTTTAATGTATTTTTATGTAAAATATATTAGAACTTTAAATTAAATAACTCAAATATTTATAGTAATACATATTGTTTATATAATTATGTCAAGATAATGTATTACAAACAAATGGGTAATATCTTATTAACTAGAATTAATCTCTACTTTTATAAATAATAATAATATTAGTGTGTAAAGTTAAAAATTTATAAAAATAGTTTGGAAGCTAAAAGACATAACATGAAAATATCAAACACACATTTAACTATTTTTATATTCCTTTTATCTAAAATTAAATGCTTGAATATATTAGTTAAAAGGCAAAACAACTTGCAATAAGTCAATACAAACACTCAATAAATTAAGAAATATGATCATAAGTTTTTCTAATTATGAGTAAGATTAACACAAGTAACTTTTATTTGGAGGGTTGAATCTAATTTTGTTCTTCGTATTTGTTTTGTTGAAGAAAAGATCATTTTATTAAAGAAACCTCCAAATCATTCTCAATCGGCACATGGATTAACCATGCAACTATGACATTAAAGATGTCTCGCTTGATGAAAGATTGATGAAACCTCATGAAGGATAAGCAAAACGATAATCACTAATGTAAGAGTTCATTCAACAATATACTCAACTATTTATCTTCTTTTTTTTTTGTAGATAATGTCTTCGAAGCAATACCCTAATCTACCAAATTAATCGGGTGAATATCAATTACAAGTATTTTCAATTTTAAAATAAAAATTCTTAGGTTAGTATAACTTTAAAATATAAAGGTTTTTAGTGCTTATTATTTTTATAATGTTATGTGATTTTGCCATCAACCATACAAATTGGGTGAAAGTCTACTACTTTATATCTTAGGATGTTGTAGATTTTGAAGTAGACATTTTCATTATAAAATTCATGAGATGCTTACATGCTTTTGAAATCTAAGAATTCAAAAATAAAGATCCAAAAAGATTATTTACCTTGTCATAGATCTCAATAGTAGCATTTCTTGTTATGCAATTCATGTCATGTATTTTTCGATCCTTTTTGTCCATACAATATAGAGTAATATTTATAAGGTTTTGTCACAATCCAGACCGTTATGATTGGCACCCACAATAACTTTTCGGTGGGAGAATCATTACTACAATTCAAACCAAGCAACTAATTCAAAAACTAAGACATTAAATTATGGAAGGAATTTAAATACTAAGGAAAGAAATAGAGTCCACATAAACTCCAACAAAAGTCTAACTATAAAACTAAAATTACGGAAGTAATGCCTAGAACCTGAAAGTCAATGTACCAAAACATCTCATTAAAGTTCAACAAGTCTAAACAAGAAGGGGGTACAACCCCAAACTAACGTACTAACATCTATCTCAAAAATTCTAAGTTCGAAATGGTGGACATAGACGAAAGAGAACCTATGGCAGCCCGAAAAAATCGGCTCACCCTTGAATTCGACGATCATTGATCTACTAAGCGAGGTCAATAGTTGTCGGAAGATGCCATGTACTCAACAAAAATATGAGCAAGTGCATTATCCGTATATAACCACAGTGTACTGGTAGGATTACGCGGCTATCCCACTAAGTGTAACATAAGCAAGTCAATACAACATCATAAACATGCAAAGTACCGAACATATAAAATATCGATTATCACATGCTCAACAATATAAATTTATAACAAGTCATAGGTCTTCTCGCGGAACCCAAATTCAAACAGTTAGCATACCAGAACGTGGTACCTGATCCAATAGTTATGTCGGGATGTGGCAACCGATCTCATCTTTATGCTGGAACGTGGCAATCGATCGTAATTAGTTATGTCGAAACGTCGTTATGTCGTAATCTTACCATCTTTAGAAAGATCACTTTTTGAAATGTTTCAAGTATAAAATAATTTGAGAAAAATACATAGAAAGAGTCGGACACTTAAAATTTAAAGAAATTAAGAAAACTTAATTTAAAAAGATTTTAAACGATTAAATCTTTATAAATTCAGAGAAAATGAATAAGAGGTTCTTCTTTATGCTTCAAGAAGGTTTTTAAGGCATTTGAATTGTCCGCAAACACGCGATTATCCTACGACTTGATTAAAATACTTCGACTATTCTTAGGAACACGATTTAATATAGTATAATAATTAACAATATTTGATTATTTTTAAGAAAATATTTAAACAAAGAACAATTTTTATTTTTATTTTTAAGAAAATAGAACCTTAATTATAATTTCTGAAAATTAATTATAAGTGAATAGAATTTAAACAAAACTAGATTAACTAACATTTGTTTTAATCAACTTGATCAATTAAGGTATGAAAAATATTTTAAATCAATTAAAGAATGAGTGAGAAGTTTTGACTAAATATATTGAATATAAGAGTAAGAGTTTATTAAAATATAAAAATAAATTAGTAGAAAGAATATAGTTCATCTTTTGGGGATTTAATTAAGTTAAATCAAATCAAATAAAAAGGAATTAGAATTAATATAAATAATAGTAAGTGTAAAGTGAGAAAGTTAGAAGGAAACTTACATAAATATAGTATAAATAATAAATGTTTACCATATATAGCAATAACATTTTTTTTTCACTTAACCACTTTTAATACATTTATAATACACTTTTAATTCATATTACAAAGAACAATTTATTATTCACATATAATACAAGTTTTATTGATGAATAATACATTTATCACACATTTTAATATATTTATAATACAATGTGTCAACTTCTTACCGAATAAGCATAATATACTTTTAAAAACAGTTATAATACATATATATTGCATACTTAATTCGCTTTTAATACATATTACAGATTTAACATAGTATTACTATATATGATAATAAATAAAAAGTATCGCTAAAATTCGTAATTATTTATTAAAAGACACTCATCCAAGTAATTTTTCCAAGTTAGAATGTGGGCCTTTATGCCCAAATTTTCAAATTTGGTGGGTCTTTTGGCCCATTTTCGCCCCTGATCACTGTGTATACAGCAGATGTATACTTCTGTATATGGGTCATATTTGACCCAGTTTCTTGTATGTCAAACTGTATACCGAGTGTATACAGCCCCCTTCAATCCCTGCAACCGGTATTTTATTCTTAGACTTATATACGTTGCACCTTGACCTGTATACCGATGTTCTCCATGTATACAGTGTATACTGATGTATACAACGTGTATACTGCATGTTTTCAGCTTTTGAACATTTTTGTGAACTAATATCGAGCAGTTTGTTGGGTCTCCTATAACATCTTCTTAGTATAATATATAGGGGGGCTGACTCGAGAAATAGGGAAAGCAAAGATCGAGCCTTTGTGACTCAAATCGGAAATGCAAGGTAGATAAGTCCACCATAGACTCGAAAGGGATTCACATATACACAAAGAGAGAAAAAAGAATTAGAAAAGAGATGAAACTTTCAACCAATGTATGAACAAATGATTTACTCATGACGGAGATAAGCATACATTTTTTAAGAGACAAATGCAGATTCATCACATAATATGCAAGTTTAAGTTATGGATCCCATGCATCAATTAAAGTAAGGATCTTTTCTACAACAGAAATACTATGCAATTAGAATAATGAGATATAATTGAATTCAAACAGACAATTCATAGAGCTAATTTGATCATTTTTGGAAATAAAGCTATCTGTTAATGTGTAACAAATAATAGATAAATAACAATAATAATAATAGTATTTGACTTGACAACACTAAGCAAACTAACAATCTTAGTAACTAAGCACTAAACTAATCAATAAGGAAGCCAACCATACTGATGGCATAGCAATAATATGAGTCAACAGTAACTCACAAGCTATTTAAAACACATTCATGCTTACAGGTTGGTAGTTAATTGACCAAAACCTTTTCGCAGGACATAATGGGTTATTGGAAGACAATTTTAGTGAATTCCAACATTTGAAGGTAAGAGATATTAAAAGAAACAAAGACTCAATATTCAACTTGAGGGCAGATAACAAGATTCAATTAGCATGATTTACGGGTGAAGATCCTAATATATACAAACAAAACTTTATCGGAACAGAAGGAACTTTAACAGGAAACAAACGACACAAATTAAATCAAACTCCAGTAGCTTGAACTAAACAGCTAATCGATATCATTTTTTACTCACTTTAACTAGACAAACATCACAAGCTAACTCGGCATGACGGAAAACGAAGAATATAAAAACTAACATTATCATAAGCAAGATTTTAGACATGTAAATGACTAACAAATAGACTGAGATATTCAGTTTTGAGTGTGGAATGAGCAGACACCATAAGAAGGGAGATAAGGTGGTACACTAATCTACTCACACAATTTGTGCTAACTAAAATAATCGAGGACCCTCACATGTCAGATTGAGAAAATAAGCAAACTATATTCAGAACTTCAAAACTAAAACAATACTCATAGGCAACATTATGAGACTATCAGTAAAATAAGGAAACATCAACAGGAAGAAACCAACTCGAGACCCAAACAAAATCATCAAGACTTCAAGTAAACAAAACCCAACTGTTGAGAATGAGAAGAATGAAACAGAGTTAAACGTGTGAACCTGGTCCTTATATGTATTCTCTAAATCACTGTTACAACACGCATCAAAATAGAGATATGAGAGGTTGCAGTGTTTCAAAAATATTTTTAGGGCGAATCTCGAGGTGAGGTGTATCAAAAACATTTTGGACACAAGTAAAAGGCGTAGATCAATAGGGCGTAAGTCTTAAAATTTGAGGTGTAAGCTCCAAGAGTAAAAACGTAAGTCTAAGTGTAAAACGTGTCCTGGGATTTTTTAACCTTTCTCTCTTTAAATCATATATTATTATTATTATTGGTGTAATGATTTTAATCAAATAGTAATTGTAATACTTTTTTTCTTCATTATTGGTTATCAATACTTTTCACTATCATAATATTTTTTTCTATATATTATAAGTTATTTATTGAAATTTATTTGTAAAATAATTGAAAAAGTCTTACTTTTGTTTATTTTCTTAGTAATAAAATTATAAAATTGAATATATACAAGACTATGTCTCATAGATCCATAAGACTTACGCTCCGTGTCTCGAGACTTACGTCTCACCCCGTATTGCATAAAATGTCTCGCCTCACGCCCTCTCCTTTCAAACACTAAGAGGCAGACTGGAATTTCATACACAATCCAAGAAATCAAGGAAATTAAGAATAAAGGAAAATTGAGGGACGATCTTTTGCCTTGATTTCATGGACCGGGACAATACCTTAGTTTTTGTTAGACGGTTTTCACACTCTTTTTAGTATTGTTAATTTTGACAAGTTTTATGATTTTTTTAAATTTCTATGATCGTGATATCCATATTTGTGTATGCAACTTAATGCATCCTATTTTAAACTGGTCAAAATAATTAGAATTGTCATTTCACATTTAGAATGGATATAAAAGACTATGAGTGTGTTTGGTATGAAGGAAAACATTTTCTGGAAAATGTTTTCCAATTTTCTCATGTTTGGTTGGGACAAAAGTTTTGGAAAATGTTTTCCAAATCAACTCATTTTCCTCAAAATTAAGGAAAATGACTTCCCTTAAAAATTTAAGGAAAACATTTTTCAAAACTCTCCTCTAATTTCAAATTACATTTTTTTGGGAGAAAACATCAATTTTAAAAAACATTCAATTTCAAAATTTTATTTTTTCACTCGATCCCTGACCCCCACCCCCACCGGCCAGCCCCCCATCCCAACCCACCCCCTCCCCAAAAAATTGATTTTGGCTTCTAAAAATATTTTCAACTTTAAATTTTCATTTTTAAACTCCTACAACCCCCCCCCTCCCCGGCCAGTCCCCCTACCCACTCACCCCCAACCCCCAAAAATTAATTTTGTTTTTTAAAAATACTGTCAGCTTTAAATTTTTATTTTTCCACTCCTAACCCCTCCCCCCTGCCCCCACCCACCACCCCCAAAAAATAATAATTTTGCTTTTTAAAAATATTTTCAATTTCATAAATTATTTTTTACTCTAATAAAAATAAAAGATGTCTCTCAAAAACATTTTTCATTCATAAATCAAACATAAAATCATTTCCGTAAAATATTTTCTACGTACCAACCAAACATGAGAAAATAAGTCTAAAATCTACTTGTTTTCCAGGAAAACATTTTCTAGGAAAACATTTTCCTCCATACCAAACACACCCTATATGTAGTTTGTTTGGAGAGGCCAATTCCTACTAAACTAGTGGGTTGATTGGGATTTGGTGCTCTTAATTTGTATAGAATTGTTTTAATGTTTATATAGTTACTATATTTACATGATTTTACCAAAAAAAAAAAAAAAGGGGGGGGGGGCTAAAATTTCAATCATATATATCTTAATGCAAAAACGAAAAAGACCTACATTCTTTCGTTGGAAAGCTATCTAATATTGGATATTTATGCAAAGGAAAACATAACTTGAGCTCAATATACGTATTTTACTGACTCAAAAAATTAATCGATCTCAATGTGCTCTCGATTATCATAAAAATAGAGCCCGAGAAGAAATACTCAAGGTATACAAAACTAATTAACGACCCTTAGTTGCACGCTTTCAGAGGTAAAACTTTTTTGATGAGTCAATAATTATTAGATACCGAATAATATACATACAATACAATACAATACTGGTGTAGACATAATTATAACTCATAATATAAAACAAGTGCAAACCAAACATCACCACAAAAAATAAATAAATGCAAAGCATATGAAAGAGTATTGCGCTAGCACTAATGACTTGATTTGCGCCTGAAGGTATGGACACATTCACTGGTAATTAACCTATATATAATATAAAAAAAATGTAAATAATCAATAATATAAGAGATTTTTCTTGACAAATTAATAATGTCAAAAAATAATCTTAAATTTTTTTATTTACAATCATGATCTGCCCAACCAATTCTCAGTTGAGCCAAATCATATACAATAATTTTATCTCTAAGAGCAATATCCGTGTATAAGAGAAAGAAATATAATGTGTCAACTTAAATTATAATGCAAGAAATGTAGTTAGGGAATCAACAAAGTTATGTATTTATATGGTAAACCACATCAGTGTGTTCAGATCAAAAGGAAGCTAATATACGGTGAAATGGAAGCTGAAATATAGGTCTCGAAAGGCAAAACTATGTATAAAAGAGCTGATACACATCTGGTATACATGTAGTATACATCTAGTATACAAAGGACAATAATTGGGCAACAGGCCCAGCTATTTAGCAGCCGCAGCCTGAAAAGGCTAGTTATTTGAATGTATTTAACTCTAACTCTAAAATATGTTTAATTATGGAAAATTGTATGAAATAAGAAATTATCAATTCAAATTAAATATTATAGTCATAGTTTCTTTTATTTGTTATTCGTATCAAATCCCATTTGTATACCGCAATATACAAATGTAGGATCATTTGTATACTGAAATATACACACAGACCGAAAAATACAAATGTAAGAGCCATTTTTATACCGAATTATACAGATGCAGGACTCATTTGTATATCAAAATATACAAATAAACCCAAATACAAATTTTTTTATGTATATGCATACCGAAATATACAGATTAATAGTCATAGCAAAGATAAAGTCTGCTATGGAGCGCAACTATACAAACTAGAGCTATAACATACAAATATGATTTTTATGTTGCTAAACCTAAAATTTACTCTGCTTTAATAAATTTTATGTTATTAAATCTTGTGTGCTTTATTTACTTAATCAAATATCTTCGGTCAAAATTTCTCTTGTTTTTAATTAATTTAAGATAGCTTCTTGATTCAAATAAATTCTTACTTAATCTTTTTTTTTTTTGAAGTCTTAATTATATTAAACTATTTGAAGTGGTTAAGTTAATATTTATGTTCCTTAAAACTCAAAAAATGTTCTTTATTTAATTATTTCCTCATAATCAAATATTTTAATTTAAATCATCGGTGTTAGCGGCTATTTTAAGTGTTAATACCTTCTTAGTTTTTAAAGTAGAAATAAGAACATCTTACTGTATTTATCTAATTCTTAAAATTTTGATTTGCTAGTAATTAAGTTTTCTTAATTTTTTAAAAAATTAAATGACGGCTCTTTTTAACTATTTTTCTTAAATATTTTATACTTAAAAACATTTCAATAATGATTTTTCTAAATAATAGTAAAATCACGACATAACAAACAATTTATCACAATGGACAAGAAGTAATCGTTTTCGTTTTAGTCTACGACTAGAAACTTGGAATATTGAATGAAGTACAAAAAAAATAACTATTATTCGAAAACTAACCTCCTAAAATTGTTAGGCTCTGACTTTTCATCATCAAGAGAACGCACCACTTCGCAGTATTCTTGTGTTAAACTCATATAATATATTAACTTATCATTGTAGGACATGAAAAGGTGACATGATGGAGAAGCCAGAATTTCAATTAAGGTGTATCAAGATATAAAGAAGTTAAATTGTATAGAAGTCGAGGAGTGTCAATATATAATTTATATACATAAAAAAATATTTTTATCTAGCTATGCAGTATAATTTTTTGTATGTCGATCGATCGACACCTCTCAAGTGGCTCCGCTCACTAACATGATTAATATGATTTTTCAATAAAAGATTTAAAATTACAAAATGGATTTGAATACTCCCAGAAGAGCTCATATAGCAGAGATAGTCTACTGGTCTTAGATCTATTGATACACCACCAGCAAAGTATAGATTAATTTGAGGAAACATCTTTGTAACATTATTTGAAAAATTGTTCACCAAGAGAGATCAATTAGGTACTTAATAACTTGAATTAAATATTCACTTGTTGAAATTCAAAACATTAACCTTGAAGAAATTAGATAACATGGATTTATTCCTAATGTCATTGACTTGGCAGAAGATGAAATAGCAACACTTATCCGTAAATAAATAAGTTGAGAGAATTCGTCTTTAATTGTGATCATAATGAAGCTACGTAACTTTAGTTTTTGACTTATTGCAAAGAAGACAATTATGCACTTAAATGTGACTTAATCGTCTCAACTTTGATGATGTTAAGTAATACTATAATTACATGATTTTCTTAGTTGCTTTGTCCGATGAACTTCTAATATATTATACTTACTTTACTTCATAATGAACATCAGATAATTCATTTTGATTTTAAGAAATCGATTTCTTGTCAAAGTATTGATGTAACATTCTTGTTGTATGAATAGATTGCGTAGTCACAGAATAAATATTAAATTTATTTACTTTTATTATATATGTGATTTTTAAAATAAAATTGTTAATTGACAATAGATGCACGTGTAATGCACATGAGATATACATGTGACGCACAATACTAGTTTTGTTGATTATGTTTGCACTCTTTACTAAAATTTGACTTTTATAAATTATCAATTAATTTCATTCAACATGTGATATTTTTTAAAAAATAGAATACTACATAATTAACAAAAATGCACATATAATGTACAGAAAGCGCACAAGATGCACATGACTCGATTATAATGAAGAAAGAGGAAAAATGCATTATACGTATCAATTCTTGATTGTTTCATGTATATATACAATAAAAATGGGCTATTATTTTTATGTATATTGCTAATTATTATTAATATTATTTACATGTAAATATGATTTTATTTTTCACGTAAATCAATAGTAAATATACTAAACTTTTATATAATCAAACAATTTCAGTATCATATATTTTTGAAATATCACACGGTTAGTAACTTTCCTAAGAGTTAAAAACGTAATTAACATGCTCGGATTCTGAATATCACCGAGAACTAGAATACCTCCTCCTGCATTGCCGCTCTCTCCTTTCGAGCAATGCGAGAATACTTTGCGGGAAATTTCATACGAAGAAAGCTGAGATATTATTAAAAGACTATGTCGATCAAATCCAAGAACTCCATCAATTGTGTTGTCTGTCAGGACCTGATTACCAAATTGAGATGTACTGCACCTGTTTTGATTTCAAATGAACATAATAATTAGGATCCTAGTGCTCGTAATTTATAGCTTTCATATTTAAATAGGTTGGTGAATGGTATTAAAATATTACTCATATTTAACACACTTTAAAGTGAGTAAATCATAAGTAAAATATATATATATATATATATATATATATATATATATATATATATATATATATATATATATATATATATATATATATATATATATATATAAAATTATGTGTGAGCTCCAAAGCTAGGTAGGTAAGCTTCATTTTTGCCAATAGTGATATATGCATGTTCAAATAAAATAGAGGAATTATTTATAAAAGTCAAAAAAAATATTTCAAGAAGATATCACCATTTCATTTGGCAAAATCATATAGCTTACATTTATTTGAATATTATAAAAAATATGAAAATGTATTTAGTACAACTTTCTTTAATAACAGAAATTGGGCCAACGCTCGAGGATGTCTGGCCTTTGAGTGTTTAAATTTGCGCTGAAAGCTTAGATTGCAATTTCTATTTTCACTTCCTTATCTTTATATTTTCTACAATAAAATTATTTATTAAGTTTATTGTTCGTATAATTATTTTTATTACAAAAATTGCTCATATAATTATTTACTAAACCGTTTAAGTTAGATAAATTTAAGCCCAATAGAGTAATTTTGGAAATATTGCATATCTCTTCATAGTTATTAAGTAGTTTAAATCTACATTTAGTATTGAATTAAATACTTTCATTATTTAACTCATAAGCTTAAATCGTGTGAAATTGTTAAAGATAGTTATTTTATTTTGGAATAAAATAAATGGAGAAATCCCAGCAGAATTGACAATTCTATTTAATCTAATAATGTTTTCTTTTATCAAATAACTTAAAGAATCAATCCAACACACCGCCTCATACTTGATACGGGACCTAAATCCTACTCACGACATGTGACCTGACATTCGAACTAGAATTCAACCCTGACCATGACCAAAATCGGGACATGATCCCAAGACCCAACCTACGACCTAACTCTAACTCCCGATGTGAAGCCCGACATTCAAACTGAAATATGATTCTGACACCCAAATTTGACCATGACTTGAGACTCGACCAAACATCCGACTCAAGATCCAACTTTTGAATTGAAATTCCACCCCGACCCCGACAAAGCTTCTAATCCGACCTCGACTCCCAACCCGACATTCTATTCATGATCCTACTTTTGAACCGAGATCAGATCCGATCCTGATTCTGACCTCGACATTTGACCCTAAACGGAGATACAATTTCGACTCTCGATCTGAGACCCGACCCAACCCCGACTTGAGACCCAAGCAAATTATATTACATGCAATTGTGTATACTTTTCATTTGAAAAGTGAATTTGGACGCTATCAACAATAGATAATAATAATATTAAATTTGTGTACATTTTTAATGTATATATTGTATATAAGGCATTGATAGGAACGTAATTCAAACTTCAAAAAATATATAGATCAAACTAAAATATTGTTATCTTCCCTTTTCTCCTTTAAACTGATTCTCCCTATACGCATATTAATTATCATGTTTCTTTTTACATGTCCTTAAAATTTAAATTAAAAATAAAAAATATTTGATTACAAATTTACCTTTATCCTATAGATCAAATTGTTTGTTGTTTAATTGTATAGGTAGTTTAGAAAGATGGAATATCAATAGTTCTAGCTTCATGTTTCCTCTTTCTGAAGTATATCATTTTTTATTTTTATGTTGTACGAAAGTTATATGGTCAACTTATCATGTATTTCTTTTCCAAATTTATATAATACCCTAAATGACATGAGTAAATTTATAAGAAAGACTATTCACCCAAAGATAATTGGAGTTGAAGAACTAGCGATCAACCTTGTGCTTAAAATTGTGTCCAATTGTCATACGTCAACACAAAATAGCCACTTGTACCACTCCCTTCCATGTAATTCACGGTATAACCACATTGCTTTGTCCTAGTACATTCACACACTGGAGTTGAACAAGACATGGAAGTTGTAGTTGTTTAGTAGGCAAGGTCATAAAAATTCAGATTAACCTGCAAAACATAATAATGACGCCAAATTTTTTTAAAAAATAACTTTTCTATATTATAATTTATACAAGAAACTTAGAAAATAACTAGTGAATGGTTTTTTTTTTACCTCAAATCCACTTGTTCGAGGACAATTTGTTGCAAGAATTACATGAAATCCACGAGACTTCACTCTCAGTATCAATCAACAAATTGTAATCTCTTGGCGACGTTTCCACTTTTACTTTCGTATAATATATGCTAAAATTACAAAAACACAAAAAAACATTAAAAAATGAGTTTGTAAAATACAATGGTCAATAATATTGGTGGTAAAGCATTCAATAAATGAAAAAGAAATAATAACAATCATCGTATTATATTAAAAATGAAAAAAAAAAAACTCTCAACGTAAAGATAAATTATCAAAATATTTCTTAAATATTGAACTACTTTTTTACTACTGATCGATTTTATATACCACTTCTGTAATATTACTACTAACTAGTAAATTCACTTCAAATAAATAATAAATAAATTAATTAATTAAGTGGAAAGACGTTGACATGTAGTTCATATACATTCCAAGTACTTATAAAATATTTATTAATTAGTCGTGATCATTCAATTGAAAGAATATTCATTTTAGAAATTTTTATCTCATACAATTCATGCCTAAGGTGCATAATGAGAATTGCACTTTCGTAAAAGGGTTTTCACTGCAATTTATTGGTTATGTATCTACATATAACTTATAAGTAACATTCCTTACATTTTTTCCCCAAATTTCTATTCTTTTTCATACAAAAAGAAAAATAAAAACTACGAAATCATTTAATACTCAGAATAAGATAAAATATTATTAAAATTTATATCTTCAACAAAAAAGAATATAAATTTAATATCAATTTTAATTCTGAATATCTCACTAAACATGATAATGTATAAATTAGTCTCACGTAAATTCATTCACAACCATACTCAATTACTCATTAATCCAAACTCGTTTCTAAAAGATAAACACTTACTCATCTTCCTTTAACTTATGTTTTCTACGATCCTCATATTTCTACATACTCCTAAATTCCTTCCTTTCATTCCCATTTTCCCTCTTTCACATTAATTCAAATTAAATAAATCTCAACTCTTCTCCTGTTTTCTCCTTGTCGTAACACTTAGCCAAAAAATATTTTCCAATTTTCTCATGTTTGGTTGGATTAACTGTTTTAAAAATTGTTTTTCAAATCAAATCATTTTCCTCAAATTTAACGAAAATCACTTCTCTTCAAAACTTATTGAAAACATTTTCTAAAACTCTCTTCTGAACCCCCCTCCCCCCCCAACCCACCCCCTACCAACCCCCAACCCTAAAAAAAGTTTTAAGCTTATTTTTAAGAAATATTTTCAACTTCAAAATTTCTTTTTCACCCCTACCCTCGACCCTACCCCCCCTGCCCACCCACCCTTATATATCAGCCCCCATCCCAAAAAAATAATTTAAATTAATTTTAAAAAATATTTTCAACTTCAAAATATCATTTTTTTTAACACCTACCCTCAACTCACCCCTATCAGCCCCTCCTCCCTCCCCCCCCCCCCCAAAAGTTTTTTTTTTTAAAAAAAAAAAAACAGTTAAACTGTGAAATTTCATTTTTTTTCACCCCCTACCCTTGACTCCCTCCTACCTCCCCCCAAAAAAAAAAAATTTAAGTTTATTTTTAAAAAATATTTTCAACTTTAAAAGTTCATGTTTCACCCCTACCCTCGACCACCCACCCCTACCAGCCCCCCGAACTTTTTTTAAAAGTTTGTTGTTAAAAATATTTTAAACTTCAAAATTTCATTTTTCCATCCCTACCCTCGACCCCCCACCCCTCCACTCTAAGTTTATTTTTAAAAAATATTTTCAACTTCAAAATTTCATTTTTCACCCCTACTCTCGACTACCCCCTACCCACCCACCCCCTACCACACACACACCCTCCAAAAAAAAATTATGTTTGTTGTTAAAAAATATTTTCAAATTCAAAATTTTATTTTTTTCATCCCACCCTCGGCCCCCTCCACCCACCACCCTCCCCACTATCCCCCATCCCCCCAAAAAAATTTAAGTTTGTTGTTAAAAAATATTTTCAACTTCAAAATTACCCTCGGCCCCTTCCCCCCCACCACCACCACCACCACCACCACCAAAAAAATTTAAGTTTATTTTTAAAAAATATTTTTCAATTTCAAATTTTTATTTTTTCAACCCTACCCTCGACCCTTCCCCCCCCCACACACACACACTCACACACACACACACCATCCCCCGACGCCCGCCCACCCAAAAATAATTTAAGTTTGTTTTTAAAAAACATTTTCAATTTTAAAAATTATTTTCTACTCTAGTAAAAATAAAAGATATTTATCAAAAACATTTTTCATTCAAAAGCCAAACACAAAATCTTTTTCGAAAAATATTTTCTACTCACCAACCAAACATGAGAAAATAAGTAAAATCTCTACTTTTTTTCCAGGAAAATATTTTCTAGTAAAATATTTTCCGTGGAAAACATTTTCCTTCCTACCAAACAGTACACCCTTATTCATATAATTTGTACTACTGCGTGCATGAAACAAGATAAAAAAAATAGTATTCCAATAGAAATTAATTTTTAAAAAGTTGATGATAATAGATAAAATAAACACCCGACGAAATGTAGATCAATAGAATTGTTCAGTGAAAACTGACGAGTCTACTAATACTTGTTCACAAAATCTGAGCGTATCTAGCTCGGTCTTTAGCCACTAATTTATCAATTGTCGTGGCATGATTTTTTGGTAGTAATCTCTCCAGATGCAGAACTCCCAAAATTGCCTGAAAGCATATTTAATAAACATGCATTATAAAAGTTAAGAAAGTACGCATATGGCTTATAAAGTTACCTAACTCTTTTTTTAACCTCTACCTAATCCAACAACAACAACAAAATTTCAATCCTATTCTATTCAAATTCCGCTCAAATTTAGTTTATGACAAAGTAGAAGAGGAATGAAGATTTTTGTTACTTGGGTCGAGTCTACATCAGATCTGAAGAAAGAATGATATAATTTTTTAAAGTCACATAGTAATATTTTTAAAATTAAAAAAAATATATACTTTTAAAATTTATCTTAATTCAATAAGTATAAATTTTTTAACGTATTTTTAAAAGATAGAGGGACGACCCCCCCCCCCCCTCTTTATAATTTAGCCTCTTTGACAAAAATGAAATTATATTTTTAAATATTTTTTGATTAATGATAATTTGTTATTTCTATTCCATTAATTTTTGCTTAGATTTAGAAATATACGCTTCATTTCTACAAAGTAATAATAACTATCAAATAAATATTAATATTTTGTTGTCATTTATCTAATCTTCTCTTTCTATTCTTCAGTATTCACTTACAAATTTATTCGAATTTGAAAGACTTTCCAAAAAAAGCTTAATAGATACAAAATCTTCAAATAAAATTTGAATTTTTTAACTTATTTTTCTAAAACTATTTAACTTATTTTCCTTACAATCAAATTATCTCATTAATCTTAAGTAGATCAATTGAGGCACATTCAATCGATCACCTCACTTCTTTGCCATTTGAAATTGAAATTTAAAGTTAGATTAATGACAAACAAATTTCTCTATTAGCTTTATTTATGAGCAAAATATATTACAAATAATAACAACTTTTACTATTATTTTAATAATAAATTATATTTAATAACAAAAAAACCTTATTGGGCCAGAACAATGTTCGGATTTTCTTTACTAGTATTACTATAAATTATGAAACCTTACCAGAAAAATAGTACTCCTCCGTTGTCATGAATGCTTCATTATATTTCTAAACAGGTGAGAAAAAGAAAATTAATTAATTATCAATGACAAACATGCATACATACTAAGTAATTCATTTAAAATCTTAAAATGTTAATGAACTATGAAAAATTATCTAGAAAAGTCATCAAACTTTCTTTTGTAACACTCAAATTTTTATTTTAATGATAACGATCTTTGAAGATAACATCTTTAATATTAACTCATAATCTAATTATCTTACCATAGGAGAATCAGAGAAGTGGCTATAGGAGGCCAGTAGAAACAACATCCATATCATGCACTTTTACATAACGAACTGCAAAAAAACAAAGTTATCAGAACTCTAAACAATCACAAATGAATATCAAACCTTTAACAAATTAAAATGAATCAAAAACTAAACAATCACAAATAATAATACAAATAACACTATTACTGAAATGGAAGACATTGACCCATGGGCGGACCTACGTTGATCTTAGGGAGTTCACTCGAACCCCCTCGTCGAAAATTACACTGTTTATATACGGTAGACTTCTGATTTTACGCGTATATATACTAAAATGAACCCCCTCAACAATCAAAAGAGGGGTGTGACTCACTGACAAGGGGGTTGATTTCTAAACTGTACGTTCCCAGTTTGATTTTCGGTGAGTTTAACAAGTTTTATCTCTTTTTTATTGCTTTGAAAAGGCTGAGATGGGCGGCTCAGTTTTGGGCTTAGAATACCCAATTAAAGACCTCATTATCTTTTTGAATTCAATCTGAAACTATAGTATTATTTTTTATTTTTTTTATTTTTTCTTTTTATGTTATCTCTTTTTTCTCAATTTATCTCTATTTAAATTTATTAGCCACATTTTTTATACTTTTGTCTTTTATTCTTCTTATTTATACTGCTCATTTTATTTCCACATAACTCTCTTCTCATGTACTAACTTAAAGAAACTCTTTGAGAAAATGATGAATTATTATTAAATTTAAAATTGAATTAGAAAACTATTATATAAAATAAAGTAAATTATAATTAATCGAACGGAAAACTTTAAAAATTGTGAATATTCTTTTAATAAAATCTATTTAATTGAATTCTTCTTAATTTTATTGTATCTCTTTCTTACTATTTTCAAGTCAATTCTAAAGAGATTAAAACTAAAATAAACGTATTTGATTGGTTCATAATTTGTTTTTTTAAACAAATGATTAACCTAGTAAATTGAATTAAATGAACTAAAAAAATTGATGATGTCATTTATTTATCTTCAAAGTATGCCCTGTAATATTAGTAACTCGATCTTTATACCTTTCTAAAGCAACATATGATTAAATATGCACTAAGTCAAAATTTAGAAAAAAATCTAAGAAGTAGAATACTTCAAAATAAAAGGAAAGACACTAGAAATTTTAAAAGCTCGATGGACCAGGGTAAAAGCAGGAAGAACCTAAAATGACAATATAAGTCAAATTTAGCGGATAAAAATTAAAATTTTCCTCCTATTTCACTCGGTTTTTCATCTTTTAACTCTTACATGTTTACTTCTTTATATTTTAAACCCCTCAAAAAAATATTCTTGATCCACTTCCATATTTGGGTCAAGTATTGCAGGAACCCAAGTATTCAACTCTTTTGCTGAGCTTCCAAAACACATTAGGGGGATTATTAACATGGATTGATGGAATTTACCATCTTTTAGAGTCAAACATACCAAATATGCCCAAATAGCTTATGAACCTCCTTGAATTTTGTATAAAGGGATTGAGTAGGCTAGATGTTCATGTACAAAGTTTGGTATACCAAACTCAAATATGTAACTTTTTGCACATAAATGATCAATAGAGACGACGTCTTTGAAAAAAAAATACTTTTGACAGATTAAGCTACTACTATCTCAACCAAGTACCAAGATTCACCATAAAATTCAGATGACAAAATCTACTTCAAGTAAATGAATTAACAACAAAAAAATAGGAAAAATTAGTAGACTAGTCACAATTCCTAACTTAGTTAGTAAAAATATCTACACTTTAAAATATTCATTCAAAATGTCAAAATGTCAATATTTTAAAAATAATTTGTATCCAAATATTATTATTTGTCTTTCCTTTTATTTCTCAAAACAGTCTAATATTAAATATATTCACTACCCATTTAGACTTCTTCTAGACTTTAATACCATTAAATTTATTTCCATCTTTAAGATTTTCAAAAAAAAATTCTCTTTTAACATTTTCACCATTATTCTCTCTCTCATTGTTGAAGAAAAACTAATTATTCAAGTTTATACCAATTTGTTTAGATCTATCGATTAATTCAAGAAATCTCTCAATACATAAAGGTATTTTCGAAATCATCATTTATTTTGCGAGATTTCTTGATATTTTGTTTTCGAAATAAAAAATTATGTTGAATTTTAGATTGTACGTATTACAGATTTTTCGTCATTTTTTTGATTTTATATGAGTTTGTTAACATACTCATCAAATATTTATGCATTTCGCAATTTTAATATTTGAAACACTATTTTTTATGATTTTTTTTTCATATTTGAGATTTAGTATAGTAATCCACATAAGCATTCATACATAATATATTGTTTGATTTTTTTTGTATATTCATATTTAATAATTTTGAATTTTGCTTATAGGGTTATTAATTCCCAAATAAACACAGATTCATATTTGAATTTGGTGAAAAGAATTGGAAAAAAGGAACATAGCAGACGAAGAAGAAAGAGAGAGTCAAAGAAGAAGGTTGCGAAATTGTATTCATATAAGAATAATATTCATATTAATTTTTGTTTGTCAATTATTTTTCTTTTACTCATCATTTGTATTTTTATTAAGAACATTGTATTTCTTTTTTATTTGTAGTCATTCAAATGCGTATCTCATATGAATTTGTATTTCTTAAGCATGAGATGTATCCTATTTTTTAACAGTCAATTTGTATTTTTTAGAATATTGTATTCTGATTATATCATTTTCACTATGTATGATATCTCATATGAATTTGTATTTCTTAAACATATATGTATCCTGTTTTTCAACAGTTAATTTATATTTTTTTAAGAATATTGTATCCTGATTATATTATTTTGCTATGTATGCTATCTGTTTTCCAAAATCTTGTATTCTTATTTCTTTCATAGTCAATTTGTATTTAATTTTTTAGAATATTATATCCTTCCTCAACAGATTTATTATTTCCACCAAGTATGTTATTTCCACCCCAAAATCTTGTACCCTTTCATAAATCATATTCATATATATTGAGATACGTGTATATATTTGTATATATGGCAATCAAGTAATACAATTTTGATCACCGAAATACAATTTGTAGTTTGAAAGAAAAAAATCAATTTTAATTTGAATGATAAAGTGAGCACATAAAATGTAAAAAATATTGGTATACAATTATAATGAAAACATAACAAAGGAAAGTTGATCTAATAGAATGAAAAAGGAATTTTTTTTTGAAACTGTAAATGATGAGATTTTAAGTGATATGTTCCTTTTAAAAAAAATATTATCTCACTTTTTCATCATACTATTTTTTTGTATTTTATATATTATTATACAATATTCTAAATAAAAATTAGAATAAATAGAAATACAAATAAAATACATATTGAAATGAATATGAAATACAAGATTTTTGAAGAAAAAAATTAATACACATGAAAAAAATATATGAATACAAATATGTATCTTAAATAAATATAGATTCATTTGGCATACCTATTGGAATGAATACAAACTAATAAAAAAAATTAAGATTCTGGAGGGAAAAAAAAAGAACAAAGTTTGAGTTTTATTTAAAAATGTAACTGATGAGAAAATTAAGTGATCTTTACCTTTTTTGAAATATTTTCTCCCTTGATTTTTTAATTTTTGTTATTAAATAAGTATATTCTTTAAATAAAAAAATAATAAAAACATAAATAAGATACATAACAAATTAAAATTTTGACATTTTTACTAAATATTGAAAGTGTTGCTAATGAGCCCTCTTAAATATTAAAATATTGACATTTTAAAAAATTTATGAAATGGTAATCAAGATCAAACCTTTAACAGATTACACTGATTCAAGAATCTCTTTAACTTAAATCAAAAACCAATATTTGCTTCAACCAATTGTAATGGGGTTGTTGAGATTATTGATAGAAAATTGAGTATAAATAAAAATATAATTCAATGGTGTGGACTAACCAAAAAAAACTCAATAATCTTGAAATAATATTGTGAAATTTTAAAGATAAAAATGATAAATCAAAATGTGAAATTTTATTTTAAAATGTACCAAACAAAACCCTAAAACTCGTTTTTCCATAAACTTGGCAAAAGTACAAAAATAGAATCATCAGTGGGACACACCCAAAATAATGCATGCAAACTTTAAAATACTCTCTCCGTTTAAAAAAAAATGACATAGATTGACTTGGAACGGAATTTAAGAAAAGAAAAAAAACTTTTTAATTTTGTGGTTCTAAATTAAAGTTATGTCAAATGTACCAAAATACCCTTTAGTCTTGTGGTCTTAAACATGTCACGTGGAAAGTTTAAGTTAAAGTGTTGCCAGAAAAGGAAAGGAGTCATTCTTTTTTAAACAGACTAAAAAGAAAATAGGGACATTCTTTTTTAAACGGAGGGAGTAATGATTTGGTACCATTTAATACTTACAAGACTTGTAATAATGCCAAAATTACAAGACTTAAAATTTAGGGACGTGAAAATGAGCTCAAATACAGGTAAATCGTCCAAAATTTTTTGGATAGGTGAGTTCAATCTCAATTCATTCAAGCCCTGTTCCATTTTTAAAAAAAATTTCAATTGAGTCCAATTTAATCTTTAGTTTCAATCCGATTCTTTATTTGTACTAATATATATAATGTATGTTAATATATCGAAGGTTCAATTAAATTACTATCTATTTTATATCATCTAAAATTTATCTATTCATTTGTAACTTTTTGTCTTATTTTATTGAATTGAAATTTAAATTGTGGTTATAAAAATTAAATAACAATATGTTAAGATTATTAAGATTAAGCACGTCAAACTGAACTGGTCATGAGTCATGACCCAACCCATTTTCGACCATATATATTTAACTATTTAAGTCCAAAAAAAACTTAGACGGGTCATGTCGACCGAATCCAATATTATTTCAACTCAATTTAATATCTCCAATCACCTATTTGACATCCTACTCGAAACATTTGGGACGATCTTGTCTTAAATGGCCAAAACATCCTTTTTAGATAGACTTGGCAAAAGTATAAAAATAGAATACAAATGGACTTCACCCAAAGTGAAAAAGGAAAGGGAATACGGAGCACATATACAATATCAGAAATCACTAATTGGAATAGGCTTGTATGCTATTGTACATGCACTATAATATTTATGTGGAGAGAATAATAATCAAGACAGAAAAATATTGTAATAATTGTGATATTTGATTTTAAATATAGTGGATGGTATT
>JABWTJ010000012.1:1221502-1369002 GCA_016801875.1 Solanum sitiens | reverse complement strand
ATGGACCCTTGGCTCAAGGATGACACAAAAAATTAGTACTAGATTTACACAAGATAACTGCTACAAAAGCATGCTTAATATGCACCAAATGACCACAAAAGAAGATGGGACTGTATCCCAAGTTTGTTGGGATAGGAAAACCAACCTTTATCATATCAACTTGCGGCAGGAAGATACACCCTTATGGTGTCTTTCATGGTAATTTTCCTCCTACAGGTAGGACATTTACCCTGAGCAGCTATGGAAGCCTTGATGCAAGCTTTGCAGAAAATGTGACCACATTTTGTTGACATCTCCTCAACTAAGGTTCCCATGCATACTGGACAGCTAAATGTGGGTTGAATTGGCTTTGGCGGTGTTGGAGGTTGAATTGGCTTTGGTGGTATTGCACTCTGTGCAGTGACTGCCTGGCATCAATGACAAGGAATAATAAAAACCATGCATAAAAAGATTTCAAGTAACAGACTTTAACAGGTCACATATATACTGATAGATGAAAGTCAATGAAGATGACACCAATAATTAGGCTAGCAATGTCATATTGAAAAGAACTGATTCCAACAGAAGCAAGAACTTGGAAATTGGAATAAGAGATTTCTAATGATGAATTCAGATTAAAATCAAGGAACAAGCTACTATAAATTAAACTTCTTCAAAAACTCAACAAGTGTAGGCCTGAAATAAGAAGCTAAGAAAGAACACAACTAGCTAACAAGGCCATAAAACCAGTACATTGGCCTAGAGTTGAAGCTTCTACACTACACCAAATGCTTTACTCTCCATTTTCAGGCAGCATATATAACGTATATTCAATTATCTAGCAATGCCATAAAACTATGGAAAAGATGCATTGTGGCTAGAGTTTAAACTTCTAGACTACACCAAATGTCTTGCTCTCTTTTTTCTGGCTACACGCACCTAAGATCATGAAAATGATTACATGTACGTTGAAAGTTAATGGCCAGAAAGAAAGGTAAATAATAATGTCAAAAGAAATAACTAAGCAACCAAACCAAACACCCTTTGTTGCAAAAGACACGTCACAGTTATTCTGTGAACACTACTGGCAATAGATCTTTTTCAAATATTGACTTTATGAATATAACTGAAAAGAAATCACGTCAACAAGAACACTCATATTTTATTTTACTGCCAAATGCCAATAAGTGAGAAACAAATCACTTGAACAAGAACACTCTATTTATCTTATTTTATCTCTAATAAGTGAGAAACAAGAACATTCATGCTGTAAAGAACATTCGGCACAGCATAAAAAGACCTTCTCTAGTTACCTGTAAGCTGCTATTTGCTTCTAGGTTTATGTAGATGTCACCCATTACTGTTGACTGATTGGTTGAGACTCTTCTGCGCATGTTGCGCCTGTTAAACATCGGCAGATGATCCTCTGAAATAATTAAAAGTCAATCAGACCAATCTCAAGGGAGGCAAATGAAATAGCCAAAGTCACAGTCTATCTCTCCAAGGAGAAAGAAGTGCCCAACATTGCATTAATCCAACCACTCTGATACTGATTCAGAGAATCGTATCACATGCCTTGAATTGTCCATATAATCTCATCGTACTTACATCACCTCCCATTTTACTCCATAGGTGGAAAGATCCCAAAAAGTAACAACAGAATATTATGTAAGTACTGGCAAATGTCCACTGTGCTTCATCAATATTCATACTAATGTAAGCATTTAGGACATTCATTTTCCTACATGGCATTTAATTTCAATAATGAACATCAACTTAATGCTCCATTCTATAAGAACATATAAATATTTAATGAAAACAAATAAATTATAGATCCTACATTTAATCGGTATCTTAAAAATATGAGATTTTACAGTACCTTACATATCTAATATATTAAAAATTTATCCATCGTTAAAGTAGCACCTAAAATAGAATTTTGTTAAACATAAGAGAAGAGGATAAAAATTCAGATAAAATAGTACAGGGGACAAAGTGAGGTACTTCGGACCCATTTCTTACTAGAAAGTTTTGATATCTAGAGCAAGATAAAGTTTTACAGCAGCAAAAGAGCACACACGATCTACAGCTGTGCAGCTTTTAAGAGAAAAGTAAATTACCAGAATCTTCATCAACAAGAATAACCTGTCCACGAGTCCTCATGTTGCTGTTGTTTGCCTAGGGAAACCAAGATCTCCAATATAATTAGTCATAAGGTTGAGATACCAGTGCAATCACAAGATAAAACAACACCAAAAAAAATATTAAGGGAATCATTGGATTTGGATAGAGGAACATACTTCTGCAAGTGCCCTAGGGGAAGAAATTATCATCACATCATCATCAAGAGCCTCAACATCAATTGGGGCAGGTGTCGAAGAAGCACCTCTTTGTGCAGGTGGCACATCCCCAGGAACAACACGACTTGAAGTTCCTTCGTAATCCCTATTATCAGATGGGGGTGGCACATTGAGATCTACATCCAGTACCGTCTTCCTTCTTGATTGATTCCTTGTATACCTCATCGGAAAAGCCCTCCTGTCTTGAGTGCTCATTCTATGACTGTCTGTGCTTCCCAAGAGCAGCTTCAGCCGTATGGGTCCTAAGACAATGCCAAACAAAATTATGCATCAGAATAGGAAGGACATAAATAAACTTGGAGCAACTAAAGGTGTAATTTTATCAAAACATGTTCTCACAAATGCTAATGCATAAGGAAAATTAGAAACAATCTTCAGACATTTAAAGTTTCAAAATGCACTTTCACATAAGCTCTTGGTAAATTTGTAAAAACACAGATGAATGTAACAAAGAAGAAACAATTAATGGAATTAGTATTTAAGCAAACAGCAACATATTCTTCTTGAAGTGTCATCCCATATATTTTTACATTGAAAAGAAAACAAAGAGATAGCCAATTCACCCTGTGATTGTGATACTAGAAGCCTTCACAAGCCATATCAAGCAGTTAAAGTTGATAACTTCACACTGTGCACAACTGAATCAAATGACTTTGCTTTAAGACAATAAAAAGTTCCAAAGTCACTCACATATTAGATTCTGACAAGACATACATCTGACTGAATATAGTCATGAAATTAACATTGGCACCACATACAATTTTCATTGGCAAATTCTTTCAAATCGGATCCAATCAATAAGAAAAATCATAACTTGAAAGTAATGTTTTTTCCCAAATCAGTGAAGGTTACACCATTAAGTACAGAATTCCAAAAAGAAAACCTGCAAATTGGGTAAGATTATCCAAAAACATCGCATACAACTATGGCAACTACGAATTCAGTACAAACTTATACTTCAGAGAGAAAAGATTTCCAGTAGACGATCACAAAACAAGGGTAAAATTGAAAGTAAATGAACAAAGACAACGACTTTATCCAAATCAGTCGTCAAAACAGCGATAACCAGATAGACTAAGCATAAAACAAAGAAAAAAATCAACAAATTGAGAAACCAGATAGAATGGATAGAAAAATCATAATTTAAAAGTAATGTTTTTTCCCAAACCAGTGAAGGTTCAACCATTAAGTACAGAATTCCAAAAGGCAACCCGCAAATTTGGTAAGATTATCCAAAAACATAGCATACAACTGTAGCAACAACAAATCCAGTACAAACTTATACTTCAGATAGAATAGTTTTCTAGTAAACGATCACAAAACAAGGGTAAAATTGAAAGCAAATGAACAAAAGACAACGACTTTATCCAAATCAACAGTCAAAACAGTGATAACCGGATGGATTAAGCATAAATAGAAGAAAAACACAAGAAAAAAAAAACAAATTCAGAAACAGATAGGATGCAAAGAAAAATCACAACTTGAAAGTAATGTTTTTTCCCAAACTAGTGAAATGTTACAACAATAAGTACAGAATTCCAAAAAAAACCCGCACATTTGGTAAGATTATCCAAGAACATCGCAGACAACTGTGGCAACTACAAATCCAGTACAAATTTCTACTTCAGATATAATAGTTTTCCAGTAAACGATCACAAAACAAGGGTAAAATTGAAAGCAAATGAACAAAAGACAACGACTTTATCCAAATCAACATTCAAAACAGTGATAACCGGATGGATTAAGCACAAACACAAGAGAAAAACAACAAATTTAGAAAACAGATAGGATGCATGGGAAAATCACAACTTGAAAGTTATGTTTTTTCCCCAAACCAGTGAAATGTTACAACATTAGTACAGAATTCCAAAAAAAATCCGCACATTTGGTAAGATTATCCAAAAACAACGCATACAACTGTGGCAACTACAAATCCAGTACAAACTTCTACTTCAGATAGAACAGTTCTCCAGTAAACGATCACAACACAAGGTGCAAAACAAAAAGTAAATGAACAAAAGACAACGACTTTATCGAAATCAACAGCGATAACTCGGATGGATTAAGCATAAACAGAATTAAAAATGAACAAATTCAGAAAACAGATAGGATGGATAGAAAAATCGAACCGAAATTCAGAAGAATTTTGATCAACAACGATTCAGGAAGTAGACAGAGAGAATGTATAAGAAAGAGGAACCATGGGAGAGGAAGGTTACCTAGGGTTTTCAGAAAATGGAAGATGTAATGGGAGAGAAAATTTGAATGTTGTTATATGGTGTGTTCTTTCGGGGGCTGATGACACATGCTCCCAAAAGGCGTGTGAGAAAACGAGAAGCAGGTGACACGAATTTCAATGGTTTTGGGCCTGGTGGCCTTAAGCCGTGTGTGTGAACATAAACCTCCTTACTTTACTCCCTTTGCTTCTTCCTTTGACATAACATTCTTGCATTTTTTATTAGTTAGTTTCAACAAGTGAACAAAACTCTTGACATCATGACATAACTTGGGAAATTGTGTTAAGAAAAGATGTTTGGATATCCTTTATCCGAAATTGGTATACTTAAAGGCTTAAAGGGTACTTCGAGATTTGTCTCGAGAAGTGAATGAAATTCTTGACATCACTAAATAACTTGAGGGATTATCTTATAAAAATATGTTTAAATATTGTTTATACGAAAAGTGAATATAATGAAAATAAAACAACTGAAGAGTAAAAGAGTAAATTTTAGTACTTCTATAGTGCGTGTAGGTGAGCTTGAGAGTCCTGACCCTAAATTTAAGGGTACTTCGTATGAAGATGCAAATTAGAACTAAGATAAAATAAATATATATTTGGTGTACAAGAAAAGTGTATATTGTTGTTGTATATATGGGAATCAGAAAGTCATCTGACTTACAAATGAGAGAGAGAACGACTATTTATAGGTTATAACAAATGAGCCTCCGCTGATGAGAAGGTTTCACTAGAGCACCAAAGTACTAAGGTAAATGTCTGTGTCATGTGCCAAAGTTGTTGGTGGCCCCAGCTAATATTCTTGCACTACTCAGGTCTATGTGAGTTCGCCCACACACCTAACCCAACTAACATTCTTACCCCTTTTTATCATTTCTTCCATATCATCGTGGGCATGGTCTAGGACTAGTCGGTAGACATAAGGTGCATTGAGAAGAAATTGAAGGGCAATGATGTGAGTAAATCATATTTTAGACAAGGGAACATTGTGAATGATTTTTTAACTAATTATGTTTTTAGTTTTGCAGTTACAACACGTATTCAGTTTTTATCTAGGACTAATTTATCAGCACAAGCATAAAAATTGCTAGAAATTGATAAACAAAGAGTACTGAATCTTAGAACAAGAAAGTTTCAAAATGAAAAATACAACAATCCATGCAGCTTAATTGAATTACAAGATGTGTCATAATAAATTTTAGAACTATTGAAGCATAATTCAAAGAAAAGGAAGACAGAATGACATGATTATAATAACAATTCAAAGGGAATTCTTAGTTACTTGAAGATTATTGTTCAATTGACTATGAACACACATGAAATTTGTTCTAAATTTTTGTAAATGTGGTCAATTAATTCAATATTGAGAATGTACCTGGTAAACGATTTGATGCAGTGGTATCATCTCGTTCGAGCTCAACCTACACAAATTGGGATTTATCACATAAATATTTCAATAATGATCGACTCAATAGTTAGTTCACAGATTTGGTTCTTACCTTTAATGGACATGATTGAAGAATGTTATGAGCTGAAAAAGTCTAGATCGGGTTGGATCTATGACGTCTGGGCTAGATCTATGACGTCCCTGAGATTTTTGGACACCCATGTGGATGTCGCCCAAGCTTACTACATTTTTTATCGTCATTTATGACAGGTGAGGACCGCCGGAGAAACCCTTTTTGATTTGCCGAAGAAGATGACGAGATCCAGAGTCTTAGATATCCCTTTTATTGGAGAAGATATTTCTAGACTCATCTATTTTTCTTTTTTTAAGCTTAGTTGTTTGTTGCTCTTTTTAGCTTAGAGTATTTTGGGCCTGGTTCACTTTTGGTCCCAAGTCATTTCACGTAGGACTTATTTTATTTTAATAAATTGGCAAGGCCCATATTTTGATTAAAAACATGATATTGGTGTCTTCAATGCTATTTTGAACCAATTGTATATTAGTTTGTTTGAGTTTTACGAATTGAAGTAAAAAGTGCACTCAATTAGCAAAATTAAAGGAAAAATAAGTCAAAAAAATGGAAGCAAGAGGCAAAAGTTGAAAGACCATATCGCTCAAGGAATTTAGTGTGTCGCCAAAGTTAACAGAAAGCTCAAGGTATGTGCATGAAAGTTTGGTGAAGTAAAAAACAAGTATGGCGAGTCAGCAAAGTAGTTTGGCCATGCAAATGTTTGTCATCGAAATTAACAAAATTCAGAAGAAAAGTTGAGAGAGTAAGGCCCATTTGGCGAGTCCCTCTTAGCTCGCTAAACTCACGCGAAGAGAATTTCATAATTAATTTGACCTCGATTTTCCTCATTTGTAAATAGAAAATTTTGATTTTCAAACCTCACTTATGCACTTTTGAAATTTTGAGAACCTTGTGAATCAAGTATCTAGGTTCTGCGTGAGGACATAATTTCTACTCTTAGATTATTGATTCTATTGTGGAATTGAGATTATGTCTTATTCAGCTGAAGGTAATGGTATATTCGTTGTTCCTTTAATTATACATAGTTAAATCTTCATTTCTTAGAGGTGTTTGATGGATGAATCGCCGCATGTATTTGGGTGTTTGATTAATTATTTCTAATATGATTGATATAATTTGTGTTCAATTATTTTTTCATATTTTAATTATTGTTTGAATATTTGAAACTCTACTCTAACAAGAGAGAGTAAGAGTGAGAAGACTCAATTAATTGGCAATTACTTGAATTCTATCATTTATTAGTTGAATTTTGAGATAGATTAACTAAATTGAAGTCATATGATATTCAGAATTGTATATGCATTGGGATTTGAAAAATCATGTGAAATTTAGTGATAGATTGAAATATTGTTATTAATATCAATAGTCTTGCTTAACTATGTCATCAACTATTTAAAGCAACATTGATAACCCAAACTTAACATTAGAATTCATGTTAGCACATCTCTAAGACTCTTAATAGTTGAAAACAAATCTCATTCTTGAAAAACAATATTGAGATATTAGTATTGGTACAGTGACTATAAGCCTTATTACAGACTGTAGAAGGTTCTACAGAACGTAGAAAGGAAGTTGTAGACCTTGAGTTGAGTTTTGGAAATTTAAAGTCTAGTAAGTTGACTTACAACTAGTTAGGATGAGTTTAGGAAGTTGAGCAGATCGTAGGACTGTTCTGTAGGGATGATTTAGAAATTTGATTTGAGACCTCATAACTATAAAATAAATTGACAGGTCATAGTAAGGTTTATGGATCGTAGAAGAAAGAGACTCGTCGAAGGAATTCAAATTTAGTGATATTTTGGACTTAAAATTGAGAACTATGAATGGGGTCTACGGACCGTAGAAAGGTTGACATTCTATTTCTAAGTCTTATAACTACCTTTTAATTCTTAAACCTATCCAAACCTCTCATTTTCTCTAATCTTTACATCTCTTCGAAGTTCATCCCCTTCAAGTCCTCTAAAGCTTCAAAGAAGAAAATATATGGTTCAAGCTTCATGTATTTTTTCCACACATAATTACAAAATCATGATTGATGAAAGGATTTCTCACACATGCTTAAATCATGGTTTAAAGGGTCTACTCTATGATGTGTCAGGATCCAGATCATCGTGATTGACACACACACTAACCTTTACTACAATGCGACTAAGCAACTTAACAAAAAGCTAGATATTTAAAGATACGGAAGCAGGTTTAAATGTAGAGTTAAAATAGAGTTCCCATAAACTCTGAAAGATTAAATAAACAATTATCAAAATTATTGCGGAAAAACAACCCCAAAAACCTGAAAGTCATTGTACCAAAACTCAAAAGTTCAAAAAGTCTAAGAAAAAGGGGTACAACCCCGAAGCTGACATAAGAAATGTCTAAAACATAGTATGAATCCAAAGAGAATGGACTAAACAAAACTAAAGGATCAATGGCGCCTGAAAGACTGGTTCACCCTTGAATTCGGTCACAATCACTGATTTCTTCACTGAGGTTTATACATAGTCGTCTGAAGATGTCATGTACTCAATAAAGAACGAGCAAGTGGAGTATCAGTACACAATCACACTGTACTAGTAGGATCACGCTACCACCCTAGTATGCCAAATACACGTAAGCAATTACAACACAGTAAACACAAAAATACATAATATATAGATCAGTTACCATTTCAAGAGAAATGTACAATTCAACATTATGAATAATAATACACATGAATGTAATAATCATAATGGTCCTCTCATGGAACCCACACCCAAATTATTAATGTGTCAGAACGTGACACCCGATCCAAAGTATGCGTCGGAATGTGACACCCGATTGAATATATGTGTCAGAATGTAATACCTTGATTCAATCTATGTGTCGAAACGTGACACCCGATCCAATGCATATGTCGAAACGTGACACCCCATCCAATTAGCACAACCACAATCATAATAACACCCATCATGATGTTATTCATAGTCATATAATCAAGTATTAGGATCATGACATATAGTTGTTCATACATAATCATTCATCATATTTAGTTCGCATTGCCTTATTCACATACACGCATGCATAGAATGAAGCAATTAACCGACATACATTACACATATAGGAAATCAAACTATCACCTACCTCGAAAAGCTTGAATCCACCTAAGACACTTGAGCCTTCCATTTCCAGATTCTTTCCACTTGTAATTGGTCTAAAAATAATCAATTAATGCAAGGATCAATAAACAAGGATTAATTACTCGGATTATAATTGACATTATCAATCCTAAACCAAACCCAAGATCCTAATATTCATTTAGGTTTTTTCCACCATTAACTTCGGGGCAACCCCCCCCCCCTAGCCAAACGATAATTACCCAAGAATCTAAGTTCTACGGATCAAAAAATGGAGTGAGTAATAATATTACCTTTAGCGCTAGAAGTTGTGGGAAAATGGCAAGAACTTACCCTGGGTTATCTCTTAGCTCTCAATAATGAAGTTTTTTCAGAAAATAATATTTTTGGGGGTTTCTTACCCATAGTCTCGACTGCCCCGTCATAGCAGCCCCACTCCGCCACAACAGCCCTGCGGCTTGCATAGAGATAGAAGCTCAAAATTCGAATTCCAAAACTCCCATTTCACAACACACATTCAACCCTTGATGTTCAAACATTACCCATCTACTCTGAGATCAGTTTCGGGAGTTCTACGCATCCGAATTTTATTTTGTAAAGTCATATGGGCTCCTTAACGTCTTGACTATCCACTCATCTGATAAAATTCATAACTAATTCTTTCATAAATTATCATATTTCCCAAAACCTCACCTAAATCAGATTTTTCTCAAATTTGGACTAGCTAGGAATTCTAAGTCACTACTCAAAAGTTTTTTGGCCCAAATTCTTTCTCCATTGGATTTTCCATAACGACGGGAACCGGTCATTGATACGCTCAACTTATACTTCCCTAAAGAAGTATAAGCGGTCGTATCAAGTAGAGAACCCAATTGTTAGGTTGGGGTCGATCCCACAAGGAAAATGATTTAGACTTATCTTTAATCTACGATTACGTCTATTTAGTCAAGTCCTTTCCGAAAACAGTTAAATAAAAGGAAGATTTTTGTGAAACAAAAATTGTTCTATTATTCCTAAGTAAACAAGTAGCAAGATTAAAACTTTAGTGTTTATCAAGTGATGAGGGAAACTAGGGCGTAAGTGTTCCCCATAGGTTCATAACGCGATAACCCTAGCTATAACAATTCTTTCCTACTGTCATGCATGCAAAGTGGTAAGTTATGTATCTCTAATTCCTTGGTCCGCAACTAGAGAATTTCACCCCGTACCTTGGTCCGGCTACGTGTGTTGAATTACTAACCCTTACCCTTACCTCATATTAAGCATCATATTCAATGTATGTCTAAGTTACTACTTCGCACCAATTGAGACTAGCCTATTAGATAGTGCATACAAAATCTATGTTGATAATCTTTTCCTATTAACTACCTCCTTGGTCCGGCAAGTAGAATTAGGGCAAGTTCTAACGCGTGCACTCGTTAAAAAGAATTCTAAACAAAAGAATTATCAATACATGCAAGATCCTATTCTATAATTGTTATTTAGCTAGTTTTATCTTGTTAATTACCCATGGTTCCCACAACCCTAGTTGTGGATTTAGTTACCCATGCTTAGCATTACACAATTCATGGTTAATAAACAAAAATTCATATACTTACTTTGACAAGTTTGAAAAAAAATCCAGAAAGATCACTTGAATTAACGAAAATATAGTAAGAATCAATTCTGGAAAATTGTAGTAATTCCCAAAATCAAAAGTTCAACTTTCAATAACACGAGTATGAAAAATTAGTAAAAAGTCTAACCCCAAAAACGATGTTTTTAGTCATATTTATAATAATAAAGTCCTAAAATAAAAAGGAGTTCTAAATAAGGAAAAATCTGTCCAAAACGCGTCTTCAGTCGACGACCCAACTGACGGTCCGTCGATGGAACGACGGTCCGTCGACGGAACGACAGACCGTCGACAGCTTCCATCGGTCCACACTTGAAATCTTTTTCAGCCTCCACTTTTGCATACTTTCTGTTACAATCGACGGACCAACAACACGGTCCATAGAAGGACCTACGTTCCGTCGATGGCCTCCGTTTCGTCGATGGCCTCCGTTCCTCCATACTTAGTGGTTTCTTCAAATCAGGTACTGGGACTACTTTCTGTTACCATCAACGATTTGCCAGGACGGTCCGCTAGTTAATCGACGGATCATCGATCCTTTCGTAGCCCCACACTTGGTCAGAATTCCCCGATTTGATTTTAGCAGCTTGAACCTCCAGTCAACGATCATCACCTACGGACATTCGATGGGTCGACGGACCGTCGATGGCTCCGTGGGTCATCGCTTCTGCACTGATTTCAGCACAGTCTTCAGCGTTTCTGTTCTGGACAATTTTCCTGCAAACACAGATAAAAATACATTAAAATTACTACAAAAAGGCCTTAGACACACACTAAACTTAAGGAAAAAGCATTGAAAGTACCGTGAAACCACGGTACATCAACACCCTCAACTTAAATTCGTTGTTTGTCCTCAAGCGACGCACTATGACTCACCACAATACTTTTGTACAAAAGTATCTTCATTTAAGCTTTCACAATCATCTGGCTATCAATTCCGATTATTTTCATTGTTTTTTTATGCATGATATCACTCTTAGGATTATTCATGTGGATAAGACCATGACACAGACTCACCAAGCACCGACACCTCTCCTCTTTTATCTCTCATTAAGGTACCAACTTTCCAATATTGCAACTAGTGTCCTCACTTTAAAAACAACATCCTCCTTTTTCACACAGTGATTTCAATTTGAGTATAAGGATTTTTTTTTCAACACTCGCTCTCAGAAAAACTTCACACCTAACTGATACTTTTCTCCATAGGCTTGCCCGTATTTTCACTGCTTTGAGTTCACCATACTAGACTCTCATGATCACAATAGGACTTTCTTGGCTTGTAACGTAGGCTCAGGGTCAGGTAGGATACATTTGGATGCATTTTAGTGACTTGTTGCCCTCCTTGACATAACTGCTAAGCTTCCTACCTTTTCATCGTTTATTATGCCCTATTCTTCATTTTCTTATATTCTTTGCCTTGCTTTTCTCCTTTCATGCAAATGACTCTTCTTTTATTTTTATTTTCAAATTTTCAAATTTTTTTTACTTGATTTCAACTTTGATTGAGCCACTTTTCTTTTCTTCTTTCATTTTTTTTTACATTAATTCTTTCAACCCCGCTTTCCGGAACATTTCTCATAATAGTCACCCTCAACTCATGGCTTTGCCATCAGTCAAGGTACACAATACCCAAAGTTGGGTCAGGGCCAGGACGAGATTGGTTTCTGCATTAGCCACCCTCAACTTATGCTTTTGGGATAAGTTGAGGTGCACATGTCCAAGGAGGGACTAGGGCCAATACATTGTACCCAGAAAAGATGATTTGGGGTAGAAAAGAAAGGTCCATTTTAAGCTCAAATCATTTGGATCAAAAAGGATTAATTTCATTTGGTTTTCTTTCATTTAGGCTAAAGATTGACTATTTTGAACAAGGGCCTATGATCCTTTCCTAATTGTCTAACACAGGTTACATTTTGCAGGAATAACCGGGCAAGTTCTAGCTAGGTACCAACGGTGGACTATTCAACTTTCCGCATACTCACTTAACACCTCATTATCCTACCAGATTATCGAACACCTAGTTCGAGCGTTAGATCGAGGTCATGCAATGGTGTATCTCTATGTCATACTTAGAGCCAACATTTTAGATTTACTATGCCAAATCATGCAAGCATTCTCTTGAGAACGGGATATCATTGTATTTAGCCATTATGCTTCAGATTTCATATTTATACTTTGTACAAGATGCTAAACAGGCCGGTTCAACACTAAAATAATCAGTCTCTTGGGGCAAAAGAACACAGGCAAGAAAACCTAAGAGAGGATTGTGAGTTGAGCTACTCAGACTTCACCCTAACACCCACTTTCCACTTACCCCACCCCCAACAAGAAAGCATGCAATGGTCCCCAATGCATAAGAAATATAATAAGAAGGTGGTAGGTGAAGCAAACCTAAGGCGCATAGCGCCAAAGATCAACAAGCACCATCAGTAGTGTCCGCAGCAATGTCAGCACCCTCTGTAGTGTTCCTCGCAACATCAACAATCCTGGAGCTAGACGCCCCAGCAGCCAACTCATGAGCCCTCATCTGCCGGGCCTCATCATCCATCAACGAGGCTCTCCTCGCAGCCTCCAACTCAGTACGCTCTCTCTTTCTAGCACGAGCCTCATCACCCTCTCTGGTCTGTTGCTTCTTGGCATGCTCATGTAGTGGAGGCGGTGGCGCAGCAGTGCTCTGAAACAGTGCAGCAAGTACCGTATCCTCAGCAGGCTCTGCAGGTGTGGCCTCAGGCTCAGGTACCCGCGCATCCAGAATGGCATCCACATCAGCCCTCAGACTCGCCACAGTAACCTGGAGAGTCGTCAAGTCAATAGTAGGGGCTGGCCGGGCGAGAACTCTCAACTCGAAGGTGTCAAGGCGCTGGTGGACTGCCATAATCTGCCTCTCAGCCTGCTGAGCAATCCTCTTCTCGATCCGATCCTTCGCCTCAGCAATGGACTTCTGCATCTAGGGCTGGATATGATGCAGCAGTGTGGACATCTGGGCCTCTAACTTCTGGACCCTAGCAATCGGGAACAGTGTTGCAGATGGAGTAGAGCAGCAAGAACTTGGAGCTGTGCTAGTACTTGAGATAGACTCAACCGGGGTGGTGCCGGTAGGCTCTGATGTAGCCTGATCAGCCCCTTGGGTTTGCTCTACCGTGTCCGCCAAATTCTCTCCTAGCGGGTGCACCTCCACTCTGGGCCCTCTATTGGGTTCCGACTCATTGGCCTCATCCCGGATGAGACCGATATCAAGTGCCCCAGTGGGAGTCCTAAGAACATCAATATGCCATATGGGCAATACAGCAGACCTGCATAACTTGAAAATCATGCAGGGAAAAGGGTACGTGGTGGTGGCCTTAAAGGCCCTCTCATGAATGACTGTCAGCAACAGTCTCGGAACATCCACATCAAATCCAGAAACCATAGCAGCTACCAATACTGCTCTATCCTATGTAAGAATGTTGTCAGCAGCGGTGGGGGATAGGCAGTGACGTACCAATAGCCAGATGAATTTGGCCGCGAATGTGAGGTTGGCCTTCTTGATAACACATCTGGGCTTCAGCACCCAATATGCACCCTCACCATCCACAGAAATGTGCTGGTCTATCCACCTCTTGGTGGTCTCTCGCACCACCCTATCGCGCTGGAAGTGGCCCTCCTTAATCAGCTTCCACCGGTAGTCGAACTCGGAGGTAAGGGGCTCCCTGGTAGCATCTGTATCAGCACCGTATAAGAAACGATGAATGGTGGGTAAGAAGATGTCCACCCTACGACCACGGACTCGAACATGGGTGAGGGAAGCCTGTTTGGCGGGATTAGACCGCTTATCCAAAGAAGACCAGAGAGTCGCTACGTAGTAAGCTTAGAAATCCCTCACCAACTCCTCACTGTAGCGCCCCACGCTCCTAGCCATCCACTCGAGCTGATGGCGGGTGAAGAGATCATGTATGGCCGGCATGGTGTGGAGACTCCCTGTAAGAACTCGTCGCTCGACTGTTAGAGTCCGAGTCATGACCCCCTTGTCATTAAGCAGTTTCGCATTCCGGTACACCTGGTATTGTCCATCTACACACCACTAGTTGGACTAATCAGAAAACGGTGCAGGGACGTCGGTCAAGGGTGATGGAGTAGAGTCCGCACTATCGACCTCATCAGACGAGGCAGAGTGGACAGATGCAGCAGGAACAGTGGCACCATGTGAAGCTGACTCTTCCTCAGACCCGATAGCCTCCTCAGAGCCTGACGCTCCCTCAGACCCAAAAGCCTCCTCGGAGCCAGACGCTCCCTCAGAACCCGTGGCAGACCCAGACGGTGTGCCAGTCAGTGTGCTCTCCTCATCAGACTGGGAGGCAGTGACTACGCCGGACGCCACCTTCTTGGGCGTGCCTCGAGTGGTCCTAGCAGTACGTGTCGGTGTCCGAGTGCCTGGTGGCACGTATTCTGGATCACGATCATTGTCTGAGCCAATCACGAGCCGGCGTGAAGGGGCAACAGACTTTGAACGTCCTCTAGAGTAGACTAAGTCTATCTTGGGAGCCATTGGTACCTGCAAAAGAGAGTTATTAGTTTCATTGTAAACATCTGACACACCCAACAGAAGCAAGACCAAATTTGAAACACAAAACACAGTCAAGTTCAGAACTGCATCACTGAACGACGGGCACTACATACGGTCTGTCGATGGAACGACGGTCCATCGGTAGGGTCCGTCGGTAGGGTCCGTCGGTGAACACTTAGCAAATGTTTTGAAGGTCTTTAGGAACAAAGGTTCTGTTAGAGACGACGGACTTGCAGGACGGTCCGTTGATCAACCGATGGACCGTAGTCCTCGTCCGTCGTTGGACACTTAGAAAAAAAATTAGAATGCTTGACATGCAAAGGTTATGTTAAAGACGACGGACGTACAGGACGGTCCGTCGATGAAATGATGGATCGTAGATCACTTCCGTCGGTAGGCACCTAGACAAAAATTTTAGACCCTCAGCAAACAGGGTTCTGTTACAGTCGACGGACGTGCAGGATGGTCCGTCGATCAGTCGACGGACGTGCAGGACGGTCCGTCGATCAGTCGACGGACCGTAGGCCTAGTCCGTTGTTCCAGAGTTAATTAAAATCGGGGGTAGCTATCGACGAACCCTATCGACGGTCTGTCGATTGACCGACGGTCCGTAGACGGGGTCTCGTACTGTTGGTCAGAGATAGATTTTTGTAAGCCATATTTGGCACCCCCAATTGACAATGTCAAGCATATTAAGACACATTATGTTCATATATCAATTGACACACCATTTCGTCATTCCTAGGGCATCGATTAGTGCAATTTCAATCCTAGAATCTAAATTACTAAAAATCCCTACGTCAGAAAAACTACAAAACTCATAACACAGTTCATTTAGACACTAACACCCCCAACCCATTCACTTTCCATCATTCTAAGGGACTAGAGACCCAAGTTCAATAGTTTAATCATGCAATTTCGTCCCGAAGTCAAGACTCACATACAGACTTCATTAATTTTGCATGTTAACATTTAGGTTTCCAAACAAAGAACATGAAATCAGTAGCAGATGAGATGAGCATACCTGTGTACTGTAGTGGAGTGAATGGGGAGATGACTTTGTGCACGAAACAACACCGAGCCCGCCTTTGAACACCGACCGGAAGGAGTACGAAAGAAGATGGGAAGTGGAGAGAGAGAAGTTTTGGGATTGAGGGGAATTCTGGGGAAGATGGGTGATCAGGAAATGATTAGTGGGGAATAGATGTATGAGTGAGTGGGGGAGTTGAAGGAAAATGGGGAGGGAAATGGTTGGAAGGGGATTTGAAAGGGTGGGGGGTAACAGAAAAGTTTTAAAAATCAATATATAGCCAATCGGGTCGGGTCGGGTTATTGGGTTTGGGAAACTAACGATTCCCCGTCGACGGACCGTAAGTCCATCGACGGATCGTCGACTGTTCCGTCGACTGTGCCCTAACTTAGAAAAAATTAAAAATCATACCTGGGATCCACGGATGCCATCGACGGTCCGTCAATGAGACGACGACCCGTCAGTTGGTCCGTAGATCAGTGCACCAAACTAATTTCTGCAGATTTCTGGTGATTTGATCCCCGCACATTGAACACCCCATAAGATAATCTTTTTGTGTTTTCTGGACACTTGTTTAGACACGGACCCTAGTCTACTCTCTAGCCAACACTTCTAAAATAAAGTCAAGGAAAATTCATACATGACATGAAGTAAAAACAGAAATAATGCAGCTACTCCTATAAAATCAAGAAAAACCTATAGTTGGCTAGAGGATACATATTGGATTGCCTTCCAATCAGCGCTTGATTTAACGTCAGGGCACGACGCAAGACTCTTGATTACTCAGACTTCATCAAGATGGTATGCCTCAACCACTTCATTCGCATTTTCCGCATGCCCTAGGTAGATTTTGATTCTTTGTCCGTTCACCTTGAACCTTACACCCTCCTTGTTCTCCAACTCAACCGCACCATGAGGGAAGACTTGAGTGATCAAGAATGGACCAGTCCATTTGGACTTGAGTTTGCCCGGAAACAAGCGCAACCTAGAGTTGAATAAAAGCACCAAATCCCCAACCACAGAGTCGCGCTTTTCAATCTTTTGGTCATGGTACTTCTTCATATTTTCTTTGTAGAGGGCTGAACTTTCATATGCCTTCAAGCGAAACTCATCAAACTCATTTAACCCATTAACCTCTGCTCCGCTGCTTCATTCCAATCCATCTTCAGTTTCTTCATTGCCCACATAGCCTTATGCTCTAACTCAACCGGCAAGTGACAAGCTTTCCCATATACAAGTTGATATGGAGACATACCTATGGGAGTCTTGTATGTTGTCCAGTAGGCCCAAAGAGCATCATCAAGCCTCCTTGACCAATCTGTTCTACTCGCATTCACCGTTTTTGCCAGAATCTGCTCGATTTCTCTGTTTGAAACCTCAACTTGCCCACTAGTCTGAGGATGGTAAGGAGTGGCCACATTGTGGCGAACCCCATATTTCTCCAATAACCCTTTGAACAGCTTGTTGCAAAAGTGGGATCTCCCATCACTAATAATGGCCCTTGGGGTGCCAAATCTAGAAAATATGTTCTTTCTCAAAAACGCGGTGACACTCTTACCTTCATTATTTGCAAGTGCTATGGCTTCCACCCATTTTGACACATAATCAACCGCCACAAGAATATACTTCATCCCATGAGAACTCACAAAAGGGCCCATAAAGTCAATGCCCCACACATCAAACAACTCAATTACAAGAATGAGATTTAAAGGGAGCTCTTGCCGTCTAGAAACACCTCCATCTCTTTGGCACCTATCACTTGCCTTGGCGAACTCATAAGCATCTTGGTGGATGGTTGGCCAGTAGTAGACACATTGCAAGATTTTATGGGCAGTCCGGATACCACTATGATGCCCACCCATAGGCAAGGAGTGGCATGCCTCCAAAACACTCAACATCTCAACTTTCGGCACACAACGCCAAATAAGCCCATCGACACAACTCCTATATAGATATGGCTCATCCCAAAAAAACTTTTTCACATCATGCATGAACTTTTTCCTTTGATGAAAGGACAAGTCCGATAGAACGATATCACTAGCCAAGTAATTTGCAAAATCCACAAACCATGGAATCAAGTCATGAGAAGCGGCCAATACATGCTCGTCAGGGAAAGTATCATCAATTTCAACCTTTTCACCCAACTCTCGCATAGCTTCATCCTCTAATCTGGACAAGTGATCGGCAACTTGATTTTCGGTCCCTTTTTTATCTTTCACTTCAAAGTCAAACTCTTGCAACAGTAATACCCATCTAATCAACCTCGGTTTCGCATTCTTCTTTTCCATCAAATATCTCAAGGCAGAATGATCAGTATGCACTATAACTTTCATGCCAAACAAATAGGAGCAAAATATTTCGAAGGCAAATACCATCGCAAATAGCTCTTGTTCAGTCACAGTATAATTATTCTGAGCTTCATTAAAGGCCTTACTGGCATAATAAATGGGGTAAAGGATTTTATCCCTTTTTTTCCCAATACTACACTAAGAGCAACCCCACTAGCATCACACATAACCTCAAATTGTTTGCTCCAATCCAGAGAAATATAATGGGCGCAGACACCAACTTCTCCTTCAACTCTCCAAATGCCTTCAGACAGGATTCATCAAAACAACATTTACACTCTTTCTCAAGTAACTTGCACAGAGGATGTGCTGTTTTTTAAAAATCCTTGATGAACCTCCGGTAGAAGCCCACATGCCCAAGAAAACTCCTCACACCTTTTATAAAGATGGGTGGAGGAAGTCTCTCTATCACCTCAACTTTGGCTCGATCAACCTCTATACCCTTCTCTGAGATGTGATGGCCCAATACAATACCCTCTTTCACCATAAAGTGACATTTTCCCCAATTAGCACAAGGTTGCAATCTTCACATCTTTTGAGAACTTCGGCCAAGTGACTCAAACAATGATCAAACGAGTCACCAACAACAGAAAAGTCATCCATAAATACCTCAATGGTGTCCTCCACCATATCGGAGAATATGGACATCATGCATCTCTGAAAAGTAGACGGTGCATTACACAACCCGAAGGGCATCCTCTTGAACGCGAAAGTTCCATAAGGACAAGTAAAAGTGGTTGTCTCTTGATCTTCTAGTGCAATAGAGATTTGGTTGTAACCCGAGTAACCATCAAGAAAATAATACCACCCTTTCCTGCAAGTCTATCCAACATCTGATCCATGAAGGGCATAGCAAAATGGTCCTTCTCAGTCCATGCATTCAATTTCCGGTAATCCATACACACTCTCCATCCGGTCACCGGCCTCATTGGAACAAGCTCTTTTTTCTCATTAGGGACCACAGTCATTCCCCCTTTCTTGGGCACACACTGTATAGGGCATACCCAACTACTATTAGCGATCGGATATATGACTCCGACATCCAACCACTTAATAATTTCCTTCTTCACTACCTTTTGCATAGGTGGATTTAAACGACTCTGGTGCTCAATACTTGGCTTATGATCGGGCATGAGTTGGATTTTATGTGAATAAATACCGGGAGGGATCCCATGAATAACCGCAATAGTCCACCCAATAGCTCTCTTGAACCTCTTTAACACTTCAACAAAACACTCTACTTGTTGCACCTTCAAATCTGGCGAAATAATTACCGGCAAAGTGTCATCTTTCCCCAAGAATACATACCTCAGATGAGGTGGTAGAGCCCTAAGCTCTTTTGGAACCTCTTCAATAGATGGTTTCGCCGGTGGAGACTCGCGATGTTTCATGTATAACTCTAATTTCTTTGGTTTTAACCGAAACTCACCTCGATCAAGTGTCGCAACCAATGTCCCATACTCTTCAATACCATCACTCTCAAAATTCATGATCACTGCCGCTAGTGCCTCAACACCAAGGTGCTCTTCGATTTGAACCTTAGACGTACTCTCAACCCTGTAGGATATAGCAGATACCGTTTGGAGCTCACCACTCTGCCTCATGGACCTACAAATGTTGAAAGTCGCTTCTTCATTGTTCAACCGAAACTTCATATGCCCTTTCTCCATGTCAACCAAGGCGCGACCAGTAGCAAGGAACGACCTCCCAAGAATAATAGGCACCTCAAAATCCACCTCACAGTCAAGAATGACAAAATCGGCCGAAAATATAAATGACTCCACCTTCACTAACTCATCGTGAAGTATCCCAATATGCCTCTTCACTGTTTGATCGGCCATCAGTAACCGCATCGCAGTGGGCTTTGGGTCACCCAAACCCAACTTCTTGTAAATGAAGAGAGGCATGAGATTTATGCTTGCCCCAAGATCACATAATGCTTTAGCAAAGTGTAATAACCCGATTGTACATGGAATAGTGAAAGCACCAGGATCTTCTTTCTTTTGCACAAGAGACCTCAGAGCAATAGCACTACAATGTTGCATCCGATCATTATCCTCAAAACTCATCGACCTCTTCTTAAGGACCATATCTTTCATAAACTTGGCATAACCGGGCATTTGTTCAGGATCTTCTATCAAAGGTACATTGATGGAAAGCTGTTTCAACATAGTAATAAAATGTCGGTATTTGCCATCCTCGGTCTTCTTCACCAATCTTTATGGAAATGGTGGTGGTTGTCTAGGAACGGGGGTAACCTTTTGGGGCATCTCTAATTCTTTTACCGCTTCATATACCAACTCACCACTAGCTTCTACTATCGCATCTTCTCTTCTCACCTCATCTTCAACACCAGACGGCATAGGTGGATCAATGGTTTGCTTACCCCCTTGAGTCGTGACTTTCATACAATGTCCATCATTTTTCAGATTTTGGACGGTATTGCTAGAAAGAGTACCCGATTGACGAGGGTTCACAGTAGAATACAATTGGGTCATTTGCATCTCAAGATGCTTGATTGAGACTGCATGTGCATCCACTTTTTGCCCAATGTTAGCCAAATCACCTCTCAACTCCTTGGCGTGCTCATCACTTGCGTCAAACCTCCTCATCATCTTTTGCACATATCCTCAACTCGCGGCATACTACCTCCACCATTCCAAGGAGCAACTTCCCGATTTTGAGGTGGAACATAGGGTCCACTTCGATCGTTCCTATTTCCATAGTTACCCCGGTTGAAGTTGTTATCGCGGTTGTAGTTTCCTTCACGAACATAGTGATCCTCTCTGTTGTAATTCCCATAGTTCGGACCTTGATTTCCTTGACCTTGGCGCCAGTTCTCCTGATTGGAGCCTTGGGCGTTCGGTCGGAAACCCCCCGTCTGCTCATTCACTGCATAAGAATCTTCCTCATAGTAAAATTCATCTACCAGCGGTGGTGGCTTAGTCAAATAATTCACCGCATTGACTTTTTCTGCACCCCCAGTGACATGTTTCAACACTAACCCAAGCTCAGTTCTCATTTGATCCATCTCTTCACGAATCTCATCTGCGGCTGGGTTGTGTGTAGATTGCACTGCAAAAGTGTTTCTCCAGTATCCAACTTTCTAGTGCTCCAAGCTTTATTATTTCGGGAGATTTTCTCTAACTTCTCAGCGATCTCTGCATAAGTACACTCCCCATAGGAAACACCTGCAATAGTATCAAGCACCGTCTTATTATTATCATCTTGTCCCCTATAGAAGTACTCTCTCAATGATTCATCATCAATACAGTGGTTTGGAACACTTCTCAGAAATAAGGTGAACTTATCCCAACAACTACTTACAGACTCCCCAGACAATGCCACAAAATTGTTGACCCTATTTTTGTGGTTCAGCTTTTTAGAAATCGGGTAATACCTTGCTAGGAACACATCTCTCAACTGCTCCCAAGTACAGATTACATTGTAGGGCAACTCAGTAAACCAAATTGCGGCCTCCCCCGTCAGTGATAGAGGGAACACCCTTAATCCAATTACATCCATGTCTAAGTCTGGCCTCCCTACACAACTCTTACACACTGACCTTAGTTTGGCGATGTGAGCATGTGGATCCTCAGATAGTAGCCTCGAAAACAAACCTCTAGCGGTGAGCATCTGCATCAAGCTACTAGTTACCACGAAAGTATGACCTGGTGGTAAAGAAGGTAGGACAAGTGGCCCATCAGAGTCAATGATGTCAACATTTCCCCTATAGTGCTCTTGGGGGCGTGGTGCGGGAGGTTTCCTCCTCACATCACCTTCACCAGGATTCTCAACCAACACTTGATTATGAGCTTCAACTGGTGGTGGAAGTTGCCAATTGAACTCATCCTCAAGATGAGCCGGGTTGCGTGGATTGTTCATCCTGCGAAGTGTATGGTTTAGTTCTGGATAGGGTGAAAGTATGGGTTCTCTTTGACTCCGTGTACTTGGCATACACTAAAGTTAGACCTGCGAGAGACAATAACAAAAAGAAAAAGTAAAATTAGGAAATTGTTAACTAAAATTCAGTAATGTGCTTAAAGTTAATCTAAAAGCCACTTTCCCCGGCAGCGGTGCCAAAATTTGATACGCTCAAATTATACTTCCCTAAATAAGTATAAGCGGTCGTATCAAGTAGAGAACCCAATTGTTAGGTTGGGGTCGATTCCACAAGGAAAATGATTTAGACTTAACTTTAATCTACGATTACGTCTATTTAGTCAAGTCCTTTCCGAAAACAGTTAAATAAAAGGGGGGGGTGAAACAAAAATTGTTCTATTATTCCTAAGTAAACAAGTAGCAAGATTAAAACTTTAGTGTTTATCAAGTAATGAGGGAAACTAGGGCATAAGTGTTCCCCATAGGTTCATAACGCGATAACCCTAGCTATAACAATTCTTTCCTACTGTCATGCATGCAAAGTGGTAAGTTATGTATCTCTAATTCCTTGGTCCGGCAACTAGAGAATTTCACCCCATACCTTGGTCCGACTACGTGTGTTGAATTACTAACCCTTACCCTTACCTCATATTAAGCATCATATTCAATGTATGGCTAAGTTACTACTTTGCACTAATTGAGACTAGCCTATTAGATAGTGCATACTAAATCTATGTTGATAATTCTTTTCCTGTTAACTACCTCATTGGTCCGGCAAGTAGAATTAGGGCAAGTTCTAACGCGTGCACTCGTTAAAAAGAATTCTAAACGAAAGAATTATCAATACATGCAAGATCCTATTCTATAATTGTTATTTAGCTAGTTTTATCTTGTTAATTACCCATGGTTCCCACAACCCTAGTTGTGGATTTAGTTACCCATGCTTAGCATTACACAATTCATGGTTAATAAACAAGAATTCATATACTTACTTTGACAAGTTTGAAGAAAATCCAGAAATATTACTTGAATTAACGAAAATATAGTAAGAATCGATTCCAGAAAATTGAAGTAATTCCCAAAATCTAAAGTTCAACTTCCAATAACAAGAGTATGAAAAATTAGTAAAAAGTCTAAACCCAAAAATGAGGTTTTTAGTCCTATTTATAATAATAAAGTCCTAAAATAAAAAGGAGTTCTAAATAAGAAAAAATCTATCCAAAACGTGTCTTCAGTCGACGACCCAACTGAACGACGGACCGTCGACAGCTTCCGTCAGTCCACACTTGCAATCTTTTTCAGCCTCCACTTTTGCATACTTTCTGTTATCATCGACGGACCAACAGCACGGTCCGTAGAAAGACCTACGGTCCGTCGATAGCCTCCGTTCCTCCATACTTAGTGGTTTCTTCAAATTAGGTACTAGGACTACTTTCTATTACCATCAACGATTTGCCAGGACGGTCCGTCAGTCAGTCGACGGAACGTCGATCCTTTCGTAGCCCCACACTTGGTCAGAATTCCCCGATTGATTTTAGCAGCTTGAACCTCCAGTCAACGATCATCACCTACTGTCTGTCGATGTGTCGACGGACCGTCGATGGCTCCGTGGGTCATCACTTCTGCACTGATTTCAGCACAGTCTTCAGCGTTTCCATTCTGGACAGTTTTCCTGCAAACACAGATAAAAATACATTAAAATTACTACAAAAAGGCCTTAGGTACACACTAAACTTAAGAAAAAAGCATTGAAAGTACCGTGAAACCACGGTACACCAGTCATTACATGATGACTTAAGATTGGATTGGTGTTTAAATTGTTGTTTACGAAGTATGATAATATGATTATGAACAAATCTGTTGGAACTTTACTAATCATCGAGAACACATTGAGATGGAGGCCTTCTCGTTAGTAGAGGTCGGTTATCTAGTAGCAATAAAATTACCCCTAACTATGAGCCGCCGTAGGATTTATCTTATAAATACATAGCTAGTGATCCACCTAAGCTAGATGTTTCTGGTCCTTACCTTGGAATGTAGGACATCTCTTTTGTTGTGGGAGCAAGACACCAAATTCCACGTTATAGCTTATGTGATCTATATTAGTTAATGATAAATGTCCCAAAAATGAACTAACTTGCTTTCAAGGTTCTATAAAGATTTCATTAAGTTTTGAGATGCATTGACCACATTCTTGATTTATGATTCTTCCTTAAAGGCTTTTCAATATGTTTTAGTTAGGTCATGCACATCATGTTTTCTTTTATGTCCTCTTATGATCATATCTCGTGTTTTATCCATTTTTTCATACTTAGTATATTTCATGTACTAATGCATATTTGTGCCTCAATTTTTTGTTAATGTAGGGTCCGACACTTCTCCTTCTTTCGCTCATGACTAATTGATTTGATTAATTGTTGAAGATTTGGTGAGTCCCCATATTCTAAGGAACATGCCACCTTTACACTGCTTTCTTATGTCCTTAGTTTTCATATGATTGTACGTGGTGTATGAGTTATGTCCCAACCACTCTTTTGATGTATTATATTGTCTTGTCGAGACTATGATTAGACTTCCGTTTTTGTGTCAAACTCATTTATGATATGACCTTTTACACTTAAATTCTACTTTTCTCTATTATATTATGTTGTATGCATGTCAAGTTAATTGTGTGGGGTCTTTTGAGATCTTATACGTCATGTCACATCTAGGGGTGTATTTTGGATCATGAAAACCTTGATATTCCATGTACAAGGTTTAAAAAAGGACCTAGGATAACTGACAAGTCAAGTTGAGAAGTGTTTTGTTCATGAGTGTGAAACGCTTACATTTATGAATAGGAGAATCCGAAGCATATAGGAACCTTCACTTATTTCATTAATCTAAAGTCGTGTCATAGAGTTTAACACTATAATCATCCTTCTTCCAAATCTTGTACAGTTCTTTCTAAGGTATGGCCCTCTAAGAGATTATGTGAGAAAGAATGTGAGCGACAATGTCGAGCCCGAGGTTTCTCAAGTTTTGATTGATCCTTTGGCCGAGCAAATGAATTATGCCAAATTTTGAGCCATTTTTCAAGTACTGATTCAAGTTATGATGGTTCAAGCTAATAGAGACGTCATTCCTCACATGAACCCAAATGTGGGTGCGACGATGTCAAGGATAAAAGGATTCACTAGGATAAATCCCTTGGAGTTTCATAGGTTAAAAGTGGATGACGATCCTCAAGAGTTCATTGGTGAGACTTACAAGATAGTAGGAATTATGAGAGTATCTGCGATAGAGAAGGCGGAATTGGTCATTTATCAACTAAAGTGTGTTGCTCAACTTTGAAAGGTGAGAGGGATATAGATACATGTCCACTTGATTGAGAGAAATTTATAGTAGTTTTTCTTGATCGTTTCTTCCCTTTTGAGACGAGGGAGGCAAAAGTGCTTCAAATCATAAATCTCTAACAAGATAATATGACTGTGAAGGAGTATGCTTTGAATTTTACTCAATTGGCTAAGTATGCTCCAACTATGGCTACCGACTATAGGGCAAGGATGACTAAGTTTGTGTGGGATATTTCCGACTTGGTTGTCAAAAAATGTTAAATTGTTATGCTAATCAAGGAGATGGATATCTCATGTTTGATATTACATGCTCAATAAATTGAATAAGAGAAACTCAAAAAGCAGGCAAGGGAGTCCACAAGGGCTAGTGTGGGTTCTTACTCCAGTGAACAAGGTCGTTTTAGATTCCAACAAAGGTTTTTGGTAAATGTTATTCTAATGCTTTGACCTCGAAGCTCACAAAGATAGGGTGTCTAAACCTAAGCCTCAAGGAGGAAATATTGGTAGGTCATCGATGTCTAATTGCATACGTTGCGACAAGAAACATGATGATAAATATTTGGCCGGTACGGATGATTGCTTTAATTATGGAAAGAGTGGTCATAAGGTGAGAGATTATCCATTTCTTCCTACTAAGGTAAGGGATGGTATGCAAGCTTAGCCTATTGGTTCCAGTTCGGGTACTCCGAAAAAAATAAATTTTATGCTCTTTAGACTCGACAGGATCATGAGGTTTCTCTTGATGTTGTGAGCTATGTTAAGAGTATTTCACCTTGAGGTTTATGCCTTATTGATCTATGTGTTATGTTATCATTTTTACTCCTTATACGACAGTGAGATTTGATGTTGGTATCAAAATCCTTTTAAATCTCTTTCGTATCTCTACTCTTGTTGGTGATTCTATTGTTGGTAAGAGAGTTTATAGAAATTGTTCTATTTATGTTTTGTTATAGAGCTTGATATTTTAGATTTTGATGTTACTTTTGGGATGAATTGACTTCCTACATTATATGCTTTCATATACCCGATTGGTCATATCCAAGGTTCTAAACGAACCTATCATGTCATGGAAAGGGTGAAATAATGCTCTTAAGGGTCAGTTATATCTTGGCAAAGGCTAGAAAAAAGAATTCTAAGGGTTGCATTTATCATCTAGTTGGGGTTAGGGACACATATTCTAAAATCCCTACTCTTGAGTTAGTTTCGATTGTGAATGAGTTTTTTTAAAAGTTTCATAATGATTTTCTTGGTATTCCTCCCGAAAGGGAAATAGACTTCGTTATCGACCTTCTCCCAGATATGCTGCCTATTTATATTTCTTCTTATTTGGCCCCTATTGACATCCCTTAAGGAGTCATCAAAGGAGCAACGACCTAGATAAAACTTAAAGAGTTAAAGGACCAATTGAAGGATATGTTGGATAAGGATTTTATTAGAATGAGTACCACTCCATGGGGTGCTCCGGTGTTGTTTGTTCGAAAGAAGGTTGTTTCCCATCGAATGTGCATTGATTAAAGGAAATTGAATAATGTAACCATTTAGAATATGTATCCTATTCCAATGATTGAAGCAACTTCAGTGAGCAAGTTACTTCTAAAAAATTGACCTATGTTGGGTTATAACCAATTGAGGGAGATGGAGAGTGACATTATGAAGATGACTTATCAAACTTGGTATGGTCACTACGAGTTTTTGGTAATGTCATTTGGTTTGACTAATGCCTTATCAGAGATCCTGAATTTGATGAACAAAGTCTTCAAGCAATATCATGATATGTTTGTGATTGCGTTATTGATGATATTTTAATTTACCCACAGAGTAAGGATGGGTATGTTGAGCATTTGAGGGTTGGGTTGTAAATTTTCAAGGATCATGAATTGTATGCTAAGTTTAGAAAATGTGAGTTTTGGTTGATGTATGTTGCTTTCCTTGGCCATATTATCTTTAGTGAAGGTATTCAAGTTGATCCTAAGAAGACTGAGGTGGTTAAGAATCGTCCCAAACCTTTGTCCGCTTCAAATGCAGAATTTCTTGAGTTTAACAGTTACTATAGAAGGTTTGTGAAATGATTTTTCTCTATTGTTTCGCCTTTGATGACAATGACTCAAAAGAAGGTGAAAATTTAATGGTCGAAAGCTTGTGGGAAGAGTTTCCAAGAGTTGAAGGATAGACTCACTTAAGTCCTAGTTTAACATTACCATAAGGATCAAATGGTTTTGTAGTTTATTATGATGCTTTACAAATTGGTCTTGGTTGTGTTTTCATACAACATGGAAAGGTCATCGCTTATGCCTCAAGGCAATTGAAGACTAATGAAAAGAATTATTCGGCTCATGATTTAGAGTAAGCAGCGGTAGTGTTTGCTTTAAAGATTTGGAGACATTACTTATATGTTGTTAATGTAGATGTGTTTACCGACCATAAGAATTTAAAGTATGTTTTCACTCAAAAGGATTTGAACATTCGCCAAAGGAGACTGTTATGCTGTAATTTTACTATCTTTAAAAAAGTCACTTTTGAAGTGTTCTAAGTATAAAATAATTTGAGAAAAATACTAAGAAAAGAGTCGCCACTTAATTTTTTAAAGAAATTAAGAAAACTTATAATTGAAAAAGACTCTAACAAATTAATTCTTGAAAAATTTAGAGAAAATGGGTAAAAGGTTATCATTTGCACTTCAAGAAGGTTTTTAAAGCATTTCAAGTGTCCGCTAACACACGGTTATCCTAAGACTTGGTTAGAATATATTTTGACTATTTTTTAGAAAAATAATTATAAATATAATTTATAATATTAACTTTAAAAAGTAGTTAAACAAAGAATAATTTTTTTATTTTTAAGAAAATGACTCCTTAATTGATTAAACCAAATCAATTAAATTAAACCAAATAAAATAAAAGGATTAGAATTAATGCAAACAATAAGAGTAAAATAAGAAAGTTAGAATGTGGGCCTTTTTGCCCAAAATCTCAAATTTAGTGGGCCTTCTGGCCCATTTTCACCTGATTTGTTGTGCAAAAGATAGCCTGGCCCATTTCCGCCCCCTGAAAATCTGCATATACAATGAGCGTATATGTATGTATATAGACTGTATTTTAGTCCATTTTCTGTATATCGGATCGTAAACCAAGTGTATGCAGCCTAATTCAGCTTCCAGGCACCTATATAATTATTGGACCTATATATGTTGCACGCAACTTGTATATCAGTTTATACTTAGTGTATACAGTCCATTTTAGGATTTTTCGAGACTTGTATTAGTTTTTCTTTCACCCTTGAACACCAAAATCTAACTCAATACTCAAAAATGCACGGAGATGATGAAAATAGTTCAATTTAGACCTTGTAAATCATCACCTAAAACACCTCTTTCGGAGGAGTGAACTCGAGACGGCAACGAGCTTGAGATAAGTGATTCTTCTACAACAAAATCGGGAAACTCCGAGGACTTAAAAAGATTTATAAGGAAACGAGGAGAAGAAATATATCTAATGTGTATTTATTGTGTGACCTTTTCAACTTGTAATTCTTTCTCTTTATCAATTTCTATCTTTTTCATATCTCTTCTCCCCTTATCCAACTTTTCTCCTCTCCTCCAACTTGGATAGAAAACAACTTTAAATAGATGACATTAGGGTTGATTTCCGAGGGGGGAAATCCATTAGAAAATTCAAAGAAGAGTTTGAATTTCTTTCCTTTTTTCCAAGGTCAACAATAGAGAGGTGACTTGGTACGAATCTGACATAATCAAAAAGGGGAAAAGAGACATTGGAGAGTGTTGGAATGTACACTTCCAATAAGTAGGATAGGACCAAATCCTCAACACAATTATAATGAATAGAAAATAAGGACTAGAAGTAAAGATGGCACACATACTGTATGTGGAAACCTCCTTGCTCAAGGGAGTAAAACCATGACCTGTCTCACAAGATTTCCAAACTGCTTTTACTAAACTTCACCAAGTCAAAGAAAAAATCAATTTACAACACACAGATATTAACCTCCTAATCTCTATTATGAGTAATACACTATCACTTAATGAGCCAAATCAATGCCAACATTGCCCACTATACTAACCCAACTTATTGATATAGACTTTGACGTAAGACACTAAGTTGCCCTCAATATAGTTCTTACAATGATTCACCCAAGGTTGAAATGTTTCTACCACAAGGGAAACAAATCCTACAATATAAGCACAAATACAAGCAATCAAAAAAACAACTATTTCAGGAAGCAATAATGTAATTTATTAGGTCTCTTGTTCTTTTGAAGCTTGAATCTCTCTCTTTGCATGAATGAATTATTTGTTGTTTGTTGTCTTGAATATATCAAACATCAAAAGTAATACACATTGGACAAACAACCTCGTCCCTTCTAGTTGTTGTAGTACACTGAAGACTTCACCAACTTTTGATTCCAACTGTATAGCATGGTCCAAGACGAGCATACTCTGCAGAGAACCGTCTCCCTGCATTTGTGAGGAAATCATCAAAACATCTAGAAGCATTAAGACTGATCATTTTACCCTTTTTTGATGATGACAAACAACCTACAAGCATCCTCACTTGAGTGTTAAGCATTTATTCAAAAATTACATTAATTCCCCTATCGTTGTTCCCACTATCACTATTCTTCCTCCTTAGTTCAGTTCCCTTTTAATGTCACAATAGTTCACCTTAATTCTCACTTTTGACTTTATTGAAAAGGAATGGAAGTAAACATATGCGATTTGCATGCAAAACATTTAAGAATTAAGGGCCATGGGCTACACGGAACATGTACATGTAAGCATAAAAGGGAATATCAAAACATACTGAACAAGGCACAATATCAAATAGCATTAGATCACAAAAGCTGACCACATGAATCAGCCAGAATAGTACACACAACCATTAGAGTTTTTGGCACGGAGATGAAGAGGATAACGAGAAAGGACACATTTAGGATGGGGAGGGGTAAGGGTTCACATCAGCAAAGACAATTGCTCATTCGCATCAACATGAGCTTGAATGACTTATCATTCAAGATCACGGTGAGGTCAGTCAATTTTCATTTGAGAGAGGCTTCCTGCTCTAGAAGATCTACTACCTAAGACCTACCCTTAGCCTTCCCTTCAACACATTCACACTCCAAAAGAGTAATAACAGTAAACATTTGCTTGAAGGTACCTGGTACTCCTCTTCCAAGAGGTACTTCGAAATGTTTGAACACATAGTTTAGAAAATGGCCATAAGGGATGCCATGTTTGGCTAACTTCCAAGTCATAACCCTGTGCATACGTTCAAGCATTATAGTAGAAAGATTGATTTCCTAGAGTTCATCCAGCTTTTCCATGAGAAATAGGTCAGCAAATACTACAAATGTCTTTTCTGTCCTTGGTAGCAGTACCTTATTCATGAACTCAAAGGATAGCTGGTATTCCCCCTTCAGAAACTTCTTTGGTAGACCTACTCGCTTTATGTCCCCCCACTTTATAACATGTTTAGTGAAATCACAGGAGGGTTTGTTGCCTTCAATTGACCGGATCCCTTTCACAGGCACACCCATAGTAATTCCCAAAGTTTCCTCATCAAGAAACATCTTCACTTCTTTAACGGTAGTCCTGACCCCTTCTTCACTTAGAAGCTCCATTTTATAGTAGAATTTTCGCACATCAGGTTCATGCAAGTATGGTACTAGGGCTTCAAAAGAATGATCCTAAATTTGCAGGGAAACAAAATAAAAAAAAATGGGCATTCCAAACACTGTAAGAATGTTAGGGTTGAAGACTCTACCATTCAGCACCATTTGGTTTTCCATTTCTACTATTTGCTTGTTACACCTCGAAAATCCAATGACTTAAGCTAGAGCTCTATGCCTAGTATAATGAATTAAAAGGGATTATAAAGATGTTTGTGTTCCTATGTTAAGGTAAATAACATAGTTTGAGAAGATAAGTTCATGAGGGAATTAAAAACGACCATGACTTCCGGTGAAATAAATACCTAGGCTAGTGTAGTGCTAGTGCTAGTGGGATGGTTTAAAAGAGTTTTCTAAAAGTTTGACCATGAAAAATGTACATATATAAATGCAACTACGTAGGGGTTTAATGGGTCAAGGACACGGGAGGAGTGTCAACCTTGAGGGCAAGCCAAGGCTGCCCCAAAAAGGTAGGCTACTTCCACAACCTTCACGAGCATGACCACGAGCAAGTGGAGGGCTCGTGGAGTTTCCTTGGACAAGGAAAAATGAGAAATCTTGGACTAGCTAATGTCCAAGGCACCACGACCCACTTCACAACACGTGGTGCACTCGATGAGCTAGGAGGATGGTCGTGGACTTCCCTTAGGCGTTTGAGAGATGTCCAAAGTTGGGGTAGCTACTGCCCAAGACACCAAGAGCCACCTCACGACTCCTGGTGCACTTGACGGGCAAGGTCCTTGGTCGTGGTCTTCACTTAGCATTTTAGAAGGGGGGCTACTGCCTTACTCTTCACGAGCCACACCACGAGTTGTGGTGTCCTTCATGGCTCATGAAGGTGTCCGTTGAGACTGGACGGGTTCCACCTTAAAGTCAAGTTGGACTTTTAAACAACTAAATGAGGGGTAGTTTGGTTATTTTAGGGGTTATATAATTACTTTAGGTCATTTTACACCCATTCCCACATCAAAACAAATCCCCAAATTGAAAACCCGATTTCTCTCACTTTTCTCTAGATTCTCTCACAAACCAAAGACCCCATTGAAGAAGAAGGTCAAAGCTTCAAGTAGGGTTCAAGAAGAAGGATTTTCTCCATTAATCCTTAAGGATTATCAAGGTATGGGAACTCTTTACTCTTGGACTCCTTTCCCAAGAGGTTCCTTCAAAATTGATTTCAATGTTGTTCCAAATTTCTAGGTTTTACTCTATTTCGTGGGTCCCTTTCAAACTTGAATTATTTGGTCTAGAATTGATTGATAATGATTGATTATAAATGTTTATGAATGAATTTAGGTATTATCTTAGGTTTTTAATTTAATTCTCTAAACATCCATGAATGTTCCTCTTCTCTTTAACCCTAACTCTTGAATTATTTTGAGTAATGATTAGAGGTGATGTAATTGAGTATATCTTGTATAATTGACTATTTTATTATGATTATAACCTATTTGATGTATGAATATCATGAATTTGGGATGAAATCTTTAAAAGGTATCTTGAAGGCCATGGGTAAGACCTTCAAGGCAATGAACATTCTATTGTAGTATTATTAGTTTACCTTTGATAATGTTGATTACTTGAAGTATGAATTATGGATTTATGAATTTATTATAATGATATGAATGTGATGATTGTGAGATGATGGTAGGTGTGCTATTAAGGGGAATTAAAGGTAATTCTTATGTACATTTTATGACTATGGTCACGAAGTATTATTCTCACGTGATGTTGGGTTTGTGATGAAAGGGTTTTCTCATCCTAGAACCTATGAGATATGTACATGTTATATAAGGAATTAGAATCCTAAGACTTATGTTATGAATTAATGTTAATAAAGACTTAAAGAAACTTTAAAAGGGGAATTTAGCTTAGCATTGAGTGAACTTGACAATCAGAAATGTTCCTTCACAAAAGAAGGGAGATTCACACATGAGGTGGAAACTATAATGCTAATTAGCATAAAGAGGGTTTCTAGCAACAACCTCCTAGTTCCTTAACTATGTTCCCCCATAGGAACCTTAGCTAGTGGATCCACCAAGATGCTATTACGAATGTTTATGTCTTACCTTGGCAAGTAGGACACCCTCCGTTCGGTGTGAGGGGTTGACACCGGATATCATGTAGCTCACATGGTCTATGTCGGTTATGACAAAGTTTTTCGAATGTTAAAATAAATGAATGAATAAAAGTAAAAAGATGAAAACTTACTAGGAATACTTAAGAGATGTTACTTGGTGTAGGTAAGGGTATGAGACTTTACCTATACATTGCACAAGAGGATCTTGAGAGGAGTTCTAGGGTGGGTTCTTTATGTATATATGATGTTGGTCTCATATGATATGCATGATATTGGTTTCACTTGATATACATGATGTTGGTCTCACTTGGTATGCATGTTGTTGGCTATACTTGTGATGATGATGTATGAGGTAAATAACAATGTTTGTGATCTTCTTGATAGTTTGATTGGTGGGGGGTATGGGGCTTCACATACACATTGCACTAGTAGTCTTGAGTTTGGGGTTATGAGTAAGGTCTCATAATGTATTTGATAGAATGAACTATAATATGAAATGTTGACTATGGCTCTATTATGATTTTACTTAAGAGCATGGATATGTCTTATTGTTGTGTGATGGACTTGTATATGTGTTCTTGGAATATGCATAAAGGCTTTTAAAGTGAACATAACATGCTTATAACCAAATGTCCTTTTGTGCATGTTTTCAAATGTTTTACTTGCATATGTTTCCATACTTAGTACATGTGGTTTGTACTGATCCATATTTCTTCTATTTTCTATACAAGTGTAGGTCCGAGTCATTGAGGTAATTCTAGTCCTTTCTTGAAGAAACTTGGATTGCTATTCCCAAGTTGGTGAGTCCTTAAGTCCAAGGATGGAGATGCTTGATTCTAATTCTAGTTTCACTTTTTCCATTCAAAGACTTTGTTGTATTCGTACTATAAGTCATGTTATTGATGTAAGGGCTAAGTCCCAATTTTCATACTCTTAAATCTAGATGGCAAAGTGAGACAAGTTAGTTTCTATTTTGATGTATCAAGTGATCAAGTTGAACTTCAAGTGAAAAGTTTTAAATTTTCCACTTTTATTCTAGCTAATATGCAATGATGAATGCTAAGGGCTTGTCTACGACCTCTTCGAGGATGAAGATGCCAGTTACGACTAGGTGGTGATCTCAGGTCGTGACATCGCTCCTCATAGTCATCTCTTTTTCTTTCCCTGACTTTTGAACATGACTTGTACCTTACCAGTTTTGGACTTCACAGTGGCCCTTTTACTCATACTCACCTTCTTCAAAAGAGATCTCTTTGTTGATTTCAGATTCCCTTTTGATTTAACTCTATTAATCTTTGCTTCCTTCCTTACTTTCACCACATGTATAGCAATATCATCAGATTTTCTTTCACTACACTCAATGGGCAGGGGTGTTGAGGTAAGTTCTTCAGGCAGATGACATTCCCTTCTTTTCTTCCTCGCTCTTTCCTTTGAATTTCATTTATTGTTGTGGCACAGACCGGCGTGGAAGGGGATTCTTTTGGGAGAGCAATAGAGAAATTGAATGAACTGGGGTTTTCAATTTCTTGGGAGATAGAAAGCTTTGAATATGAAGAAGGGTTTGTCATTTTGATAAGAGAAATGAGACGGGTCAAAACAAGGTAGTGAATCACAAAAGAAGATTACAAAAAGATTAGGATGTTTGGATTCACTAAGACCAATTGTATTTAAGCACATGGGGTATCGATTCCCTGAAAATGAGCGACTCTTAGATTTAAAGTGAAAAGACGTCTGAAACTAACGCAATGAATGGATAAGGGAAACGTAACAGTGACCATTGATAGACACACAGTGTAACATAAGTGATACTAATCTTTCCGGGACCAGGTCCCTTTTGTTATATAGCCCTTCTTGTATGGTTAGATCTACTCTTCAGCCAACATGCCATAAGTGTATACATTTAGTAAGGTACCAAAAGTAAATTCTAATACGATAAGCATTACAACTAGTACAGATACCTGCCCTACTTAACATAATCAACCGGAAGATTTCATGCAAACTTTTAATGGAATTAGGTTATCTTGTGCATCCCCAACCTCAGTCTATTTTTTACAAAGCATTCTTTACTTAATGGCTTTGTAAAGATGTCAGCCAACTGGATTTCTGTCTTGCAGAAACTCAACACCACATTTTGCTTCTCAACTAGGAAGTGGTGTCTCACATCTATATGTTATATCCTCTTATGCTAAACAGGGTTTTTGGTCATATTCATTACACTAGTTTGTCGCATATTGGAGGAATAGTGTCTGTGAGAACAGTCTTCCAGTTGTTGCTTGATCCATAGGAGCTGAGCACAACATAATATAGCAGCCACATATTCTGCTTTTCCTGTAGACAGTGCCACTGAATTTTGCTTCTTAGTGCCCCAAGAAACCAGTGATGATCCAAGGAAGTATGCCATGTCTGATGAGTTTTTTCGATCAATAAGAAAACTTGCATAAACACCATCAGCATAACCAATTAAATCAAAAGAATCACCAGTAAAATAGAAGAGGCCCAGGTCCCGAGTTCCTTTCAAGTATCATAGAATTCGCTTGGCAGCCTTCAAGTGTGATTTATTTGGTGCTGCTTGAAACCTTGCACACATCCCTACACTGAAGACTATGTCAGACCTACTTGTAGTGAGGTACAGAAGTGACCCAATAATTACCCTATACATGGTTTGATTAACATCAATCCATTCATTATCCAAGTCGAGTTTCACACTCGTTCTCACAAGAGTATCAAAGATTGTTGCCTCAAGCAGGTTGAACTTCTTGAGCAATTCCTTTATGTACTTTTATTGACATATTGATGTGCCCTGAGAAGACTGTTTGATCTGCAGTCCTAAGAAGAAAGTAAGCTCTCCCATCATGCTCATTTCGAATTTTCTACTCATCAAATCATTAAACTTTTTGCATAGTGAATCTGAAATAGCTCCAAAATGATATCATCTGCGTATACACAACTCCCTACATCTGGATAGGAATAGAGTATTATCAATTTTACCTATTTTGAACCTGTTTTCAAGGAGGAACTTCGACATGCGCTCGTACCAAGCTCTAGGAGCTTGCTTTAGTCCATACAGAGTTTTATACAACTTTAGCACATGGTTTGGGAGATCAGCATCTTCAAAACCCGGAGGTTGTTTAACATACACCTCATCCTTCAAATGCCATTCAAGAAAGCACTCTTGACATTCATTTGAAACAGTTTAAACTCCATATGGGCAGCAAAAGCTATCAAGATTCTAATGGCTTCTATTCTGGCTACAGGAGCAAAGGTCTCGTCATAGTCAATCCATTCCTCTTGGTTATATCCTTGTACCATGAGTCATGAATTATTTCTTGTAATGATCTCATGCTAAGTTTATTTCTAAAGACCAACATATTCCCAATAATGGTTCTGTTGAGAGGTTTAAGACCAAGTGACATACTTTGCTTCTTTCAAACTATTGAAGTTCTTCATCCATTGATATCACCAATCAGCATCCTGTAAATCCTCTTTGATATTGTTAGGCTCAATGGTTGATATGAACGCTGAATATGCAACTAGATTTCTTTTTTCGGATCTAGTTTGTATTCCGAAGTCAAGTGGGGAGATAAGATTGTCTAGTGGATGTGAAGATTGATGTTTCCATCCGGACCTTCTAGTTATCTCTTCTTCAACATCAGCAGCGGATTGACCTTTTTTACACTCTGAATTTCGAGATATTTCCTCATGGGCTGAACCAAATGGACTAGGTTTTTCTCTGAGTTCTATATCGTTTTCCCTTGCCACCTATTTTATTCCAGGATTTTGGATTGCCTTGTCTTGTTTTCCCTTAATCAACTCCTCCAATTCAAAGTCTCATTTGTGTTCTTGATTGCTCTTATCATTAGACTCATCAAATATTACATGCATGCTCTCTTCATCCATAAAGTTCTTTTGTTCAAAACTTTGTATGCCTTGCTGGTAAAAGTGTACCCGACAAACACCCCTTAGTCACTCCTGGCATCAAAATCATCCTTTTCATTATTCAGAACAAAGCACTTGCAACCAAAAGGCTTCAGATGAGCAATTGAAGTTTTCTGTCATTCAGCAACTAATAAAGTGTTTTCTTGATCACAGACCTGATAAGACACCTATGTGTAACATAGTTGGCTGTGTTGACTGTTTCTGCCCAAAAATTCATTGTTAGCCCTAAGTCAATTATCATGATTCTAGCAATATCCACCAATGTTTTATTCTTCATTTCAATAACTCTATTTTGCTAGGGAGTTCTTTGCGTAGAGGAATTGTGATGGATTCTATTTTCAGCACAAAAGCCTTCAACTTGAGAGTTTTCAAATTATGTACCATGATCAGAGCTGATGCTAGCTATCTTGACATTTACCTTCAGTTGAATTGCTTTGGAAAAGGTGATCATAAGTTCAGTTGTCTCGTCTTTAGTCCTTAGAAACATGTTCCAGGTGAACCTGGAGAAATAATCAACAACTACAAGAATATACTTCTTACCTCCACTGTTTTGAACTCTGACACGTCCACATAGATCCATGTGGATAAGTTCCAAGGGTTTGGTTGTGCTCACAACTTTCTTGGTTTTGAAGAATGATCTTGTTTGTTTCCCTTTTACACAGGCATCACCGACTTGATCATCAGTAAACTTAAACTTTGGCAATCCACGGACCAGGTCCCCCACAACAAGCTTGTTCAGCAAGGATGTACTCACATGTCCCAATCACCTATGCAATAAATTTGCTTTATCAGCTTGACCACTTAGGCATGAAAGAATGTCCCCTTCTACTGAGTCAGGAACTGCAACATACATATTTTTTACTCTTTTGGCAGATATAACAACCTTGTTAGTTACACATCTAGTAACCAAACATCTATCAGACATGAACTTAACTTTATTTCCCTTGTCGCAAATTTGTGATACATTCAAGAGATTGTATTTCAAACCATTCACATAATGTACATTGTGTATGGAATGCTCTGCTGATCTTCCTATTTTTTTTCAATTTCAAGAATGAAACCAATCTTCCTACCACCAAATGACACACCACCGCCCTGGTGTGATTCTAAAGAGAGGAAGTTTAGAGTATCTCCAATCATGTGCCTTGAGCATTCACGATTTATGTGCCATCATTGACTTATTTCTCTCTTCTAACAAGAATCACTTATTAGACTTAGGAACCAACTTCAGATGGAGTTCCCAAAAACTGTTAAAAGGCTTAGTGAGAAACCTTTATGTCCCTGGGGGCAAAGTGTTTTTGCTAAAATGGTAATTGGGACCGAGTACCTTTTTCTTTCTTACAAACCTTTTCTTGTTTTAAGAAACTTTTCTTGGCTTTCTTTTACTCCTCTTAGAATCTCAGATTTTTCTTTCAGATGATCATTTCTTCCCCAACGGGTACACAAGAGATTTTTAGAAGAGACACATATTTAGTGTGGGGATTGTAGGGAGGCACTACCTGTCTACAACCTAACCTTTTTTTGCTGTTGAACTTTTGATTTGCTAAGTTAGAGAGAATCTTAGACGAATCAGTCTACTTGAGGGAGTAGTTTAACTCTTCTTTGATCTTACATAGATCCTTCACTAATTGAGAATTTCTTTCAAAGGAGGAAACTAACTTAGACTCAGAGGTCTTCTGTTCCTCTTCTATCTCAACCTCAAAGTTATTGAGTTTTCTATTCCGACCCTCAAAGGTACCAGGTTCCTCGATGGGCTGCAAGCTAACAGTATCTACAAAAATTATCCTAACAAACATTTCAGACATTTAAGACTTAAGAGTTGCATTCTCATTCTCGCATAAGCTTAGTTTTTCATTTATCATTAAATTATAAGAAGTTAATTTATCAACTGAGTCAATTAATACAGCAACAAGTTTTCTCAATCTTTTAATTGAAAAAAGTTTCTAGATCACTTATGAGATAAAAAAGGGTTACCCACTAGAATTGAACACGGTTTCATCATCTTTCAGAGCCATCATCGAGACATCTTCATTGCTGTCTTCCTCTTTCTCATATTCGTTGAATGCATTTCCCCAGACAACAAAAGCTTTAATCACTAGTTGATCAGCATATGAGCATTTCTTTGGCATGGTCTAGGACCTGGTCTTTTCTTCGAGGTATGAAGTCCTAAGTATCCTTCTTCTAACTTGGAAAATCCCTCATAAAATGACCAGGTTTGCCACATTTATTACAAAGATCATTTGCATTTGCTGCTCTGCTGGTCGAACCCTTCTTTTAAAAGCATATGTGCTTCTTGGTAATCTTTTGGAACATTCTAATGACGTATGTCATTTCATCCTCCTCCTCAGTCCCATCATTTCAGGATGTTTTCAAGGCTACTTATTTCTCCTCCATTCCCTCCTTCGTGGTTGACCCCTGTTGTTTATTCAGCTTAAAGGTTTGGAGATTTCCAATCAGATCATCCATGGTGAGTACCTTTAGATCTTTTGCTTCAATTATAGCATTCACTTTTACTCTCCCATCACTTGGGGAGAACATTGAGAATCTTTTGAACTTGCTTTCTTGATGGAATAGGCTCACCAAGACATCTGAGTTTGTTGGTTATGGCAGTGAATCTTGAATTCATCTCGTGAATGGTCTCACCTTCCTTCGAACAGAAGTTCTCATTTTGAGTCATAAGCATATCGTCTTAGACTCCTTCACTTGTGTCGTTCCCTCATGGGCTGTTTTGAGACAGTCCCATATCTCTTTGGATTTTTTGCAAGCATAAATTTTGTTGTACTCGTTTGAGCTGATTCCACAAACCAGAATCTTCTTTGCTTTATAGTTCTTTTCGATCGTTTTTGTCAGTTTCATTGTATTCCTTTATGGTTTTGGGAACCATCTTAGTAAGCTCTCAATATGTTACCTCTCTTGTGGGAATGTACGGTCTATCAAGAATCACGTCCCACAACTCATTGTCTTCAGCATTGATGTAGTCATGCAAGCGATTCTTAAACCAACCATAAAATTGTCCATTGAAATGAGGTGGTCTAGTGGTTGACTGACCTTCTTCCATGTTTGGTTGAGCAGCCATTCCTTCAGGGGCTTTTCTTTTCTTGGTGTTACCCAAATAGAAAAGTCAAACTCTGATACCACTTGTTAGAATGTACGCATCCACTAAGTAAGATAGGACTAGGTCCTCAACACAATTATAATGAACACAAAATAAGTACTGAAAGTAAATATGGCACACATACTTTACATGGAAACCTCATTACTCAAGGGAGTAAAACCATGACCTGTCTCATGGGATTTTCAAACTCTTTTTACTAAACTTCACAGACAAAGTAAATTTTAGTTTACAACCACACATAGATTAACCTCCTAACCTCTATTCTGAGTAATACATTATCACTCAATGAGCCAAAGCAATGTCTGCATTTCCCACTATACTAACCCAACTTATTAATATAGACTTTGACGTAAAACACTAATTTATCCTCAACTAAGTTCTTACAATGATTCACCCAAGGTTGAAACATTTCTATGACAAGCGAAACAAATCCTACAATATAAGCACAAATACAAGCAATCAAGGAAACAACTAGTTCAGGAAGCAATAATGTAATCTATTAGGTCCCTTGATATTTTGAAGCTTGAATATATCTCTCTCTCTCTTTGCATGAATGAATGATTTGTTGTTTGTTATCTTGAATATATCAAGCATCAAGAGTTAATACACATTGGACAAACAACCTCGTCCCTTTTGGTTGGTGTAGTATATTGACGGCTTCACCAACTTCTGACGCAGACACAATTCCATTTGTACAGCATATGTTCCTGGACGAGCATACTCTACAGAGGACAGAGTCCTGCATTTGTGAGGAGATCATCAAGACATCTGGGAGCATTAAGACTTATCAGGGAGCAGAGATGGTCGCTTATCCGCTGGCTTTTGCGCCAAATCCGACGGGTTTTAGCATGAGCGAGGTGAGGTTGATTTTATGGTATTGTACGCTGGTTGTTGTTTGATGTGACTCCTCTTTGGGAAGAAGAAGCTATACGGGTAGGGTCTTGCTGAAATGTGGGCTGGAAGAATTGGAAACTAGAATTGAGGTTGGGTTTGGGTTATTGTTTTTTGTATTGTTGGGAATTGTTAATGAATGTAATGTTGTAGGGTGGGTATGGAGGAAGAATTGGGATGATATGAGGTTGCTAATTGTAGCCCATTGAAATTTGAAAAGTAGCCAAATTGAGTTGCTTTGGCGAATTCAGCTAAAATTGAAATAGTTGAATCAATATAATTAATTTAAGAGTTTCTTAATCTTAACGAAATAAAAATAATTAAATTAATTATAAAGTAATTAACTCAAAATTTTAACTATACTTTAAGCTAAACTAATTTTATAAAATATTTACTAAAATAAAATCTTTTTGAGATGATTTTTGAATAATCCTAATAACTATAAAGGAACAGATGTGTTTGTTGATTAGCTTCATATTTCATGTACATAAGACACCAATTAGGCCTTAGGATATATAACCTTCTCGAATGACGACACGGTGAATGCCGGTTGTTATAGAGAAAACCTGAAAGATGCAACAATAGCTTACTAACAAAATTGAAAGGATTTTCGATGATCTAGGAGAAGAAACCTCAAGTACAGCACTTATGTATCGTTCATAACTCACCTTGCCTTTTTAGATTCCCGAAAGTATTCATCATGTATTAGCTATTGTTTTCAGATTTTTTTAATCTACTACTATTTGGGTGCGAACTGAAAGAAGAAAAATTGAATTATTTGAAGCTAGACAGATCTGGAATAGCATTGAGAGAAGAAAATTTAAATTTTGAATTGAAGTTGGGCGGATTTGGGGAATTCACATTCAATTTTATATTCTTTTTCCTTTAAAAATGCAACTGGATTTGTTTTAATGTATCAGATTTAATGTATTCGGCTTGTTTGCTATGCATCCGGATAACACTGATTTTAAGAGATTTTTGTAAATTGAAAAGGAGTAGGGATAGAATGTAATTTGAGGTCCTTACACTATGGATTTATGTAAGTTATACAAATTTAAATATTTAGATCTCTAAACAAAATTCCTAATTTTTCTTTTTGGATTTGCCAGGGATATGTGTCGGGACGGGGAGATTAACTTTGGTGGGTTGGGGTTTTAATTTTGTCCAATAGGAAAGAGTCGTGTAATAAATAATAATAAGGCGGAACCCATCGGTAGCCCCTTAAAGTTGGCACCAACTTTCACTTAGACACCTTAATTGGGTTTTTGAATTTTAGACACCCCATTTCATGGTTCTTTGTGTTATTTTGACACTTTTTTAATTATCAATCAAATATATAAAGTGTTTGTAATACACTCGCTGATGATGTCTCAAAATGACGAATTAAATGAAGACACATGGCATATATATATAAAATAATTCTCAAATAATGATTTTTAGTACAAAAACAAAGTGACCAATGAGTGAATAACATGTGAAATTTTTGCCCAAAATATTTTAAAAATAAAATTACCCAACCCACCTAGATCATCTTCTCCACCCCACCCACCCCACCCACCCAACCCCTGCGTTTTCTCCACTCTTCCCCCACCCACCCAACATCTTCTCCGCCTTTACCCACCCTAACCCCAACCCTTCCCCACCCACATCATCTTCTCGAGTAGAATAACAATCCCACACATACTCCTACTCAAATCTAATTTGAGATTATTTATGAATTCGTGACTTTCTATTTTACTTCTTCTTTACTATAGTAGAGGTTTTCACATTGTCTTCTTTTAATTTTTATGATATCATTATATTATGAGTTTAATGGGTTCAAATTCATTTTTTTTTTTGTCTGAAGCATTATCAAATTTATTTCTTCATAAAAGAAGTGTAAGTTTTGGGAGATGATGACTGAAAAATGAGGAAGAATATGAAAAAAATAAAATAAAAATGATTTAACAAATCTTTCACGCGCCAATAATGAGTGTATTACACTCTCTATGACATGTCAGCAAAAGTGTCAAAATGACATGAGATGTCTAAAATAAACAAAACTTAGTTGAAGTGTCTAAGTGAAAATTGATGCCAACTTAAGGGTGTCACCAAAGGGTTTCGCCTAATAATAATAATAAGTGGGATGTTAGTTTTAAGGGAAGTAACAGGTCAAAAAGGTAGATAGAGGGGTACTTTTAGTTTGATAGATAAACAAGAGGTATATATAAACCTTTTAGGATAGTCTAGGGATATTTTTAACCATTTTCGTTAAAATAATCCCTCACACAACTATGGTATGGTATACCTCAACCACCATGAAAAAAATTCTCTAGTGGTATCCAAAAAGAAAAAACAATGTTTGACTGAAAACACTACTAGTTACTCTAGATACCAAAAAGTATATATATATATATATATATATATATATATATATATATATACACACTTTGATGGTATTAAGGATCAAAATGTAGTGAGTAAGTGAAAATTAGCTAAATTAATGTGTGATACCATTAGAGTATAAATATACTCTGCAAAAAGCAGTGTTTCACTGAAAATATTGTTAATTACTATTTGATACACCAAAGTATATATTTACTTTGATGGTATAGAAGATAAGTGTATTTGCGTCAAATGGGGTATGAAGATAAATAGGTTGGATCATAGATCCATTAAGGGTAAACAGTTTGGGTTGGGTACCATTTTAGTAAATAGTTTCATTATTCCCAATATTTAATAGTAAAAATTAGTCAAATCACATAGTCTAAGATAGAAATTACTTTCTATCCCTACTCTTTCACTAATTACCAATAATTCCTTTTTTTATATTATTTCGGATACATAATATTGCATACCGATACTTTAATTAAAACGGACGGATACTTAAATTATTAAATTGTTGTTATCAGTTTACTGCGTAAAAAAAGGGATTAAAAAACGAAATTATAATTAACCCCACGAATCACGCGGACGTTTAAGAATTCTACTAATCAGTCTTCATAAACCTCTAATTGAATTAGACATTTATGAATTTCAAATTGTGAAACCTTCTCATTTTTCTTCAAAAAAATAGTAAAAGTTTTAATTCTTTTTTATGGCTGATTTTTCCTTTTATTTTCTTTTGGTTTGGGATGTTGTTTTGACTTCTTGAACCTTTGGTGTCAAGAGAGATTATTATTTTATATTTGGTACAATTGCATCTATGTATTAGTGTATTATGCAGTTTCAATGAAATTAATATCGGACAAAAGTGATTGATCAGTTTCGAATTGTGTTTTGAAAGCAGTTGTCTTGCCAACAAGATATCAAAGAATGTCCAGTAGATCAAGAAAAAAAGGAAGAAAAATCCAGATAAAAAACTAACATCAAACATGAACTGTTGTGGGCGATGTGGACAAGAAGACCACAATCGAATAACTTGTACTTTCTTTCCAAAAGAATCTGATCAATACTTTTTTGGAGTACTTTATTTGTTCAGATCTAATAATTTTCAAATTATAACATTTCTTTCCACTATTACAAATGTTTACATTAAAAAGTATTTTTAGCTTACTAATTTCTGATCCAATTAATTGTACTGTTACGTTTTCAGTTCTGCCTATATTTTTTTATTGTTAAATTTTGATAAAGTGAATCCAGTATACATATTGTGTATTGTTTTGTGTTCAATATAAAGTTACTTTTAAAATATACGTCGTATTGGTTAAGTAATTAATGTATATGTAATTGCTTATAAGTACTGAAAATAATATTACATTGCATTGATTTGTTTAACATAATGAATTTGATACTTAATTTTTTAAAATTTTTTGTATCGGATAATATTGTATCAAGTGTTGTAAATGTACCGGATAAGAGTTGTGATGTGTATAGGATAAGAGACATAATGTTAAAAGATACTAAATATATTATAAATTTAGAGGTTTGGAACAATTGTAAATATATAGTATCAGGTTTAATTTTGTGAGACACATCAATTGTGATGTTGAAAGCATGATAAATGATAATTGTGTATCATATACTTAATCTATTTTTTTGGCAAATTTGTATCAACTTATACACATCAATTTGTGCTATTGAAAGCATGATAAATAATAATTGTGTATCATATACATAATATATTATTTGGCAAATTTGTGTCAGCTTATAATATAGTATCAACTGTAGTCATTTGTACCAAATTTATAAGAGACATAATGTTAAAAGGTACTAAATATATTGAAAATTAACTGATTTGTATCAAGTATAAAAATATCGTATCAGGTGTTGTGATAGCCGCTTTCAAGCCAGTAGTAATCACGTCCCAGTTTATGTCTCTGCTTTCGAACATACAAATTTTGTTATATAAAAAATAATCGTGTATTATATACATAATAAAGTTTTGAAAAATCTTGTATCTGCTAATAATATAGTATCAATTATATATTAATTGTAAAATACTCTATATTACAATTAATATAGAGTATAAAATATATGATGTATAAAATACTTATAATCGTGTATCATATACATAATTTTATATATTTTGTATCAGATAATGTATGATGTATAAAATACTTATAATGGACAAAACGTAACAAGGTACTAACATTATCAAATATTATATCCAAAATAAACAATTTTGTTACAAAAAACTGTAAAACTTGAGAAAATGTATCTTGAAAAATAATAAACTCTCCAAAATATTAGTTAATGTATCTTAAAAACAATAAACATCAAAAGTTGTCTGTGAATTGGAACATAATCACTAATCTATATGAACCAAGTCATCTTGTTGTTGTGGAGTGAAATAGCTCTTCAGCTTTAGTGGATCATCGCTATCGCTAACATATTCCACCTTGACCTTGTCGAAATCGTACTTCCATAATAGTGTTGCATTTCTTGTGCGAAGGTAGTCAGCTCAGAAACCATTAGATGGATGTTGACTTCATCGCTAAAGAATTCAGCAAAGGCAACTACAAACATTCAACCGTCATTATAAACATTCTGCAGGTACATTTAAAAATTAATTAAATTTGAACAAAAAGTTAATTACATGATACTTTATAGTAACTACAAAAAATCTTTTTGTTTAGTTGATATGTAATGATAATAATAGTAATTGATACTCAATACCACTTGATGATATTTGTTTCTGATATTAAATGAAACATCATATATTCATTATATGTTATTTAAGTATGTGGTTAAACTATTTTATAATATGATGTATTATTCTGCAAATTACATCTCATCAAAATAATTTCTATTATATAGTTTGATAGATTAGTGACAATATATCGAAAAACAAAAAGAATCAAAATTAGGATTTCATATATAATTTTCATAAGATTTAAAGCAAGGTACAAAATAATATGATAATGTATCATTGTTGTCAACATATCTAATTTTTTTAAAATAACTCACCAAGGATAAGTTCTTCCACATTTGCTTTAAAAGATGAAGTTTCATCCTTCTTCGACTTCGTCTTCTAAATATTATGATTCGGCATTGTTAATGGATCCTACAACTTTTTGGATCTATTTTCATTTCAATCATCATCATCGGAATCATAATGAGTTGATTAGATCTATTTTCATGAAAGTTTTCATTATCAAAATCAAATACACAAGGTACCATACTAAAAGGAGGGAGCAGAATTCATATGTATAAGAAAATTGTAAATAAAAACATTAATATTTTTTTATCAAAAAAAACGAAATCTGAAGAACTGGAAATAAAAAGTTGACGAAAAAATAGTCCTACCTCTTTAGGAACTTGAAATTGATGAACTTGAGAGAGAATAGATTTGAAATTAAAAAATTGAGTGATTGATGTAACTGTTGATATATGAGAATGATTTTAGGTGTAAAAATAGGAACAAAATCGTTGAATCGAAAGGGATGTAAATAATGTATGTGGAAAATGAGAAAAAAGAGGAAAAAATGGATTTTTGAAATGGTAGGGAATTTTAGAAATTATGAAAAGATAGATTGTGTAGTTAAATAATTTTTCCTCTTTAATAAGTTTATCTTTGCAACCCATAAAAGGGGTATATATAATGTATAGGTATTGATATTGAATATCTAGCCATAGCCTAACCCAAAATTACTGCTCAAACAATTTATTAGTGTTATTATTGGTCAAAATAAATTTCAGTTACTTTCTTGATTTTGATTTTTGGCTAGTAGATTTAGAACAACTTACTTTGTTTATTAGTAAACATTCTTAAACCTTGAATGGGTCAACTGGGATTCAACTTATTGTAATAGTTACAATATCTGAAGAACTGAAAGCTTTTGAAACTTAACATGAAGGTCTGAGCACAAAGCTAAAAAAATTTATAGTTGGAGTTGGTTATCTGGTTAAATATATTTGAATATATCTTGTTTCTGTATGCTTTAGTATTGTTGAAATCAAGCAGACCTATCACATGCCAAGTACACTCACAATATACTCACCATCTTTTCAGTTTTAACAGGCTTCAATTTGAAGCAGTAGAGTTGGTGATAGTGCATTTGTGTGCAAAAAGCAAGGCCAATGCTTCAACTAACAATTCAGTTTACAAAGATGACAATGCTGCTGAAGCTGTCCAGGAACAAGTGGCGGCATTGAGATAACAAACAATGTGAACATAACTGCAATTATATTTGGAACCAGAGGTTTAAAGCAGACTCCTGTTAAGAAACAGTGGTAAAATTTCACAGAGTCTAGTTGCAGTTTTTCCAAGACGATGGAAGTGCAGTACAAGAAGAAAAAATGGAGCTGAAGTTGAAGTACAGAATGGAAAGTATTCCTTTCTTTTTCAGAATGGAGAATATGCTTTACACCGAACGGATATAATCAAACAGATACAATGATGGAAGGAGATGATGAAGACAGTGGCAGTGAAAGAATGAAAAGGATGACATTGGTAACAGTAAATATAACATAATAACTAAGAAAATGGACAAAATCAGAGTTTGAAAGATGACAGATGCACTTCAGGTGTAGAAAAAGAGAACTAAAATAGTGGTAAAAAGAGGAATGAAGATGATGATAGTGGTAACAGTTAAGATAATGACCAATAAATGGAAAAAGGGGGAAATCTCAATAAAAAGATTCTCGAATCACTCTTCACCATAGTAGTGTTGCATGAAATGCAGCTCCTTCCCTTTGCTATAAGCTGAGTTCCTAGAGATACATCAAGATAAATATGAAGGAAATGGAGAAAAAAAGAACAAAAGAGATTGGGAGGAAGTACAACGCAGATGACCAAGAAATTTGGAAAAAAAAATGAATAAGAGGAGATTAAGGCAAATGAAGCATCTGAAGTGAAGAGTGAAATGAGCAGGCTATGAAAAGAGTAGCCTCTAAAGGCAATCTAAGGAGGACTCAAAAGCTTTGGCATCCAAAGGTCACAAATTGTGACTCACAGTGAGAATGATTCTTAAGAAACGGACTTTAAAGGCACAATTAGGAAGGATCAAAGGAAACCTCCAAGTTACCTCCATAGATAACAATAAGGTGACTTTTGCAGTAATAGATCAGTTATTTTTACTGATACAGCTGGACAAGGAAAAAGAACTTTGAATATTTGAATTGCTTATGATCCATGGTATGTATAGAGCCAACTTCGAGTAATGGTTCAAACTTAAGGGACAATGTTGAACTTTTTCACTCAAAATCTTATCTTTTGAATTCTTTCTACACACATTTCAAGTTCTCTTTCTCTTCTTCAATTCAACAATAGCTTCTTGAAAACTTTAATGGCTTAATCTTTCCCAGTCAAGCTACGCCATCCAAATTGTGAGGGGAATAGCTCTTGAGTACTATCTTTTGCATCAAAGTCTGCTGAATCACAAGAAGGATCAAAAAATGAAAAACAATTATCCCATACATGATACAACTACTAGCAGTATGCTGAAGTTAAAGGCAAAGTAAATGTAAGTGGTTTAGTCACCCCATAATACTAGCTCAAACAATGAAATGAATGACAAAATCCCAAAGCTGCATTAATGGTGATAGTCACAATACCTCACAGAACTGATAGTAGCTTCCACAAAATCATTTTAAGATACATAAGATTTATGTGCAAGTACACATTCTTATAGTAAGAAGATCAAACAGAAAGAATACAAAGAGAGTAAGAAGCATAGTGTTACATGAAAATAGCTTCGACATGATCAAACTAAATACAAGTGAAAATAAATTGTAGTAACAACAAATGAAGACAAGCAGCCAACTTGGTTACCTACGTGAATTAAAGTCCATAGCTAATGAATTATTTTGGATGAGTACAATCTAAGGGAGCTTCTTCACAGGAGACTATTAAACTTCTGAAGAACAGAACTACAGTTAAATGGTAAAAAGAAAGGTTGTTTGAATAAACCTCATTACAAAAGCTTCTCTGTTAGCCTGATCATGAATGAATTGACAGCAACTGCATCCAAAACTATCCATGATGATTCAAATAGTTCATGAAAGAACTCAGCTCCTGTCTCTTCAGCTGAACTTCTGAATGCAAGCCCAAATGCATTTCCTTGGACTGCACCAAGCCGTGGCTTCCCACATATTGCTACAATCAACACTTTACTTCGGTCCTGGGTGTAGCAAATGCAGATCAATGGTTTCATCCTTGCTCCTTTCTCACGTAAAGCATCCATCAAAAAGTAACCAAATTTAGTTAAAGCCTGAGGATGACACAGGAGCTTTGCATCTGCCGAGTCTTCAAGCTTCACCCATCTAAATTTACTCCCACTTCTTATAGAACCTTTCTTGGTAATTGCTGCACTCCCTTGTCTAAGGATTGCCCTTTGAACCTTGATAGCCTGTCGCATTCCATTTTCCAACTTGTCAAGCTTGGTCAAGGATAACGCATCGTAAGCCTCCCCAAACTGTTTGGAGGCACATGAGCCATCTGACTCTACAAATGACTCTAGAAGTGCTGTAACCCCATATACCACATCAGCTGCTGAAACTTTTGAACTATACCCATGAAGAAGCAAGAAACCTCTATAATAGAAATCAGTGAGGCCAAATTCCGGCAAATACTGTTCAAACATGTCCTTCATTCTCCTCTTGATCTCAATGCTCATGTACTGAAACTTTTGTTTGCATTCCTCACGTGCAAAACCCATTCGACCTAAAAGAAGCTGCATCTTCTTTATCCCAGTGTCACTCCATGTCTTCATTTTAGTTGCAATGTAGGATGAACACAACATCGAATCAAACAAGTTCCACTCTTGTAACAACATCAGCCTTGGTTCATACTCATATGCAATCCTTGAAGAATTTGGTGCTGTGACCTTTGTCCCATCCTTGAGAGTAACTGAGGTGATAGAGTCTAAATTGCCTGAACTATTGATATGCTGTTCTAGCTCCATTACCCCAGCCTGATACCGCTCATCGGTTAATCTCTCATGAACAAACTGATCAGTTAAAGCTACACAGGACAACCAAAGCAACGCATTAGTATTCTTTCTCAAAAAATGGGACAGTTCATACATCAAACAACCAGATGGCTTCCCATGGAAGTTACCCATGTAATAGTATTCCCTCTTCAATTTCCCGAAAAGCTTAACAGGGTCACCCTCATTTTCCGCAGAAACCCTCCTCTTCTTCCTCATCCCATCCCCATCTTCCTCCTCACTCTCACTATCATTTTCATCTTCACTATCAGATTCGTCTTCAAACTCATCGTCACTGTTCAAATCACTAGCATTTGCCAAAGCAGAAACATCAAAATCATATGCTAAATCAGCCTGCTGCTCATCATCCCTAGTGTATAACACGATAACCCTATCATTCTGGTTACTCAAATTATGCAAGTGTATAGGTCTATGACTATCCACAACAAAAACACGAGCTAAGGGACCAATTTCTAGAACCTTCTTAAGATCCCTTTGACACCCCCAATTAATCAGCAAAATCGTAATTGGCTCATCAGCAGCTGCCCCTAGATTATCCCCAGTATACTTATAAATCTCTTTAAAACTTGAAACTGGGTAACAAGCATATCTAACAGAATCAGATTCAAGAACATGCCCTATTATCTTGAGAGCACAAAGTGAATCTACATCAGAAGTTGAGGGGAAAACTAGCAGTGGTGATGTAGAAGCTGAAGCTAGAGCTGAATCCCGCAACCGAGTGTAAAATGATTCAATACTTTGCTCTCTCACCATAACTTCACCAAACTAGTAACAAAAACAACTCCAGAATATACAAATTTCTAGCCAGCGCCAGAGCTCAAATCGCATGAAACAAAATCTATCAGATCTGGAATTATTTGAATAACTAATGAGTGAGGTGGTTTTGCAGTTATGGTGAAAGAAAATTGGAAAAGAAAGAAAAGGGGTTTATGGTTTATTGTTGAATTGAAGAGTAAATTAGGGTTTGGAAGAAATACCTGAAAATGGTACTGAGTTTTACCATTAATGGTGAGCAGAGAGAGATGAAGGAACAGCGAGAGTATAGGAGGGAGGGAGAAACAAATCGAATATTGAAATTGCTTTGAATTTCGAATTTTGGAGGAGCGCCAAATTTTGGCGGCGAATTTGAGTTTTTTTCGCTCGCTTTATTTTTGACTTGACCTGCTTAACTCATGTGACTCTCTTTGCCTTTAAGCTGTTTTTTACTCCAATATCTTTTCCTTTTGGGCTAATTGTAGATTCCACCCTAGACTTTTGCTATAATTGCATACTACTCCAATAATCGGGTGTTGGCGGATTATTTTAGGAAAATTTTCACATATAGCCACTTAAAAATAGTTAATTACTCTCCATAGTTATAGTTTGATAATTACAATTTGTAGCTACATGTTATTTGGAGGAGAGAGGCGAGCGAGACTGGGAGAGAGAGGAGAGAGGAGAGAGAGAGGGGGGAAAAAGTGGGAGAAAGGTGAATTTTATATGTATATTGGTTAGATAATTGTATATTATACATATGTAATTATATATAGGGCAAGAGAAATTGGCAGAGGGAGGAGAGAGGCGAGCGAGACTGAAAGAGAGAAGAGAGAGGCGAGCAAGATCGAGAGAGGGAGGAGAGAGGCGAGAGAGAGGACAGAGAATGGGAGAGAGGTGAATTATATATGTATATAATTATATATTACTGTATATTATACATATACATTTGTATAAATGTCAAGCGAGATTGGGAGAGGGAGGAGAGAGGCGAGCGAGATTGAGAGAGGCGAGCGAGAGAGGGCAGAGAGTGAGAGAGAGATGGATTGTATATGTATATAGGCTAAAAAATTGTATATTATACATATTTATTTGTATATTCTGGCGAATTATACATATACAAACATGATTAATTATACAAACTCGAAGTCAGCCCACGTAATTAATGTATAATGTTAGTCGCGAGTGGTAATTATAGCAAACTATAGCTATGATGAGTAATTAAATAGTATAAGTTTGCTTATCCGCGTAATTTTTCTATTATTTTAATGTTGATTTATTTATTTATTTAAATTAAGTATTCACTTTATAATATATACTTTTCGAGTGTCTTAAGTTGGCTAATTCTTGATTTCGATGAATCTAGCATTGGAATTTGGAAGGATAGTGTAAGTGTCACTCATAGTCATTTGGATTCTAATAAAAATAATTTTAAAAAAAATGCATTTCAAAATAATGGGTTGTAACAAAAACATTTTAAAGAAAAACACATTTCAATATAATGGTTGACAAAAACATTTCAAAATAATGGCTTGTAACAAAAGTACTTTTTAAAAAAAAAACATTTCAAAATAAATTGATTTTAGAAATTTTGACCAGACATATTCTAGAAACATATAAGATGAAAAGTTATAATTTGGAATAACCAACCTATGAAGTATAATTAATCTCGACTTTACAAGCTTCTTCAACATATTCTTTTTAACTTATAAGCCCTTTTTGTAATATGTGTGATCAAACTTCTAAAATTAACTTATTTTGAAAAGTAAATAACATTAAAGATGATCACAAAATCTATTTTAAATTTACCCTAGATACGATATCTTGGATATTGAAAATATGTGTAATTCTCCTAACAAAGAAAAAAAAACATCATAAGTTAAATAATTGTGATTTACAATAACTTTTCAACACTTGATAAATATTTGAATTCAAAAAAGGTCATATTTGCCCTGGTACTATTAGAAAAGGTTATATTTACCATTTGTTATACTTTTGGTTATATTTGTCCCCTATCATTCAATTTTGAGATTATATTTAGGGAAAAGACATTAATTCACCCCCGATCTTATCTCAAAAAGTAAGTTACACACTTAAACTAATATAGTGACCTATTACACACCTCTACTACTAAATACTGAAATTTTTTTACCCCTAAGACGTGTGCCACCGGTCTCATGGGAGGTGTATCACACTTGCGCCACATCAATGTCATGTCAAATTTTGACTATAATTCTCCATTTCATTCAATTGTTTCTTCTTCAATGAACACCACCATAAAAATAATATAATTTTCCGTCGAAAGGGGTTCGAATGAACCCCTAAAGCTATAGTGGCTCTGCCACTGGGTGAGGAAAGTGGATATTAGTGGAGGTATAGTGAGGTGGATAGAAATTGGGGTATGAAAAAATAATGAAATAAAATAAAGAAGAAGAAGAAGATGGTTCTCTGTGAAGAAAGAGAAGAAGAGGCATTGGGTGGGGGTGGGGGATGGAGGGTGGGGGTAGGGTGATAGTATAAAGAAGTTTTAATTTTTTTTACTGTTCAAGCACGTTCTTTTTATTTATTTTTTGTCACGTCAGTTATAGGGGATAAAAAAATCATTTTTAAATCGTAAGGGTGTGTAATAGGTCGCCATGATAGTTTAAGCGTGTAACTGATTTTTTGAGACAAGTTCAAGGTTGAATTTATGTCTTTTCCCTTAATATTTACCCTTTGGTTGTTAAATTTCACATCACTCCCTTTTATTATCCTATGTGGCACCTACATGAATATAATATTCTTTAATTGTATTATTACACCTCACTCCAAATAATTGAAAGTAACCAAGTAAAAAAAAGGCGAAATGGTCTGATGAACTCTTATACTTGTATCAGTTTGTATTTTGAACCCTTCTATTTACCTCTTTGTCATCTAGACCCTTAAACTCATTAAACACACAATTTAACAAATTTCTCTGACCATTGACCAAGTTTATGTGTCTTTGACATGGCTGAGTTGGCGAAAGTGTGTGATTTCACGCTCCTTAAGGCGAGTGAATATCTTTTTTAGGTTAAAAAATATTAAAATTAAAAAACAATTAATTAAAAAGTCTTTTCTTCTTCCCCACTTTCCCTTCCTTTTTGCCATTTTCACACTAGAGCAAATTCTTTCTTCCTTCTCCACGATTTACCAACAATGGAGATCAGCAACTAATTCACCGGAGACCAGGGCTCGTCGAGACCATTGAATGGCAGCAGTGGCGGAGGGAGGATTTTCATTAAGGGGGTTCAAAAAAAAATTAATCACGTAAATAATATCCACAAATAAATGGGCGAATCGGATATAAATGAGTTGGATAAAAAATATTACCTTAGAGAACATATATCTAAATACTTAAATAGATCATTACAATTGTACTCTACGAGGTTTCATATCTTGAAATGTCTTAATAATAGCATCACTAGAAATACTATCAAATACATCTTTTCCTACAAAAGGCACCAAACAACCACTAAAAAACTCATCACTCATTTGACTTCGCAAGTCATTCTTGATAAACTTCATTGCCGAGAAAGCTCTTTCAACGGATGAAGTGGCAACTGGTAGAAGTAGAGCAAATTTCACTAAGCGGAACACCAGAGGATAATTTGAATATTTTTTTGTTTGGACTAATTTTTTGGAAAGATCACATAGTCCATTTAGATCAGAGAACCTTTCATCAACATCACGAACATCAACAATGTAACTTGCAAGTTGATTCTCAAGAATATTCATATTAAACTCATCAAAATCATCTGGATATAATTCAGCCATCCTCATTATTTTTTTGCTATCAAAACTTGAAAACGAGTTAATTGGATTCAAACAAGCAATTCCATGAAGCAAATCAGTAGCTACCTCATTAAAACGATCATTAAGCTCTTGAAGTTGCCAATCAATAATATTGCAAAACACTTCAACACGGTAATGATGTAAGACTGTATAGTGAGCAAGTCTTCGTCGTGACCTTAAAGAGCTAACATATGGCTCCTCAAAGTTAGGTATCAAAATTTCATGTTTGGTACAAAATATAGATACCTTAGCAATAAGAGAATTCATCATCCCTTAAAACTTGCAATCTTTTCTTTAACTTCGACAAGTAGCATAGCATTTGCAACATCTTGCTCCTTTCTTTGTAAGTATTTATTGAGCTCATTTGTGATTGTTAATACATCTCTCATCAAATGTAACATGAACGCAACCTCAAATGTTCTACAAGATTCAAGATGTCCGTTGTCTTGGCTCTTTCATCCAGACTTCGTGCATCAAGAGCAAGTGATTCAAGAACTTCAAGAATAGAGCCAAACATAAGAATAAAATTGTTAAAGAATTTATAATGAGATCCCCAACGAGTATCACAAGCTCTTGAAAGACCAAATTGCTGATTCAAGCCCCTACCGGTTGTCAGTTCACCCATATCTATTGCATCTTGAATTGCTGCTTTTTGAGAATCTCGTAAATCATACATACGCTTAAACGAAGATCCTAATACATTAATAATATTCGATACCAATACTACATGTTTTCCCACTTCAACACACTTTTTAGAAACCCCAACAAGAGTTAGTTGAAGTTGATGAGCAAAACAATGTATAGAATGAGCCGATCTACTTTCTTGCCTAATCAACATTTTAAGTCCATTGACCTCACCTTGCATATTGCTTGCCCCATCGTAACATTGTCCACACACACTTGATGAACTCAAAGAATGTTGAGCAAGTACATTAATAATTTCCTCTTTCAGGGATAATGCACTAGTATCTTGAATATGAATAATGTCAATAAGTCGCTCCATCACAAATCCCATTCTATCAACATATCGTAATACAATAGCCATTTGCTCCTTGCGTGAAATATCAAAAGATTCATCAACTATTAAGGCAAAGTAGTCACCGTTTAGTTCCTCGAGAATAGCTTTAACTGTTTCTATCTTGCATGCAGTCACAATATCTTTTTGAATTATTGGAGAAGTCATTTGATCATTTTGAGGAGCATGTTCAACTACATAATTACGAATTTTATCACACCTTTTGGCATACCATGAGAGAATCTGAAGAAAATTACCCCTACTAAGTGATGATTTAGATTCATCATGACCTCAAAATGCAAGTCCTTGAGTTATAAGAAGTCTTACTACATCAATCGAAGCACTTAAGCGAATATAATATCCATGTTTAATTTGATTAGATTGCTTCTCAAATGCAGATTTAATAGATTGTTGTTGTCGTAGTAAAGCTTGACATTTCTTTTTTGATCGATTATGTGGGCTATTCGGCAGACCGATATGCTTGTCAAGACCACTCTTTTTATTCCAATTCTTAAATCCTGTACATGAAAATACTTCACCTTCACCTTGATTAATGTTATGATCTTTAAATAGATAGCAATACAAATAATAGGTTGCATCTTTACTAACACTATACTCCAACCAATCATGATATACATCATCAAACCATTCAAGATTAAAATGACACATTGCTCCAGAAATATTTGTTTGAGGGTACTCATGCACCTCTAAGCGAGGTTGACAAGGACCATTCACAAGATATGCTCTTCTAATAACATCACGATGATTTGGATGATAATTCAATATTGGAGTTCTTTCACCGAGATCAAACTTTAAAGTACTTAAATCAAATTCTTGAGAAGAATGTGATGGTTCTTCTGAATGATTGACATTTTCTTCTTGGTTAGATTGACTTTGACTATGAGAGGCTAAACTTGATTTCGATACTGGGATAAAATACTTCTTCATTGAATATTAAGACTGAATTGAAAGTAAAAGTTTAGTTAGAATTTAAGAGAATTAAACACACAATAAGAACAATTAAAGAAATAATGCACACACAATAAGGACCAAAACCAAAAAGCTTAAGCAATTGTTATTTGCTTATTAAATTATATTTCTCTATTTCTCCAATTTAGATTAAGAAAATATATAAAATTAGCCAAACAATGAAACTTTAATGATATCAATAGATTAGCCAACTAAACGAAAGCACATCAAGAAAGAACGAACTAAGGTATATAAAAATCTTTCACCGGGAACCAAAAACTTACTGAAGTAGTTATTAATGGAGATGAAAGAAACAATTGAAATAGACTTCAAGTTTTGATAACGATCAACAGCCAACAACGTAGCAAGGAACTGGGAAGAGATGATGAAAAAATAAAACTGAAAAAATCCTAGAAAAAGAAAAGGGTTTTTTAATATTTGACTTTATAATTATGGACTAAATTAATAAATCCTAAATTTCCTTTTTTTGGAACTAAAAGTTCTTTTCTGATTCTATAATTATTTTTAAAAAATAAAAGTAAAACGCCTAAAATAGAATTTGGGAAAACACCTAAAATAAAGCTGGAAAACACCTAAAATGAAGCTGGAAAACGCCTTAAAAAAAGCTGCAAAAAATTACCACAACTAGGGATCGAACACGCGACCCTGCCTTCTCCAGCGACAATTCTTGAACCCCCAAAGCCACTGAGCTACGCCTTTGGTATATATTCAGGGGGTTCAACGTTAAATATATATACATAAATTAAAAATTTAATCGTATATATATAGTGTAATTTTTCGACGATGGGGGTTCGATTGAACCCCCTTGCTTGAACATAAGTCCGCCCCTGAATGGCAGTGCGTGAGAGAGACGAGTGGCGCAACGGAGAAGAGTTTTTTCGGCCAAATCTAGTGATGCGGTGACTAAGGTTGTTTTTGTGGAGCTTGGAGGAGTAAAGCAAAATGGCGACGGCGGCGATGGCTTTCTCCAACAACGGTGGCGATGGCTTTATCCGGCGTCGTCGGCGTCCTTTTCTTTTTCTTTTTTCTTTTACGAAAACCCTAAAAATGCTCCTAATCTATTTTCATAAAATTGTAAATTTCTGTTTAATTTCATTTGAATAAAGTGATGCCTCCTCTTTCCTGTAAAAAAATGAAGAAGAAAAAAACGAGGATATGGAGATGGTTGAGTTTTGACAGTGATTGTGTGTTAAGGTAGGTGGAGGAAAGGTGAGAGAAATAATAATTTTATTTATATTTGATAAAATAGAAACTTTATTGATTTTTTCTTTCATTCAATATTTTTATTAATAATTAAAAAATAATTATGAAGAAAATTATGACTTGGCATTAATATATATGACATGGATATGACATGTCATTTATGTAAGAAAAAGTGGGCTACACACATGGTTGGAAAGATTTAAAAATTTCATTTTAATTAAGTTTAAGCATTCAGATAACAAAAGGGTAAGTAGAAGGGTTCACAATATAAACTGATACATATACAAGGGTCTATCAGGCCATTTTGCCTAAAAAAAAAAATGTTACTATTCTTTTGCTCTAAATAGTTATGGTGCATAGGTTCCTTTTTCTTACATTTAATGATTACCCAAACTCAAATTCAAATCAATTTTTTTTTTTTACTCAAAATCCATTTTGAGATTCTCCATTTCAGTTTCAATGGCACCGAAAGCAGAGAAAAAGCCAACAGAGAAGAAGCCAGCAGAAGGACAAGAAGGTTGAAAAAACTTCAAAAGCAGGGAAGAAGTTACCAAAAGAATTAGGTTCTTCAAGGTGAATCATTGAACACTAATGTCATTGTTCTGAATTCTGTATCGCTGCTAAGCAAAATTTAAGCCATGTTATTTTTTTTTTATTTTTTCATCAATTTTTTGCCCCCAATTTGAAATTAGCTTTCATATTTGATCAATCTTGTTGCATCAAATCAGTTGTTTTGAAGTTGAATATATGAATCTTAGTGAAGTAATAATGTGTTTTGAGTTATTTGTTGATTTAATCGCCTATTATCCAGTTAATTGTATTTGATTATGTTGTTGAACTCTATTTATCTTTTTCTTTATTTGTAGTCCACGACAAAGAAATCAATTTCGAGAGATGATTGGGAGAAGAGGCTTAATGATGTAAATATTAGGAAAGAAAATATAAATAGATTGGTATTAAATTTCTAGTTATAGAGGGTTACGTAGAAGTTGCAGATTGTGTTTAAACGCTTGGATGGTCAAATTCTTGAAAATAATTGGAAAGATTTTTTTCACTTGATTCCTTTCAATTTTTGGGGGGTGAGGTATAATAATTAAATCAGAGAAGACTGTATTCATGTAATAGCCACATAGGATAATATAGAGGGGGTGATGTGGACTTAACAGTAAAAAGGATAAATATGAACCAACAGTTAAATGATAGGGGCAAATATAACAAAAAAGTATAACGAAAAATAAATACAATTCTTTTCTAAAAGTATAAGAGCAAATATGACCTTTTTTCAGTATTTGAATTTTACTAACAAGCAAAGGAATCAACTTCAAATTTATGGATAATTAATTAGATACTTGAAACCTCATTATTCAAAATGCACAACTCTATTTTAGAAGAAGAAAGTAATAGTTGAGCAGTAATCAAATATTATAAGCATTTGCATTGCCAGAAAAAGACCAAGCAACAATACTAGACTTCACACATACAAAATTGAGAAAGCATAAAAAATCTGCAAGCACTGTTTGTAACATACAAATACAAGTACAATATTAAAGACTTCAAGTTGACAAATACAATTGCAGAATTCTGTGGGAACACAGTACAAATGAATTACTCTAATATATTGCACAAGTAATTTGTTGAACTATTTACACATCCCTTGGCTGTTTTGAAATAAAATCAAGGTCCTCCCTTGCATAATTACCAGGGACAACAACACCACTTCTGCAGAACAAAGACACGAGCCATTAGCTAAACAAATAAGAGACAAATTCCTGATTTAGAGTCACTAGATTGAGTACAATTCAATTTATTCTTTTCCATATACATACATACATAATTGTAAGTCGAAAAAGATATGTTTGAACCTATAGAAGTTGTCCTAGATCCGTCTATAAATCGTATATAATGCAGGGGAAGTGATTTACCTTTTCGTCTGAGTTATGCTTTTGTGTGTTGTTAGATGTTCTACTAGGTGTCCCTGATGGATTTCCTTGCTTTTCCTCTCGCACTTTGTTGAAAATGTGTGTGTAGTTATCAGCAGATTGAGGATCATTCTCGTCCCACTCTCCGAATCTTGGAACTGCAGCTCCTCTATCAGACTGCTGGAAGACAGATAGAAAAAAAATCACTTCAAAGTGAGAATTCACATCTCAAATTAATGGAATCAACAAACTAAATTTCCCTTACGTACGTTGTCTTGCTTAACTTTGGACCTTCCAGGAGTACCGTGACTACTGTCATAAGAATTGTTCTTTCCTTCCCAAACAGGAGATGCAACACCTCTTCCAGCATTACTAACCTTAGCCTGGTAATGTGGATGCAGCGGTGATTTATCAAAGCTATATTCAGATCCTATACTTTGTCTGCCAGTTCGACCAGAATTTGATCCACGACCACGTTGATGAGATGGCTCATTGGCACCTTTCCTTCCCATATTCTCGTTACGTGCTGGAGAATTAGCATACTGCCGGAATTCACCATCTTCTTTACTTAGTCTATGATCCCGTGTTTGCCTAGGTGGTCCACCGCGCCCAATTGGTGGTTCCTCTGTTTGTCTTTTAGGCTTGGATTGAGGAGCAACTTCAGGTGGTGGAGCAAGATTACGAAACATATCTGGATTCTCTTCGGGATCATTGGGGTTCATGATCTTTCCAGTACCACGAGTTTGCCTGGCTTTTTCAAAATACACAGTATAGGGCGTATTATCGTCATTTTCCCAATTGCCAAACTTTGGGACATTTGGACGCTGCAGAAACAGTTGGAGGAAATTTCAACATAGCTTTTGATTGCAGATTTCTGCTATTGATCATAACACAAGCAAGTAAAGACTTTTCACTCCGTTAATGTGCGTATTTATTATCATTAAAAACTGTTTTGTTATTGTGAATCTAACTCTTGATTTATTTGGAAACTTGCTAGACAGTCACATCAGATAGCACTCCTGGTATATATAAAACTCATGTTTAGTGAAAATTGTGTGTAAATCTACTACCGTCTATAAGTATTCAAACACCAGAATTATCGCTCTTATTGCCACTAGTTTCCAAATTTCAATCAGGTGAAAGTCATAGCTTACATGTGACAAATTTTTTTTTAACAAAATGGCTACAATGTATCAATATTGAATAAATAATATATAATCATGTATATATACTGTATAACTATGTATTAAAAATGTATATACACTCATATTTGTTGTTTATACACACATTTTTACATTGCATAAACTATTGATGTGAGGCCTAAGCTTAGGCAGGGAGCTAGTTAAAGTGTATAATGCTTATTATATCGATTCACGTAAGATCTATTAATTCTTTTTATATGTTAGTTTTTTCTGTTTAATGTCTATAGAATAATTAATATGAGTATGCAAATTACTATTAACTCATCGGTGAAATTAATTAGATCCAAGGACTTAAAACTAAGAAAGAAAAACATATGAGGGTGTGTTTGGTATAAAGAAAAATATTAAAGCAAAATAAATGGCCTTCACATCTCTCACTAGTTGATGGTAAAATTGTTGATTCAATTGATGAAATGGAAACTTAATTGAAGAATTATTTTGATAATTAATTTTAACTGATCAATAGAAGTTTTGTCTAATCTTCTCCTCCTTTCCCCCAACTATATTTAGCATCAATTCCCACCTTTGTGTATTTAGCAAATCATTTCTTAATTCACTAGACACTTATCAAGCAAGGGGTCATTCGAACTTTCTAGATACTAAAAAATTACAAGCTACTTTTATTTATTTTCTATGTATATATATATAGATTGATTTTGAACCATCTGAACATAAAGATTAGATATTGACTTAATGTTGAGCAGTTCAAAATTCACCTTAAGATTCCAAGTCTCAAGCACTACATAAACTTTTACTAAAAATCTTGAATCCACCATTATAATCAAATATTGACTATGAAAATCATAAAATAAAATTGAAGCAAAAGCAGAAAACAACATATATATATATATATATATATATATATATATATATATATATATATATATATATATATATATATATAATGAATACAAATGTGTTATTGGAGGCTCTCTAGCTATTTAATAAATTGAATATGAGAGAAGACGGCCAGACCCTAAGGAAGCAAATAAAAAACCAACTCAATATTACCTACCACAACAATCAACATAACTCCACATTAAATACATGATAGCTTCAAACCTCAAATTTTATTTTGAATAGACTTAATCATCATATATAATATGTCTCACTTAATTTAGAGAAAAATAAATGATATTTAGTTGTAATTAAATTACTTTTGAAATAGATTCAATATACTACAAAAAAAATAAAAAAAGTAAAAAAATCATGATGATGTAGTAATAAGTTAAAAGAAGCAAAAGTAGATAATGAATTTCTTGATGAACAACAAAATTCGAGAAAGAAATAAAAAAACGTACAGCCATTGAGGTTCACCAAATGAATGATCAAAGCTGCAGAGAGAAAAAGAACCAGAGGAGGTGGAGATGAGAATTAAAGAAGAAATAGTTAGGTAGTACTAATAATTATAATGAAATAGAGGTTCATCAACCATTGACCGGCGCCACCGGTTATCTTTTGACTATTCTTCCCCTCTTACGTACTCTTCTACCTCATGCACTTACCACACCTTTTTTTCCATTACTCTTGAATGTTTATATAAATAGAATCTCAATAATATATTCATCGTAATTTTACGAGTGAAGCTTAAAGAGAATAAAAGATAATAAAGTCAAAAATATAAATTTTCAATAAGAATAATATAATATAACGTTAAAATAATAAAAGTTAATTGTAGTTTTTTTTTTTTTTTTACAGACGTACAAAGAAAATATTTTATTGGGAATGGACAAGATTTGCTCAAAAATTTGAAGAGTAGATCTAATGATTATGCCAAAATAGTGTTGCATTGAATCTGGTAAGTTGATATAATGATATTAAAATAGTTTTGACTTGTTGCGATGCGTGAAGAACAGGGGCGGACCCACGTGCCGTCCAGGGTATTCACCCGAACACCCTCGATAAGAAAATAAACTGTATACCTAAGGTGAATTTTCTGGATTTGTTTGGATATATATATTTTGAACATTTTCAATCACAAATGAATGAGATAGCCCAGCGGCAGCTAAGCTCACAGTTATGTGCAATGTCCTGGGTTCAAATCCTTGGGATGTCATTTTATTTATTTTATTTTGTTGACTTATTTACATGTTTATACTTTTATTTTCCGAACCTCCTGAACGAAAATTCTAGGTCCGCCACTAGTGAAGAAGACATTAAAAGTCAAGTTTGATCCTTTTATAGACAGATAACTATAGATTCTTACATAACTCAGAAGGTTTGATCGTTGAAAGACTTCAAAACTCAATAATAATTAAGAGAATAAAAATAGTGAAACGAGAATGAAAAAAAATAAATATAAGAATAATAATGTAAGATCATGTTAATCGATATAAATAAAACAACAAAATATATAGTCATTATCTAAAAGCTATTTAATTTCTCTTTTCAAATTTAAGCAAACATGAGATATTTGTAATTAACCGTATATATGTACGAATAAATCTTTAAAAAAAACATAGAGCTCCAAAAGAATTGAAGCTTCTAACCATTATTTTAGTGACTTATAATCGAGCCAGTCCAGACTCTTGAGCTACATTTGGCCTCTATTTTTCATTTTTGTCCTACTTCTATTTTCCATCCAAAAAGAAAACGAATTGACCAACTCATTCCACATATTTGGCTTTCCTGTCCATACAAAAATCCTACCCCTTAATTATATGATTTGTCTAACCATTTTATTCCTATATATTGCTACTAAAAAAAATGGGTGTGACTAATTTAGGATCATAACATGTTATTCCACACAATCTTAAATGTCCAAATGATGGCCTAATATGTTATAAAAACTGAAATTGAGGAAGAAAGACTTCAACAAGATATCGATATCAATATTGTCCGTATACATACTTTAATACAAGTAACTTTTTTCAGGATATAACTAAATTAAATAACTAAACTGTTTGAGAAGACCTATTTAGTTATTAAAAGTTTAGTAGTCCTTCCATTTCATATTAATTTAATTTTTGAGGTGTTTTCTATTCTTTAAGAAAAATAGATTAAGACATAAATTGAACACAATTTTTTATTTTTATCCTTATTAATTATTATAAAATTTATGATCAAAATAACTAAATATTAATTAATCACTAATCCCAACATTAACTAATGAAAGGTAAAACCTCAAAAAATAAATTAATATAAAACGAAGAAAGTAATAAGAAAAGTCCTTTTTTAAGAATAACTAATATAACTCATATAATCTATTAAATTTAGGATTAAAAGAAGAAAAAAAGGAAAAGAAAAGAGGAGATTAGGTCAAGCAAAGTCATAACACGTTTTCCAAGACAAGAAATGGCATTTGGTAGGTTATCAAGCTAGGCTGACTAGTCTTTCCCAATTATATACCCTCCGTTCTTTCCCAATTATATACCCTCCGTCGGTCTCTCCGTTACTTTTTAATTGTTATATTCTATTTTTAAGAGTTAATAGATTAATTTTTAAAATTAAATTAGATTATATTAATTTGATATTTTAAAATAAAATTTTAGATATTTCAAAATTATTTAAAAAATACTATCTTAAAATATTTATTAAATTTATATCATTTGACTCTCAAAATAAAATTGTGACAACTAAAAATAAACATAAAAAATATAATATTTTGTAAAATGTCTATTAAAAGTAGAGGAAGACCGAAGAACAACAGAGTCACTAAGGGCTAAGGCTTGGTCTTGAGTACCGCGTGACCATCTCCGCTCCATTGACTTCTTCGTCCTTCAATTACATGACCCAATCACTTTCTAACACAACTTGACTAGTAATATATTTGCATATTCACAAATTATAATAGTGCCTTATATGTATTCCTCTTATATTTTTTTTTTATAAAAAAACTCAGAATATTTCATCAGCTATTAGAAATGACTCATTCACCTCATTCGTTGTTGGGTATTTATCATAATTTTCAAGTATAGTAGGTTTTTTTTCTTAAAAGAAAAAAACAAGGTCTTCATATTTGGCTAGTCATTTTCCTTATAGAAAAATGTTTATTCATCTATAACTAGAGGTTCATTCATTTTAATTGATAATATTCACAATGAAGTCTTAGGGATTTTGAAAGTTTTGTTTAACTGGAGGATTATTGGGATACAAATGATATATTATCACTTAGGGTGAACATTATTTTATTACGAGTTAATTGTGTGAGAGATTATTTCTCTCAATATTTGTACTCTCATATTTATATAGTGAATTAATCTATAAGTCGCGCAGTTGACCCGAACCATATTAAATCTTTGTCTCTTTTCATATATTACTCATTTGTCTTCCTACTGTTTTCACAAAATAAAAAGACTTTATTTTCGAAAATCAACTTTACTGATGTTTAAAAGAAAAATCGATTTTCAAAGATAGTCACCACTTAATGTTTGAAAGAAATAAGAAAAATTAAGATTTTTAAAAGATTTAAACAGACTAAAAGTCATTTGATCAAAGAGGGGTTCGGGATTCAATTTAGACTTCGAGAAGGTTTTAGGCATTCGAAGTACCCACTAACGTGCGATTGACCAACAACCTGAATAAATATTTGACTATCTTTTAAAATTAATTAAAGAAAAAGGATATAATAATTATTTGAAAAAAAACAGTTTAACTTAAACACATTGAAATAATTTAGAAAGAAAACTAGACTTTTTAAAAAATGACCAACCAAAGAAAACTAATTAAATAAAACGAAATAAATTCACATAATCAAAAGTGGTTCACCTTTTAGGAGATTTAATTAAATTGGGAAAAGGGTCAAATATGTCCCTAAATTATTCGAAAAGGTCTAGATATACCATTCGTTTAAAGTTTGGTTCACTCATACTCTCGTCGTCCAAATTTTGGCTCAGATATGCCCTTATGGGCGTTAGTTTGTATACTGGACATATCCAGCTCATTTTTTATTTCTTTAAATGCCACATTAAAATTGTCATGTCATTTTGACCTTACCACATGACATTTATATGAAATGGAAAGGGATTCGGACCCATAAACACCTAATCCGACCCATAAATCACCCCCTTTAAAACAAACTATCCAATCCATTTTTAATAATTTTATTTATTTTTTATTTTTTGAGTAAATCCCAAAAATGAGTAATTGATTAATAAAAAAATAGAAAAATCATGGGAAAAAAACATAAATTTAACGCAAAAATTCACAAATAAATATAGTAACCTTAAATTCAACAATTTCAATAATTTTTTTGGTAAATCCCGAAAATGAGTAATTGATTAATAAAGAATATGTCAGGTATGAAAAAATTTAAAATTAACGCCAAAAGTTCATAAATAAATATAGTAACCTTTAATTCTACGATTTTTTTTAATTTTTATGTTTTTCGACAAATCCCGAAAATGAGTAATTTATTAATAAAAAAAGAAAAAATATGAAGAAAAATATATATAAAAATTACGCCAAAAATTCACAAATAAATAGTAACCTTAAATTCAATAATTTCAACATTTTTTTAGTTTTGATTTTTTTCACTAAATCTCGAAAATGAGTAATTGATTAATAAAAAATAGAAAAATATGAAAAAACTATAAAATTAACGCAAAAAAATCATAAATAAATATAGTAACCTTAAATTCAATAGTTTCAACATTTTTTTTTCATTTTATATTTTTTCATATTTTCCAATTTTTTATTAATCAATTACTCATTTTCGAGATTTATCAAAAAAATAAAAATTAAAGAAATTTGTTGAAATTGTTGAATTTAAGGTTACTAGATTTATTTGTTAATTTTTGGCATAAATTTTATATTTGTTTCATATTTTTATTTTTTTATTAATAAATTTCATTTTCGGAATTCGCCGAAAAAATAAAAATTAAAAAATGTTGAAATTGTTGAATTTAAGGTTACTATATTTATTTTTAAATATTTGGCGTTAATTTTATATATTTTTATTAATCAATTACTCATTTTCGGAATTTATCGAAAAAAGAGTTTTTTTTAAAAAGTGTTAAAATTGTTGAATTTAAGGTTACTATATTTATTTGTGAATTTTTGGCGTTAATTTTATATTTTTTTCTTCATATTTTTCCTATTTTTTATTAATCAATTACTCATTTTCGGAACTTATCGAAAAAAATAAAAATTTAATTTTTTTTATTGAAAATGGGTCGGATAGTTTATTTAAAAGGTGGTTGATTTATGGGTCGGATTAGGGGTTTATGTGTCCGAATTTTTTAGGGGCATAATTGATCTCTTTCCATTTTCATATAAATGACATGTGATAATGTCAAAATTACATGACAATTCCATGTGACATTTAAAAAAATAAAAAATGAGCTGGATACTTCCAACATACCAACCAACGCACATAGGGCATATCTGGGCCAAAATTTAGACGGCGAAGGTATGAGTGAACCAAACTTTAAACGGAGGATATATCTACCTTTTCGAATAGTTTAGGGGCATATTTGACCCTTTTCCCAATTAAATTTAAACCACACAAAGCAAGAGTTAATACAAAATAAACAAGGAAAAATTACATGAATTGATACATTTTAATAAATAATTACTGATTTTAGCAATACTTTTTATTTATTACCATTTATAGCAATACTATGTTAAATCTACAATATGTATTAAAAGTGAATTATATATGCAATATATATGAATTATATATGAATTATAATTGTTTTTTAAAATATATTATATTTGTTAGATAAAAATTTGACACATTGTATTATAAGTGTATTAAAATGTGTGATAAATGAATTATCTATCATTAAAATTTGTATTATATGTGAATAAAAAATTATTTTTTATAATATGAATTAAACTTGTATTATAAATAAATTAAAAGTGATCAAATGAAAAAAGAAATATTATTGCTATAAATGGTAAATATTTTTTTATTATAGTATATTTATGTAAGTTTCCCAATAAACAAGGAGTAATCACAATCAAATAAATTAAGAATAATTTGAGCTAGTGGCCCAATTTCTGCCCAAACAAATTGAGCCCATAAACTTGTTCTATTGAATATCTGCTGCTGCACTCTGTTTTGGGCCCATTTCCGTCCCTGTATCAGTCATATAACATTTCTGTATATCGGTTGTTTTCCCATAAATAAGGTGTATACCACGTGTATACTAGTTGTATATGATCACCTTTTAGCCTCTGAAACCTGTAATTCAATTTTGGGCCTATATTTCTGCATTTTCCCTGTATATTTATGTATACCGAGTGTATACAGACTGCATATCAGCCTGTTTTTCCGACACCTGTATTTTGTTCCCTTTTTTTGTGCGCATAAGCTTCCAACCAGTAAGGGCAGACTTGAAAACTAAACGACGCAAGGAGGGGTGAGGTAGTCCATGAGGACTCGGGCCAAGTTCATGCTTAGTAAAAGAAAAAGAAGAAAAAGCTTAGTATTATTCTTTCTTAAGCTAACTAGATAAAATTAATATTTACAAAATCGAGCAACAAATAGTAAAACAATGCATGACCAATTCAACAAATTATAAATAAAGAACACATGCTACCTAAGACAAGACTAGATCTGGAGAAGGGAATAAATAACACTCAATACTCTTACAACAAATCTGCTTCATATTTTGCTAATATTAAAATTACACCCTTAACTTGGAGAAATTAAAGCAAAAAATATAAAAAAGGAAAGTAAGCAGTAACCTAAAGGAAAACAGGGACTAAAATCTTACGCAGTTGCTAATACAACCAAACTAAGACCAGCAATAAGGCACTGAGCCAAATCAGTCGCTAGATAATGAACTAAAACTAAAGCACATAACACGATTTAAGAACGAAACAAGGAGGTATACCTCTGTCGGAGCATAAAACTAGGACGACAAGCTTAACAATGAAGCTTCCACCAACATCACTTAGCATACTTACATTCAATACAAACTCGACATTTTTATTTATTGTACTCAAAGTTAGGAAGAACTTCTAAGTTGCTAAGTTTTTGCAAAATTTTATAATTGACATGTCTCAAACATTCATTTCATATACAGTTTGACTCAAGCAAATAAGAAGAAGCAGAAATATTGAGTTTGAGTGCGATAATTTTTTCTTACAAATATTTTAATTTGTTCTTACATATTATACCTTTGTCACATACAAACACTGTTAAGAGTCAGAACCATGTCAAATGTCATTTTCAAAAGTTCATTTTCATAACCTTCAATGTTAGTTGTTGTGGAATTACCATGAGTATATATAGTCTCATCGAGTCCAAGAAGAGCATATGAACCAAATGGTTCTTTACAACACAAACAAGACAAATAAATTTTCATCAATATTCATGTCTATACAAATAGTTGTATTTTAGTACACTCTTTTCATTAAAAAAATCACATTTCAAGTGACACTTTTTTCATAAAAGAACGTAAATCTTTTGAGAAAATATTTATTTAATTGGCCAAACACATGTACAATCTCTTAAACTTGTCCTTTTAAATTTTGACACTACAACTTAACATTGTTTCGTTTTAACCCTAACTCTAATTTTTATTTTTTATGTTCTATTTTAACACAAACTGCTGATTTGGCATATTGTTGTCATCTCACCTCTAACAGGCGCTTGATGGATCCCATTAACCTTAGTATTTGACATTTTACCTATTTATTTCCTCCATCTCTTCTTCTTTTCCATTTTCTATCTGTTTATTTTCTTACTTATTACATTATGGATGCAAATACTTTAAATGGGTCGAACTTGAATGTTAGTGATATTTTATCTGTGAAATAAGCTAAGCTAGGTTTAATTGTAAAATTATGTAGAATTTTGTGTACCTATTATTAAACAAGCGAAATTGACTTTTACAGTGAATTTCAAAACTAAAAATTTAAATCTTGTATAAAAAATGTCTGACGAGAAACACTTAAAAAATTACACTAACATCAGAAAAGAAACTACAAAGCATGGTTAAAAGATTTGCTTACCAACAACAACCAAAGCAATTTTAACTTCTAGAAGATTTTAGTCTACAAATGTAATTTTTAGTCTTTAAATGGGGAAGGATTGTTGTTTTGAAAGGTTTCTCCAAAGAGTAGGTTAAGAGACTTGTTTATTTTGGAGAAATAATTACAAAGTCTTTTCACTTTTGGAGGGAAATAATTTCAAGGATTCGTATAGAGTTGGGCTAACTGGATGATATGGAGAAAATAAAACACATGACAATATGTAATTGGATATTCTTTACTTGTCTAACACGCGCATAACAATTATGTGAGGTAAAAAAAAAAAGTGTTAAACTGGAACATAAAAATTGAAGTTGAAGGGTTAAAATGGAATAGATTAAATTGGAATGTCAAAATAAAATTTAAGGACAAATTTAAGGAATTGTACATGTGTTTGACCTATTTAATTTGGTGATTTCATATTAATCATATCATAGATAAAAAAAAAAGAGATCCCAAGTAGATAAAAAATTCTCTCTCTAACTTTACTCTCTCTGCAACGTCAATCTCACCAGTAACGGCTAATTTCGACGGAGCTCAGGGATGAGCTTCAACACTAATCGCTCTGCCCCGACGGGAAACAGACCGCCAGACCCACCAGACTTTGCCAACTTCCCCCCTCTTGCTACAAACTCCCAAACCTTTAACAACATCAATAAGACCCATTTTAACCAGTCCCAAATTCCCACTTCTGGTACTATGCATTATAAAGGTGCATTGGGAGGTCCCATTTCTGGTAATATGCATTATAAAGGTGCATTAGGAGGTAGAGCGCAGGGTTATGAGAAGAACAAGATTAAACTCCAACCAAGGAAGCATGAGATTCTCAAAGGGAAACCAGTGGTCACGTTTACTAAAGAAGAACATGATATGCTTGCGGAGACATGTAGGTGGACGCTCATAGGGAAGTTTGAACGAAACAGACCCCAAATCGACCAAATTCGGGCTGACTTTGTCAAAATCGTCCCAACAAAAGGACATGTTAAAATTGGGGCAAAAGATAGTAAACATGTCTTCATCGATGTGGAAAACGAAGAAGACTACAACACCATAGTTTCTTACAATTCCATACAGTTGGGAGAAGAAAACAATATGTCAATTCTACGATGGAGCACTGATTTTAAGCCTAATGCTGCATCTACTCTTGCTCCAGTGTGGATTAATCTTCCTGACCTCCCGTGGCATTATTACGAATGGGCCGCTTTGTGTCGTATAGTTGAACCGATTGGTATCCCCATTGTTATGGACAAAGCCACACAGTCCAAGACCCGACCAACGATGGCTAAACTCCGAGTGGAAATTGATCTCTAAAACCTCTGCTCACCAATATTCAAGTGGTCATAAAGAATTCTGAAGGACAAGTCGATACCTTTAACCAAAAGATTGAATATGAAACACTGCCCACCTTTTGTCAATTCTGCAGAACCCAAGGTCACTCCCAAGAGAAATGCAAGAGAACTATGCTTGATCCTCAAGGAGGAAACCAAATTAACAAACAAGTCGACTACGAGAAACTTCAAAACCAAATAGAAATCAGAAAGGAGTATCAACCCAACAGAAGGGAAATGCAAGCTATCCACGGGGATACAACAACCTCAGGGAGCAACCAGCAGGGGCCTGCACAACAAGAGAAAGAACAGAGGGTGATGAACGCTGCTGTATACATGGAGGATTTTCAGAACACAAAAACTGAAGCATGGCAGAATGTGGAAAATAAGAGGAATAAAGGGAAAATCAATGACAAGAGACTCATATCATCAACGGCCGTAGGCGACAATGTGGGAAAGAAAAATATTACAGGGGTAAACATATGCGATAAACAGAATAGCAACGCCTTTAACCAACTAAGTGACTTAGACATGGAGGTGAACATGGACAGAAAGGAAGGGGGATCGGGAAAAGGAAAAAATCAAAACAAGTTGCAGATCACTATTTTTGAAGCTGAGAATACTAGATGGGACAAAGCTCAAGCCACTAAGGCAAAGGAAAGACAAAGCGAGAAGACTATAAGACATCGATATAACCTCGGAATCAGACACACCATAAAGGATAACCAAACTTCTCAAGAGAATATGGTGAAACATGTTCAAGAAAATGTTGAATGCTCAACAACCAATGTAGGCAATCCCATAAAAAATCTCCCTGCAAAAAAAAAAGATTTGAAAGCAAAATCATCATACCTACTGGAGTGATTTTGGAAGGAGAAGGGCAACATAATAAAGTTGATAAAACCGCAGCCTGGATCCCTATTAACCTACCTAGAGGGACCACACATGCGAAAGATTATAATTTAAGAGAACAAGTGTTGGAACCAGATCCGCCGGACGCAACAAAGGAAATACACAACAAAAATAGAACACAGGATCAGGCCCTAGGGGACACGCCAATACAATCTCAACGGATGGCTAAAAAAGACTATGGAGATGATATGGAAACCTCTATTTCTGATGATGAACACCAGTAGGAAGCAGAAAGACACGAATCATAGTAAGATAAACCAAGTGCAACATAAAATAGCCCAGTACAACAATCTGTCCCCAAGAAATCAAGACCAAATTGGAGGAAGTCAATTCTTCAGTAACTCAACACAAGTATCCTCTATGGAGGAGCAAAAAAACCCCAAACCCTACTGTTTCCAATGGTTAAGATCATCTCCTAGAATATCAGAGGTATAGGGTCAAAAGGATCTATCGAGAGACTCCAAACTCTCAAAAACCAATATCATCTTCCTCTTATTTGCCTCCAAGAACCGAAGGTAGACAAAATTAAGATTGACAAATTCAAAAGAAAAATGGGTATGAACCAAGCTTTCTACAATTGTTGTAACAAAATTTGGCTTATGTGGACCAACGACATGAACATTACCATCCTCCAAGATAAGGAACAACATGTTCATATTAAAGTGGATCATAACAGCTGCACATCTTTCTATCTCACTGTTGTTTATGCAAAATGCTCGGAAGTTCTGATGAGAGAATTATGGGCTGATATTAGAACTATGGCGGCCAATATACATGATCCGTGGGGAGTCATTGGAAATTTTAATGTTATTTATAGCAGAGAGGAAAAAATTGGAGGTAGACCTCACAGATTGGAGGAAAGCATGGATTTTATTGATTGTTTAAATGATTGTGGGCTACAAGATGCTGGCTTTACAGGCCCGAAAGTTACGTGGTGTGATCATAGGGACCCTCCCCATACCATCTGGAAGAGACTCGATAGGCTTGTCTATAATGATAGTTGGTTTGACATCCTTAATAACACCTCTGTTATACACCTCTCTAGAACCTGCTCGGATCATGATCCTCTGCTCGTAGATCTAATGCAGGACCAATCTCAAGGTATTAAGTATTTCAAGTTTTTGAACTTTTGGGCAGACCACCCTAATTTTCTTCAGACAGTTCGAAACAGTTGGAATATCTCCATTCAAGGCAACCCTCTTTACATTCTTCAACAAAAAATCAAGAATACCACTAAAACTCTTAGTGGATGGTCGAGAGACGTTTTTATGAAGAACCTAAGAGGTTGGAAAAACATATCAGAGACTTAGAGGAGAAATGTATTTCTGATAATTCTCCTGAGAATAGATGTGAACTCTCCAAGCATAAAGCTATTTTTACCAGATATCTTAAGATTCAAGATTCCATTCTAAGGCAAAAAGCTAGAGTTAAATGGTTCAATGAGGGAGATGCTAACACAGCGTATTTTCATGCTACTATTAAAGATAAAAGAAGGAGGCTGAATATCAGAAGAATCCAAGATGATAATGATAATTGGCTGGAAGACACTGATGCAATAGCGAATGGAGCGGTGAATTTCTACCGGAACCTGTTATCTCAAGATTATACCAATACTGATTTCAGTGCCCTAGATTGTGTTGACAGTTGCATCACGGAGGAAGATAACCTCATGGTTAATGCCATCCCCGACCTCAAGGAAGTGACAGATATTGTTTTCTCGATTGATCGCAACAGCGCGCCTGGGCCTGATGGACTGAGTGGAATGTTCTACCATAAGTGTTGGAGTATTATTTCCCTCGATGTTCATAATGCTATTATTTCATTTTTTAAAGGAGCCACCCTTACCAAGTTCTACACCCACACCTGCATTGTTATGATTCCCAAGATTGAACACCCTCAAAGCTTTTCTGATCTTAGACCCATTAGCCTTTGCAATGTGTTTTCCAAAATTATTTCCAAAATCCTTAACAACAGGCTTTCTAGTATCCTTCCAAGGATCATCTCCAAGAACCAGAGTGGTTTTATAAAAGGAAGATCTATCTCGGAAAACATTTTATTGGCTTAAGAAATTATAAGTGATATCAACAAGCCTAACATGGGTGGAAATGTGGTTTTGAAACTCGACATGACAAAAGCCTACGATAGAGTGTCTTGGGAATATTTAAAGAAGATTCTGCGGAAACTAGGCTTTGGAGAACAGTGGACCAACATGATTCTTAATTACATATCTCACAATTGGTACTCTGTTCTAGTTAACGGGAAAAGACGTGGATTCTTTTCGTCAGAGAGGGGTCTAAGACAAGGGGACCCACTCTCTCCTTCTCTTTTTATTCTTAGTGCAGAGTTTCTTTCTAAATTGATGAATAATTTGTACAATTGTGCTGGGTACACCTCGTTTTATATGAATAATCGTTGTCCTAATGTCAATCATCTTTCCTTTGCAGATGATACTATTATTTTCTACATCGGAAGCATAAGAAGCATAAGAAGGGTCCTCAACACCCTATCCATCTATGAAAAGGTTACTGGACAGCTCATTAACAAAAATAAAAGTTGCATCTCAATGAGCCCCAAAACCAAGCAAGTCGTTATCAACAGAATGAGCAGAATCACAAGGATGCGATACCAAAAATTCCCCATTAAATACTTAGGGTGCCCTCTAACCACAGGGAAGAAAAAAATTGAGTATTATTCTGACATTGTGAACAACGTCATTGGTAAGATCAGGGGTTGGCACACTAAACTAACTTCAATGGGAGGTACAACTATTCTCATTAGACACATGCTCCTGTCACTTCCTATCCATCTTTTGATTGCTGTCAACCCACCGAAAGGTACGTTGGATCTTGTAGAAAAATTTGTGGCTAGATTTTTCTGGTCTGGGCAGGAAATTAATGGAAAATATCATTGGGCGTCATGGAAAAGTCTTTGTTATCCTTATATTGAAGGAGGAGCTAGCTTTAGAAACATCACCGATTCTAGCAAAGCTTTTAGAGCTAAACAGTGGTGGAATATCAGAACTTCCAACTCCCTTTGGAGCTCTTTTATGCTAGCCAAGTACTGTCATAACTCTCACCCTTCAAATGCTTCTTGGAAAAAAGGAGATTCCCAAAATTGGAAAGCGATTTGCGACATCAAAGACGAGATGGAGTCTCATATAGAGTGGAAGATTGGTAAAGGAGCCGTATCCTTTTGGTATGATAAGTGGTGCTCATGGGAACCTATCTACAAGCTCATGCCGGTGGATTTTATCCCTTCTGACGTAAACCTTAAAGAAGTCCTCAACAGAAGAACTTGGAATTGGGATATCCTTACCTCCCAACCTACTAATGAGATCAAGGACAAACTCTACTCCATAAGCATTACGTTAGATGAAAACAAGAAGGACAAGGACATCTGGAAACTTTCCAACTCAGGGCAATTCTCCTCTGCCTCTACTTCGGAGAATTTAAGGCAAAAAAAAGAAGTCAACAACTTTTATGGCAAACTTTGGAGAAAAGAAATCCCTTTTAAAATGGCTTTTCTAGTGTGGCGAGCCATTAATAATAAGCTCTCAACTGATGATCGAGTGGCACGGATGGGCATTACACTCGAACCCAAATGCTACTGTTGCACTACTTCTCCTGCTAGAATTTTTGATTTAGAAGATGTGCAACATCTCTTTTGTCAAGGTGACTTCGCAAAAAGCATCTGGAGACACTTTGCTGGTCCACTTGGCATAGGAATCAATGAAAATAATCTCAAAATGATTCTCCTTAGCTGGTGGAATTACAAATCTATCAACCCTATCTCCGAATTCATCGTTAAAATTCTTCCTCAAGTTATTTGCTGGGAACTTTGGAAATCGAGATGTTGTAATAAGTTCGAGGGAACTAGACCCTCTAGATATAGAACCAACTCTAATATTGTTAACTTTATTTTACAGGTGACGCAGAAACAATTCAATAAAATAAATATTGGAGGAAGCTGGAGGAGCATATGCAAAGCTAGTGAAGCAAATATCCAACAAATGACTAACATACCGATAACATGGATCAAACCCCCTCCGCTACGAGTAAAACTTAATAGTGATGGTAGTTGCTCTAACGGTCAAAGTGGAGGTGGGGGAATCATAAGAGACCAAGAGGGAGACTTCATCTTTGCCTACTCAATCCCCCTTGGCGATGGCACGAGCAACAGCGCAGAAGTAGAAGCGTTACTCTATGGTCTTCAATGGTGCGCTAGCAAAGGCATGGAGATGGCCATTGGAGAAACAGACTCCCTACTCTTAACCAAAAGTGTAAAAAGAGAGTGGAAAACCCCTTGGAAAATGAGCAACAAGGTACATGAGATTTAAAAAATGATTGAAGACCATAAATTTAATATAGTCCACTGTTTTAGAGAGGCTAACAGGCCAGCTGATGCACTAGCCTCACTAAGTCACAGAATTGAGGAAATTAAGGTCTTCAACCGCTTCTCTGATATCCCCAGCAACGTTCGAGGGCTAATCAACATGGACAAATGGAGTCTCCCATCCTTTAGACAGATTAAAATCAAACCTTCTCATTTTGTGTATGATCCACCTTGAATTATGTCTATATTTTTCCTTTTTTGATAGTCTCTAGAGCTCTAGTCTCTTCTCAATGATCATGTACAAAGTTTGGAATGCCAAACTCAAAATTGTAACTTTTTGCACGTCAATGATCAAAAAATATTCTAAAAAAAAAATAAAATATTAATCATATCATACTAGTAAAAAAAAAAATTCAACGACCACAATATCAAAAATACTTCAAAAATGTACAAGGGTTTGACATAATACAAGAATGTCATTGAATTTCATATTTTGTACTTTCAAATTTAAATTAGCCACTAAATATAATTGTCTTTATCACAAGCAAAGAACCCCCATATTTTAAATATGATCTCAAAAATATTTTTTTACTTTTTTTTCCATGCTTTCAAATTGTGTATCATCAAAATACACATTGGGAACATAAAGCCTCTTTTGGAGAATGGTTAGTGCTTCAATCCCTTTGACAATCGTTACCAAATGTCAAAGGTTAATCCATAGAAACACTCATTGTAGACAGAAAATCACTGGCTTTATGTCAATAGCTTTTTTTTTTCTTCCTTCTATCACAATTACAAGATAGCACCAAAAACTGGAGAAATAAAAGAAGAAAAAATACGAAACCGCAACTACTGTTCACGAGCTAAAATTTGGAATTACCCTCTCTCAGTTTCCAATCAAAGCTTAAGTTGAAAGAACAAACTGTCCAAAAATCAGCTCAATTGGACAAGAAACGAAGCGAGAATCACAATTTGAAATTGGATGCTAGGGCATGTGCAAAAATCTTCACTTTCTCACTTTTCTCTCTACTAGTTCTCGAACACGTACGTTGCACGTGTATCCCATGTTATTTAATACCAAACATTTCAAATGATATAATTATTTTAGAATAATTGATGCATTATACAATATTTAAAGGGTAAAAATGATGTTTTTGGTAAAACATTCAACTAAGGTTGCAACTTGCAAAGATCAATAGAATCTGAAGATTTTCTTATTGTATTGATAAAAACTTTTTCTTTTAATCATGTGGGATACACGATATTTATTGGTAAAAAAAAGATTACTTCTTCAATTATATGATTTGTCAAGATTGCCAAATATCTAACACTATATTTCCATACAAAATGAAAGAAGTTAATTAAACAAAGCAATATATCAATAAGAAAAAAATGACCAATGAATAAAAAATTACATAAGAACTGTAACATGTGAAAATATAAAGTGTAATGGACTAATATTTTCTATTCAATTTATAAAGAGAGAAACTGTGTATATAAAAGGTTGTGAATGAATGTATTTAATTGTAGAAGCTAAAAAGTTTAGCAATTAAAGTCATTAAGAAGTGAAAAATAATAAATTGTGACATCTAACTATGTATTCTCTTCAATTAAATATTGATATTGTATGAATCTCTCCATATGCTCTAACCTCTCTCTTCATATGCTCTAATGTTTAAGTTTTTTTAATCTAAAACGGTAATTGTTTTAAGTGCTCAAAATTCAGCAATTAAGAAGAAAAATTGTTAATGCAACTCAATGATAATGGCAAAAGGAATACTCATAAATGCACTTCAAATTATTACGGTAACATTCTAGTGGTATGTAAAAAGTTTTCTGTTATGAAACTGAAATTACTATTTAATAATAATAATAATAATAATAATAATAATAATCAACAATAATAATATAATGGTGTTATTGTAGTAACTCAACTATATAGGGTTATTTTGGTATTTCAAGTTTTAACTTTTTTTTGTTCCCACTTATAATAAGATATGATATTCTGCTCTTGTAATTCTTCTCAAATAAGACCTAAAAGAAAGTCTTATATATGCACCATAATATTAGGTTTATGGGCAAAAGTGGGCCAGTCAAGTTTGAGCTTAATTTATCCACAAAGGAAAGAAGGGAAGATCCAAAACCTTCAACCCAACTTTTATTTATCCACAAAGGAAAAGAGGAAAACCCAAAACCTTAACTTTTATGTATCCACATATGTAGGGAAAAAAACCCAAAACCCAACAGAAAGCAATGGTATAGTACTGATGAAGTGAAGATTCAGGAAAATATAATATGGGCAATGGAAAGAGTGATCAACTCGCCAATTCTGGGTACATATACTTTGAGTCAATTTCCATTTAAGCTACTTAAAAAAACTTACTTCTTGTCGGTGATTCTTTGACAATGATTTGTTGTTCTGCTATTCATGCAGAGGCAAAGCTGGTCATTTTAGTACGTTGACAACTAGAGAAACATTAATACATAAGAAATTAACAAAATCTGACCTTACCAGTAGTGCCAATGGCTTGCAGCTCCCACTCCTTCCTCATATTTCTGCACCCGCTGCTCTCGTTGAACCAAAAGATTTATTTTAGTTACTTGTGCGCCAAAATGAAGATCTCTACTTTCTTAAAGGGCAGTGGTATGACTATGCGGATGTATACAGTTTAGCTGTTTCAGATACCGTCATTATTGAGAGGATTATGAAGCAACAAGTGAAAGAAGATTTGGATTTTTGTGCAGTGAGTGAAATTGGCGATCACAACTGGGGCACCATCTTTCCTTCCAATTCAACATGGAAGATTGAACAAGTTAATAATATTAATGCAGAGGACGTTGAAAAGCCAGATGAATTAGCAGAGCAAACGGGATCAAAGATATTGGCAAAGTTGAAGTAGTTATAGTTATGTATGAAATCACAATCAAGAGAGACCCTGAAAACATTAAGTATGTTAGTTTAAGTAGTGTTGCATAATGAGAACACTCAAATGAAATCCTATAAGAGATATACAATTGAATGTTGATTTTTAGAATTTTACTTTTCTCCTTTGTCAATTGGCTAAATAAATTGTTATGAGTTAGGTCTATGCAAAACTTATTTTACACTAAAATAATGTTATGAATTACGCTAGAGGGAAAAATCAGTGTCAGGATCGCTATTTCCAGATGAGGATTCTGACTTGTAGCTCTAAGCCATGTCACAAATTCATCTGACTTGGAAGATGCACCCACAAGTGGAAACACGGAGGTAGACCATATGCTCGAGAGTTTGTGTAAGAAGTATACTAATGTGGATTCCTTGGCATTGCTTACTGGAAGTAATGCTGATATTGCAACTCTCGAAGGCCTAGGAACTCCTCCAATTTAGAACACAAAATCAGTAGAAGCAAATTTGGTACAGGAACCTTCCATTACCGAAGGTCAGGTGTTCTGTTGGATTGCTTCTTGCCGCTGAAAATGGAAAATCTATTCGAGATTCAATGGTCACATACTTTGAGTCAATTTCCATTTGTTCATGATGCTAATTTCCCTATGCTTATTGTAACAGTTCCCGTAACTGCAATTGATCTTTGTGTATGGGATCCAGGAATAGGCTTTATTTCATGGCTCTAACAGGTTATATAGAGAACGTGGAGGAACTACTATTGTTGGGATGTACGGGCAAGTTTTTCTTAATTGCGTATTCAAATCCTATGAGGTAGAGTGTGGGATGTAAATTCCTACCCATGGTATTCTCTGTTGTCGATAACTGCAATGTATTAACATGTCCTAATTGCATATTCACTAGTCTTCGTTGAATATTAAGCGGTAAAACATGACGTTTTGGTGGCCAACTTCCAGCGTGTTGCAATTTCGCTATGTCACTGTTTGTTGGAGTGGTACAGAAGTGGGAGGTAAAAGTATGAAGGAGTGTATATAAGGTGAAGGTTGTGCACTCTGCTGGTTACACACTTTATAGGATCATAGAGATAGTAGAATTGGCTGCACACCATAGATTACATCATGACTTAGGCAATGCATTCGTTTTTGTTGTCCTCTCGAACAAATGTGTGGTTGCAAGATAAGTTATAACTGAACTCAAATTGATAGTGCGGAAGAGTTTTACTGTAAATCAGAAAGAACATGATTGTAATTGGTGGTTATCAATTCTAAGGAGAGATTTGGTGGAAGACGAGCTTTTGCAACTATTGCTCTGTACTTCAAGGTGAATAATTTTAGCTTTGACGAGTTTGAGCATGTTATGAAGTGTTCTCTTTATCATATTTTAAGTACTTTTGAACCTCCTTTCGATCCTAACAGTATCCTTGGTAAAATTCTCAGCAACCCCATTCTTATCTCTATCCTTTAGTTACTTGTAATTTCAATATCTAAATTTTGATGGTTTGAGTATTGCAGTTACAATTATAAAGCTGTAATCATGTCCCAGTTCTTATTAATATAGAGAGGAATTCGGGTTTGTTACAGTAATTAAGAATCACTTAACTTCTGTGCTCCTCGTGTATAATGGATAACACACAAAATAGAAGCCATAAATATACTAATAGTAGGACAAACCCAAACACAAGATATGACAACAGTAGCATCAAGACTAGCTTACGTAGGTCAAATGTATCGTACAACTCAGTATCCATTAGCTTGATCACTTAGATTTGAATCAAAATAGTAAGAATATATGTCTCTCTAATCAACCCTATATATCTGTACGTATTTCCATGCAAGGACGAAAATAAAAACATTCCCAAAGCTTTTGTGCTTATGTCTGCGACCAGTTAAAATGACTATAAAGAAAGCATTAGCAATGAATATTTTAAGAGAGGATCGGAGGAGTTTCTCCCTAGTTAATCACTGTTAAGCTATTGAAGGAATATACAAATATCCGCAGAAAAGATTTGGAGGCCAGGTATTTGACAGGAAAAATTATTCATATTGCTATTGAATATACTGACATGTAAAGATGTGAACATGAATATCTACAGATTACAATTGTGGGTTTTGAGTATGAAACTGTTAAGGCACTAAACAAAATGAATGAAGCTACTTAGTTTGATGGCTAATCCCAATGGATGAATGCATTACAATGATCAAGTTCAATCCTGTGTAAGTGACAGACTAGTATTAATGAATCGATCCATCAGAGTCAGTAAGAATCATCACGATGAAGTTCCATCCTATTATCGACAGGAGTAGTAGTTGCAGTCAAAGGAGGTGCTGAACTATTATCGACAGCAGAAGTAGTTGCAGTGGAAGCAGATTCTGAACTATTATCGACAGCAGAAGTAGTTGCAGTGGAAGCAGGTGCTGAACTATTATCGACAGCTGAAGTAGTTGCAGATTCTAAACTCTTATCGACAGCAGAAGTAGTTGCAGTATAAGCAGGTGCTGAACTATTATCGACAGCTGAAGTAGTTGCAGTAGAAGCACGTGATGAACTATTATCGGCAGCAGTAGTAATAGCAGTCGAAGTAGATGCTGAACTACTATTATCGACAGCCGTAGTAGTCTGATGAGTGATTTCAAAGTGATAGGAGGTGTTGACAAGCTGAACCTTTGCAGTTGGATCAAGAATTACCTTGTTAACAAAGATAGTAGTGTCTTTCATAACCAACAATTTGTGTTTAGCTACATATTCCTCCCAATCGGTTCCTGTAATATAATATTCATCTTGAACAGGATGCTCCACTAGCACAACAATTGAGTCCTTGGTAATTGGATCATTTAGAGGTAAAAATATTGCATGTCCTAGTTGAAGAATAACATGTGGAACAAGCAATCTTGATTCTTCCTTTGATAGCCGTAAGCAGTTGGGATTCTCTGCAACATCTTTGGCACATAAATTCTTGACAAGCACTGATATTATCTCTATTGATTTACTGCAAATTAATTGAAAACAAGAAAAATAAGAGTAAATGAGTTATGACTAAAACCGGGAATTGAAATGAATTGAAGAACTATATATTATACAATTTGAGTCATATATCCTTTTTTATTTTTTTTTGGAAGAGACTTAAGAAGAAATTCCATACTGAAATTTCTTATCAATTGAAAGGCTAATTGAGTCTCCAATGTCAGTTTTACGTAAACATCTGCAGAAAGCAATATCTTTCTCCGTGTTTTCATCCATTTCTCCATTATCATCAGTTTTTTTCTCCATTTCTGGACCTTGTTAAAGAATACAGAGTTCGGTAAAAGAAAAAGGCACTCTGCCTTGTATATGCCACTTCACTAATGGGCGTTAAGTTAGTTTTCAAAAATTGGTTACATCTTTTTTTATTTTACTATTATTCTTGTGAAAGACGAGTGCGGTATTTTCAAAATTATAAAAACAAATTGATTTTGGTATGTATGATCAATAATTAACCTTCAAATATTAACTTGATGGTATGGGTCCTTTGTTTAAGAAATTTGTTAAATTTAGAATATATGTAGAAAGGGAAAAAGAGTATGATATACTCCTCAATTTTGTAATTCATAATTGATATACTATTGTTACAAAAGTGGTTCATATATACTCATAACCTTACAAAAAGACTCATATATCCCCCCTACTGTTACAAATTGACCCAAAAGTACTCATAAGAACTGAAGATATCTACTTTCTTAAACAATATTGGTATGAGACTATGTGTTATGAAGCAACAAGTGAAAGAAGATTTGGATTCTAATTTGCTCCCTTGATTTTCTCCTTTTGTCAATTGACTAAATAAATTGTTATTCTAGCCCGAAAAATTTGTGTTATGATCCCTATTTCCATATGAGGATTCACCCTTAGCTTCTTCTTCACCACAGCATATATAGGATATAGGTAGGAGGAATTTGGTTCACAACAGCGGAATGAGAATGATAATCTGGAGACGACATGATTGTAATACAAGAAATCAAAGTCAAATGGATTAATTTCCATGCTAGATTTTGTGATGATTAAAAGAGTAACCTGTTGAATCCATCCCATTTTTTGGTCAACTTTAGCTATTCAATTGGTACAAGTAATTGTTAAAAAGGAATAGTGATAAGAGTTGAAAATTAAGACTTGGTAGTTGGCAAATTGGTAAGATTTGCAACTCATTTTTGACTTTGCTATATTTACCTATGTCATTAGTGACATAGGCATGGTTTTATCCTTCTATAAATAGAGCATTCTTGCTCATTTGTAGAACACACCAAGTTAGAGAGAAAAACCATTTTGAGAGCAAAGTGAGGTATTCCATAGACTATACAAGAAAATAGTCTGTGAAGAAAAATAGAGTGTGAGCGATATTTTAGTAAGACGGAAACCAAAAGAGTGTTGTTCCTTTTGAGTGTGTAGTAGTCACTTTGAGTATTGTATTCGTGACTACACAGTGTAAAATTCCTTACTATAGTAATATCAGTTGCTCCTCTTGGCCCGTGGTTTTGTCCCTTATTCAGAAGGGTTTCCACGTAAAATTCTTGGTGTCGTTATTTTCCCATTTTATTTCCATTACTTTTACCATATATATTTTTGTGTTTGTCCGCGTTTTCCCAATAAACTGGTATCAGAGCCAAGGTTTTATCTGAGTATGCTCTGTGGTTGCAGCACAGTCTGAACTTCCACATCAGAAAAGATTTACTTTGATTTGCGATAACTATATTTTTTTTTGGGAAAACAATGGAAGCAAACACAAGTAGAATGGTTACTTTGAATGGTGTTAATTATGCCATTTGGAAAGGAAAAATGGAAGATCTGCTTTATGTTAAGAATTTTTACAAACTAGTATTTACCACTGTAAAGCCTGATAATAAAACAGATGAAGAGTGGAATCTGTTGCATAGACAGGTTTGTGGATTCATTAGGCAATGGGTCGACGATAATGTGTTGAACCATATTTCTGGGGAAACACATGCTCGAACCCTATGGGAGCATCTTGAAAGTTTGTATGCTCGAAAGACTGGCAACAACAAAATGTTCTTAATAAAGCAGATGTTGAGTTTGAAGTATCATGATGGTTCTCCGATGACAGACCATCTGAATAATTTTCAGGGGATCATGAACCAATTATCTGCTATGGGCATCAAATTTGATGAAGAAATTCAAGGCTTGCTTCTACTTGGTTCCCTACCAGACTCTTGGGAAATATTTAGAACGTCATTGTCAAATTCTGCTCCGGATGGTGTGATCTCTATGGATTCCGCCAAGAGTAGTGTCTTGAACGAAGAGATGAGAAGAAAAACTCAAGTTTCCTCTTCGTCGGATGTCTTGATAACTGGCCCCAGGGGGAGAAACAAAACTCGTGGTTCTCAGAATAGAGAACAAAATAAGAGCAAATTCAGAGGCAGACTTAAGGATATTGAGTGCTATCATTGTGGTATGAAAGGGCACACGAAGAAGTTCTGCAGGAAGTTGAAGAGGGAGAACAAAAACAAAGTGGAAACTAAAGAAGATGGATGAAAATTGCCTAGCCACCGTCACCACCGAAGATCTTGTTACCGTTCTTGATGCAAACATGATAAATATTGCTTGTGATGAGTCAAGCTGGGTTGTGGACACTGGTGCCGCATCTCATGTGACATCAAGGAAGGATTTTTTCTCTTCCTATACTCCTGGTGATTTTGGAACCTTGAGTATGGGTAATGAGACTGTTTCTAGGGTGGTTGGTATTGGTACAATTTGTTTGGAAACTAGTGTTGGAACTAAACTAGTTTTGAAAAATGTGAAACATGCTCCTGATGTTCGTCTGCACCTAATTTCTGTTGGTGTTTTAGATGATGAAGGATATGTTAGTACCAACGGTGATGGAAAATGGAAGCTCATCAAGGGTTCTTTGGTTGTGGCTCGTGGTAACAAACGTCGTGGTCTATACTGGACTACGGCATCTGCTTGTGTTGATATGGTGAATGCGGTTGAGAGCGATAGCTCTTCAACTTTATGGCACAAGAGGCTTAGCCACATCAGCGAGAAAGGACTTAATGTTCTAGCCAAAAAGAAATTATTGTCAAATTTCCAAAGTGCTAAATTAGAAAAGTGTGAGCACTGCTTGGCTGGTAAACAAAATAGAGTTTCCTTTAAGTCCTACCCTCCTTCGAGAAAGACAGAGTTGCTTGAGTTGGTGCACTCTGATTTATGTGGTCCAATGAAGACAAAGACATTGGGTGGTGCACTTTACTTTGTCACTTTCATTGATGATTGCTCGAGAAAACTTTGGGTCTATGTCTTGAAGACTAAAGACCAAGTGTTAGGTGTCTTTAAGCAGTTTCAGGCTTCAGTTGAAAGAGAAACTGGAAAGAAACTGAAATGCATTCGTACTGATAATGGTGGTGAATATTGTGGACCATTTGACGAATACTGCAAGCATCAAGGTATTAGACACCAGAAGACTCCTCCCAAGACTCCTCAGCTTAATGGTTTGGCTGAGAGGATGAACAGGACCTTGATGGAAAGAGTTAGATGTTTGCTTTCTGAAGCAAAGTTGCCGAACTCATTTTGGGGTGAGGCTTTATTGACCGCTGCACATGTTATTAATCTATCTCCTGTTGTTGCTTTGCAAAGTGATGTACCAAATAGTGTTTGGTTTGGAAAGGATGTTTCCTATGACCATTTGAGAGTATTTGGTTGCAAAGCTTTTGTACATGTGCCAAAAGATGAGAGGTCAAAGTTAGATGCCAAGACAAGGCAATGCATCTTCATTGGATATGGCCTAGATGAATTTGGTTACAGGCTATATGATCCAATTGAAAAGAAACTTGTGAGAAGCCGTGATATTATTTTCATGGAGAATCAAACAATTGAAGATATTGACAAAGCGGAGAAGGTAGAATCTTCAAGTTTTGATGGTATAATTCATCATGATGACGTTCCTCACACAAGTGTGCATGATGTTGTTGGGCTTGATAATCATGGTGACGCCCAGAATCATGTATCAAATCAACATGTTGATGTTGATAATAACAATGATATTGTTATTGATGATCCTGTTGCTCATGAAGTTGTGGACGAATCAAATATTCCGCTTCGGAGGTCCACAAGACAGCGGTTTCCTTCCTCCCGTTATTCATCCAATGAGTATGTGTTACTCACTGACGGGGGAGAACTTGAATGTTATGAGGAGGCCATGGAAGATGAGCACAAGGATCAATGGATTGAAGCCATGCAAGATGAGATGAAGTCTTTGCATGAGAACCACACTTATGAGTTGGTAAAATTGCCCAAGGGCATGAGAACTTTGAAGAACAAGTGGGTGTTCCAAGTTAAAGTTGAAGAACACAACTTGAAGCCCAGGTACAAAGCTAGATTGGTTGTTAAGGGATTTGGTCAAAGGAAGGGTATTGACTTTGACGAAATATTTTCTCCTGTTGTGAAAATATCCTTGATTCGCACAGTTCTAGGTTTGGCTGCTAGTCTTAATTTAGAGATTGAGCAGATGGATGTGAAGACGGCTTTCCTTCACGGTGACCTTGAAGAAGAGATTTATATGGAACAACCTGAGGGCTTCAAAGTAGAAGGTAAAGAAAATTTTGTGTGCAAACTCAAAAAGAGCCTTTATGGCCTAAAACAAGCTCCTAGACAGTGGTACAAGAAGTTTGAATCTGTTATGGGGGAGCAAGGCTATAAGAAGACTTCTTCAGATCATTGCGTATTTGTACAAAAATTTTCTGACAGTGATTTTATCATTCTCTTGTTGTATGTGGATGATATGTTGATTGTGGGCAAGAATACTTCCAAGATTGACGAGTTGAAGAAAGAGTTGCGTAAGTCTTTTGCTATGAAAGACTTGGGTCATGCCAAACAAATTTTGGGCATGAGAATTACTCGTCTCAGAGATGAAAGGAAGATTTATTTGTCCCAGAAGAAGTACATTGAACGTGTACTAGAGCGTTTCAATATGAAGAATGCTAAGCCTGTTAGTATACCTCTTGCTGGTCATATGAAGTTGAGCAAGAAGATGTGTCCTACAGCTAGGGAGAAAAAAGAGAACATGGCCAAAGTTCCATATTCCTCCGTCGTCGGAAGTCTAGTGTATGCAATGGTGTGCACTAGACCTGATATTGCTCACGCAGTTGGTGTTGTGAGCAGATTTCTCGAAAATCCGGGGAAGGAGCATTGGAAAGCTGTGAAGTGGATACTCAGGTATCTTAGAGGAAGCTCAGATGAATGTTTGTGTTTTGGAGCATCAAATCCAATCTTGAAAGGCTATACAAATTCTGATATGGCAGGTGACCTTGATAACAGAAAATCCACTACTGGATATTTGTTTACTTTTTCAGGGGGAGCTATATCATGGTAGTCAAAGTTGCAGAAGTGTGTTGCACTATCTACAACTGAAGCTGAGTATATTGCGGCTACTGAAGCCGGCAAGGAGATGATATGGTTAAAGCGATTTCTTCAAGAGCTTGGTTTGAATCAGATGGAGTATATTGTCTATTGTGACAGTCAAAGTGCAATAGACTTGAGCAAGAACTCCATGTACCATGCAAGAACAAAGCACATCGACGTCAGATATCATTGGATTCGTGAGGAAGTGGAGAGTGAATCATTTCACGTCAAAAAGATCCACACAAGTGAAAATCCTGCAGATATGCTGACCAAGACGATACCGAAAGACAAGTTCGATTTATGCAAAGAACTTGTGGGTATGAGCTCTCTCTAAAGAAGATGAAGATACCTTCTTCCAGTAAATGGGACTGGAGGGGGAGATTTGTTGAATCCATCCCATTTTTTGGTCAACTTTAGCTATTCAATTGGTACAAGTAATTGTTAAAAAGGAATAGTGATAAGAGTTGAAAATTAAGACTTGGTAGTTGGCAAATTGGTAAGATTTGCAACTCATTTTTGACTTTGCTATATTTACCTATGTCATTAGTGACATAGGCATGGTTTTATGCTTCTATAAATAGAGCATTCTTGCTCATTTGTAGAACACACCAAGTTAGAGAGAAAAACCATTTTGAGAGCAAAGTGAGGTATTCCATAGACTATACAAGAAAATAGTCTGTGAAGAAAAATAGAGTGTGAGCGATATTTTAGTAAGATGGAAACCAAAAGAGTGTTGTTCCTTTTGAGTGTGTAGTAGTCACTTTGAGTATTGTATTCGTGACTACACATTGTAAAATTCCTTACTATAGTAATATCAGTTGCTCCTCTTGGCTCGTGGTTTTGTCCCTTATTCAGAAGGGTTTCCACGTAAAATTCTTGGTGTCGTTATTTTCCCATTTTATTTCCATTACTTTTACCATATATATTTTTGTGTTTGTCCGCGTTTTCCCAACATAACCAACAGCTAAAGTCATACTTGCAGCAAATAATCAGTAATCAATTAACTTGTGTGCTCCTCGATTGTGTATAATGATTACAGATAAACAGAATCCATAAAGATATACGTACTATTAGTGGGACAATGCCAAGCTACAAGATATGTCAATAGTAGCATCAAGACTATCTTTCCTAGGCCAATTGTATCGATTAGCTTGATCACTTAGATTTCGATCAAAATAATAAGAATATATGTCTAATAGTTAGTACTTACTGTTTTACTCTCTAATCAACCCAAAAACCTTATATGTCCATAGGCATTGCCATATGTGACTAGTTAAAAATAACTAAAAAGAAAGCATTAGCAATGAACATTATAAGCACAGATTGAAAGAATATATATAGAAACTAGTGGACAAATTATTCATATTTCTATAGAATATACTAACATGTAAACGATCTGAGCATGAATATTTGCAGATTACACTTGTAGGTTATGTGTATGAAACTGTTAAGGCACTAAAAAAAATGCATAAAACTACTTATGAGTTTGATGCTCATCCCAAAGGATGAATGTATTACAATTATCAAGTCCAATCCTGTGTAAGCGACAGACCAGGTTTAATCAATCGGTCATCAGAGCCAGTAAACATCATCACAACTATTATCAACAGCAGTAGAAGCGGGTGCTGAACTATTATCAACAGTAGTAGAAGCAGGGGCTGAACTATTATCAACAGCAGTAGAAGCGGGTGCTGAACTATTATCAACAGCAGTAGAAGCAGGGGCTGAACTATTATCAACAGCAGTAGAAGCGGGTGCTGAACTATTATCAACAGTAGTAGAAGCAGGGGCTGAACTATTATCAACAGCAGTAGAAGCGGGTGCTGAACTATTATCAACAGTAGTAGAAGCAGGGGCTGAACTATTATCAACATCAGTAGAAGCGGGTGCTGAACTATTATCAACAGCAGTAGAAGCAGGGGCTGAACTATTATCAACAGCACTAGAGGCGGGTGCTGAACTATTATCAGCAGCAGTAGAAGCGGGTGCTGAACTAGTGCCTGATAGTTTCAGTTTCTTTTGGGGTTGATTAGTGGCTCTAGTCTGATAAGTGATTTCATAGTGATAGGAGATGTTGACAAGCTGAACCTCTGCAGTTGGATCTAGTATTACCTTGTTAACAAAGATAGTAGTTTTGTCGAAAATGAACAAGTTGTGTTGAGCCACATATTCCTCCCATCCCATTCCTCTAATATGGTACTCCTCTTGATCAGCATGCAACAGTTGCACGGTAAATGAATTATTCCTAATTGGATCATGTAGAGGTAGAATTACTTCTTCTCCTACTTCAATAATAAGATGTTGATCAAGATTCCCTTCCACTTCTTGCTTCGATAATCGTAAACATTTGGGATCTTTAGCACATAAATTCTTGAAAAGCACTTGTACTCTCTCAATTGATTCACTGCAAAGAAAAAGACTAGTTATGACTAAAACAGGGAATTGAATCGAATCGAATCGAATTGAATTGAAGAACATACTTAGAGACAAACTCGTCTGGTTTAGGCATTTTACAAGAGTAGATTACATAGGAATCATTTTTCTTAGAAAAATATATTAAATCTCCAGATTCCAACTTGTGTTGATTCTTAAATGTCTCCCACCCTGTTCTAATATAGTAGTAATCTCCATAATTAGAGTGTACAACTTCCATCATGAAGTTGTTTTCACCGCAATCTTCGAATTCTAATATCATGGATTTGCCAGATGCAATAGGAGGTAAATGTTGTTGGACAAACTTGTTTGGAATCGATACACTGCTTAAAGAGAACTTATCAATAACAACAACTTCGGAATTGTTTGAACCAGTTTCATCAACCTCTTGATCCTCCATTTCTGCACTCTGCACAGTTCGTTTGCAGAATTTGGTTGAAACCGTTTTTTCTTTCTTATGGACTATTGACATTCATTTTTGAAATAAATATATATATGCAACAGTTTTATTTCCTCCTTTTGTTCCACGATTATTATTGGCTTTTAAAGGGCCTGAATTTAAAATGAAGGATTGTGATCTTTACGAAAAGTTGTATCTTTTCTAAAAGGTTATGACTGTTTTGAAATGTTGTATCATAAATATTTTAGCCGTATATTTATGGCTTTTTAAGTTGATTTTTTTAGCTTAAAACAAGTGCTTAAGGAGGCTTAAATAATAAATCATGACATCTCTAAACTTTGTCAATTTTTGGTTCGGTGCACTTCTAAATTTTGTGTTGGCCCTTTTACTTCTTTGATAGTCATAACCTCTTAAAATACAAATACTGGTATATATATCTATATATAAATAAAAATAAATAATGGAACAAAAATATTTTGACTATAATTTTTTCATTTGGCTCAAGATAATGATATTCAAATCAAGACCAAGAAAAGAGCAAATACACAGTTAGAACGAATTATCATTGCATCTAAAAAAGAAATAAATAAAATTTCAATAAAATATTTTACGTGTTTAACCTCCCAAAATGAACAATCCACAATTCAAATAAATAATTTCTTACATGAAAAATACATAATTATTTATCCTTTTGTAGGAACCACATGTTTGAACTCCATTATTTTGACTTAACCTTCTTATAAAATAATATAGATATGCATCGGTAGTTTAGTACATGAGTATGGGAAAATGCATGAAAACATACACATGATCATACTAGGACTTTAACATAATATGCATGACCAAACTAAATCATGAGTAAAAACTTTTAAAGAATCACAGGTCATTAAACAAGGCCAATGCATAATTAAAAATCATTTGAGAAGCTTTTTTAAAACCTTTGAAGGGACATAATTCATTTTTATGAGATATTAGCTTTAATCGACAAATAAACTATGTGAGTTATAATATGAAATTTGATGCAACTCCCATGCTGAGAAGGGAGAGTCAACTTTCAAGGTAGAACTATGTATCATTCATTCATATGCTATTTATGGATTAACTAGCTAGGTTATTTAAGATAATCCTACGGGAGCAGGTAGTTTGGAAATAGAGATCGCTACTAGAGAGTATCCTATTTGAGCTTCCACCTCAAAGTTCTCTCGTTGCTAAATTAAATTCCAACGAAATAGATAAAGTCAATCATCAAAACATAACGTTAGGAAAGGCAATAATTATAGCACCAATCCAAATCATAAAATCATTAAGAGTAGCTCATTCAAATAATGATTTATACATATGTGAGAAACTGTTTAATTTCACAATCATGATTTCATAATATCTTTCACAATTCATTGATACTTATCTCAAAAACATCCTTGATTCATAAAGCATTGTTGATTTCATTTTTAAATTGTTTGAAGCAATGTCACATGAATTCGGACTTTTAGCTAAGATGGAACATTATGGTTGTGTGGTTGATTTCTTAGGGAGAGCTGGACTACTACAAGAAGCGTACAACTTCATAAAAAAGATGCCTTTTTGTTATTTGAAGTCTTGATGATTTGATAAACACAGGGACCTTGTTATGGTACCTGGTTCTCAGCTCACTATGCTTGGTGACTGCCAGTTGGAGAAAGTACAAAAAGTTGGTGCACAGTCTCCAACAGCGGCAGAGGCGTCAGAAACCTTAACCAATGGCATGGCTTTAAGGATGGTGACCTTTCCATACAAGGACAACATCTCCATACACTCTTGCTAGTTTTTGCAACTTGAAAAAGAAAAATCAAGAACTCTTGCAAAGGCTGAGAAAATTAAGGAGAAGAAATATTTCAAACGATTCAAGCTGAAGTGAAGATAACATGTTTGTGTTTAGAAGTATTTTCTTCCAGTATGATATTGTGAACTGATCCTATCATTATAAAGGAATCAGTGTGGTTTGATCTGGAAATTCTAAGTTAGTTAGTTTAACTAACTTAGTGGGCAACCTGTGTGTTGCTTAGAAAATCCTAAATCATTAGTAGGTTAATGGTTTAGTGGGCAGTCTGTTAGATTGCTTAGAAAATCCTAAGTTGTCTAGAGGTGATAGCTTAGTGGGTAGAGTAACATCTACTTAGGCTCATCAAGCAATAGAGTTATTGCTTGATAGTGAGATTAATAACTTTTTCTCACATTTGTTGTAATCGGTTTTACTTTTGCTCTTGAAGATTAGTGAAACGGTTTGAAAATCCCGTGTGACAGGTCGTGGTTTTACTCCCTTGAGCAAGGAGGTTTCCACGTAAACTCACTGTGTCATTAATCTGCATTCATTTACAGTTATTATCATTTTAGTGTGTCAAGGGACCTGGTCCATTGACTTGTAGTGGACGCACAAATTCTAACAAGTGGTATCAGAGCAGGTACTCTCTATCTGGTTAACACCAAGATAGTGAGTCCTGTTCTAGAATGGCTGCTCCACTAAATCTAGAAGAAGGTCAATCTTCAACTCGACCCTATCGATTCAATGGCCAGTTCTATAGCTGGTGGAAAACAAGTATGCATGATTTTCTCATGGATAAAGATAGTGAGCTATGGGATATATATTGTCTTGGACCATTTATCCCAACGTCTGAAGTAAAAGATGGTGAGATCACTCGAGTTGTTCCAAAGACTCGGCAACAGTACAGTGAAGCTGATAGAAAGAAAATTGAAAAGGGTTACAAAGCAAAGAAGTTGCTTGTCTGTGGTATAGGCGCTGAAGAGTTTAATCGTGTCTCTGCAAAAGAAGATCTGAATTGCTTAAGAACTGCTCATGAAGGGACCGAACAAGTAAATGAGTCAAAGATAGACATGCTTACCTCTCAATATGAAAACTTCAAAATGAGAGAAGGAGAAACCATTCATGACATGTATACAAAACTCTCTTCCATCACAAATGAGCTGCGAAGCCTTGAAGAACCCATTAGTATGAGTAAGCAAGTTAGAAAAGTTCTTCGAATTCTTCCAAAGTCCTGGGAAAGCAAGTAGATGCTATCACTGAAGCCAAGGATCTGAAAGTCTTAACCATGGACGCTCTTATCAAAAATCTCAAAACACATGAAATGAACCGAAATCACGATTTGTCAAAAAAGAAAGCCAAGAAGGACAAGTATCTATTGCTGAAACTCAAGCCTGAAGAATATTCCAGTGAAGATGATGATATGGCGTACCTTACTAGAAGATTTCAAAAGATTGTGAGAAAAAACAAAGGTTTCAGAAAGGGAGGAAATTTTCCTAGAGCTGCAACAGCCAGTGACACCTGTCACAAATGTGGAAAGGCTGGGCATTTTATAGGGACTGTCCATTACTTAAGGCTAAAAACAAAGAATATCAAAAGCCAAGAAGTGAGAAGGACAAGCGCAGGGGTACTTGACAAAAATGACCGAAAGGCGGCAACTTACTATATAGTAAAGAAGGCTCTTGCTGCGTGGGGAGATTCTTCAAGTGAGTCGGAAGATTCTTGAGAATCTGGAGATGCATCAATGGTGGTGGTTCAAGATGAGGAAAACGTATTCAATGAAATGTTTGCCTTCATGGCTCAGTCAGATGATGAAGATGATGAAGATAAGGTAACTCTTTTTTACTTAAAAATAAATTTGAATACCTATTCCCTTAAAAGATTGAGAAGATTAGCAACTGTGTTGATCGATTCTGTGATTGAATTAACCTCTGAGAGAGATTCCATGAATGCTGAATTTGAAAGTCTAAGTGAGAATAGAGAAAAAATGAGTGTGAAAATGTCAGTCATTGAAAACCAAATGGTTATTCTAGAATCTGAAAAACTAGAACTCAAAAACCAATTGGATTTAATGATTGAGAAATCTGGAAAAAGAAAAGGAGAGTCTAATAGTTTACAAATTGAACTTGAAGAAAATTTGAAAACTACAGAGACTAAACTTGCTTTAGCATTGGAAAGGAATAGCGCATTAGAAAAGGATCTAGTCCAGCTTAAGGAAGAACTCACTAATTCCCTTGAATGGACAAGATCCTCAAAACTTCTATCAAATGTAACAAATCAAAGCAACTACAACAAAAAGGGTTTAGGAAGCTTGAATATTACTCCTCCTTACAATCCTCACAGTAAATATGTGTATGTATCTGATAATTTGTTGTGTCTTCACTGTGGGAGAAATGGTCATTTAAAAGGGGAATGTAAAGCTTGGAAAGAATCGCAAGAAAGTTTTTCAAGTTATACAAGATAGAAAAGGGTACCAAGTAGTGGACCTGGTCTTGTCCAAAAGACAGAGATAAAGAGAGAATGTAAATTACCTCACTGGACAAGAAAAGCCTTGATACCCCTTTATCTGCCTTTTGGGAACCCAAGTTAAAGTGGGTTCCCAAGTCTAACATGTGATTCGTGTTGCAGGTAGGACTGGCGACGGAACCGAGATTTACCGATTACCGGTCTGATCCGATTCGGTTCTGGTTCTGTTCTGGTATATCCCGGTATGGACCGGTTCCACCCGATTCCGGGATAGGTTTTGAGACGGAACTCGGGATTTACCGGTTTGTCCCGGTTTTGGTAAATCCCGGTCCGTTACCGGTCCGGTCCGGTCGAATTATTAAATTATTATTATTATTTTTTATAAAATTATGTTCGTTTATAGCCTTTGGGTAACGGCTAGTGGGCCCCCCAATGGCTATTTCCCCCTTTTTTCAGCCCTTTACACCCCCTACCCCCCCTTAACTTTTTTAATACCCCTATGTTTTAAAAATTACACTTTAACTCTTTTTTTTACCTATAAATACCCCTAAACTTTCATTCTTTTCAATCACAAAATCATCTTCTATTCTCTCAACTCTCTACTTTCTACTTCTCTAATATATGATCTCTTAAAATTGTTGAAATTCCAATTTTGCCTTATTTGGTCTTTGGAAATTGGATTTGGAGCTTCAAAATTCAACTTTCCACTTTCCACTTTCCACTTTCGGCTTTCGGCTGTCATAAACGTCTACCTTTTTAAGTAGACGTTCGGTACATTCGTTCCAACTTATAATTTACATTTCATTTATATTAAAATAATTATTTATTTATTTTGTGATTAATTATTTATTTGCATTACATTTTTCATATTATATATAATCTCACGTTTAATATTTTAATATGGATTCCGATAAAAATATTATTCAAAAAGGAAAAAGTAAAAAAAATGCAATTGAGCATGTTCAAAATATGTTTAACTTTAGATCCTCCGATAATCCGAAAACCGGTAGTTCTTCTAGATCTGAAACTAAAAAATCTACTATAGTAAGAATGAATACGGATGATTATACACATGTTAATGATACTGATTTTAATATTGATAGTAATTCAGGATTAGATCCTTATCATGAACATTTACAACGTCGCTTTGGTAATTTTGATGAGGATTTGCCTCAAGATTATGATAATGATAATGACATTGATGATTATACTGATACACCTACTTTTGATGATGATGATGATGAAACTGAACCACCTACGGCTACTAATACTCCTAGTCCCGCTCCCTTTCGTTGTCCTACCCCTGTTCCCCCCGTACATCCTAAGCCTAAGGTAGAATGTGCTAAAAAATTGGTTGTTTGGAAATTTATGACACAAAACGAAGATAAAACACAAGCTATTTATAATAAATGTAAACATAGATTAAATCATAAAACTGTTGGTAAATCTGGTGGGACGGGACATTTGAGTAGTCATTTAATGTCTTGTTGTAAAAATAAATTTTTGCATGCTAAAGCGGTAGTGGAAGCTAAAAAGAACGGTACCCCCTTTCCTGAAAATGTAGGAGTAGGCGGCTCTAACATGGTACAAACACAATTAAATCCTTCTAATGTTTCTGGCTCTAGTTTACCTCGTTCATATAGTAGAGAAAAAGATCTTGAAGAACTAGCTAAAATGATATGTATTATGGGTTTGCCATTTAGTTTTGCTGAAAATCCCGATTTTATACATTATATTCAAATTGTATATAATCCAAATTTTAAAGGTTTTGCTAGAAATACAATAAAAAAAGTTGTATTTGCTTATCACGCACAACATTTTCAATATCTTCGTTGTTTATTTTATTATAATACTTGTAAAATAACTATTACTTCTGATATGGGTCGTAGTGTAAACGGTAACGATTATTTGACTGTTACTGCACATTGGATTGATGAAAATTGGTATATGCAAAAAAGAATTTTAGGTTATAAATGTTGTCAGATGCAAAAAACCGGGAGTTATATAGCTCAAACTATTTTAGATATTTTACAAAGCTATGTAATATGTGATAAAATAAGTAGTATAACCTTAGATAATGCTTCAAATAATAATGTTGCTGTTGAATTGTTAAAACCTACTCTTTGTCCTATTTATGGTGATGATTATCATATTAGGTGTATTGCACACATATATAATTTGATTGTTAGAGATGGTGTACAAATGTATGATAAAGGTGGCACGAAAGTTAAAAATGCATGTCATTTTATATTTAAATGTCAAGTTAAGTCTAGGCGTAGAGATTTTGAAAATAATTTTCCACCTAGAAAAATTCCAAAAACAGTGTCTACTAGATGGAATACTTTATATGAAATGCTTGTAGTCGCTTATGAATATAGAATACCCTTACAAATGGTTTGGAATGCTCATAATTCAGATATGTCATATAGACTCGATGATAGTGATTGGCGTGACATATATGAACTTATAGATTTCCTAAAAGTTTTTTACTTAACTACCAAAAGAATATCTGTACTTTATAGTCCATCAATTTGTACTGTTTTGCCTGATATTTGTATGATTTCTTCTAAATTATATAAATTTACAAATAAAACAAGATTTGAACAAACTATTCAAAAAATGATTGAAAAATTTAAAAAATATTAGATATTGATAGTGAAAACGATGAAATTTCTAGTTGTCAACAAGTTAAAGATAGCATAAAATTTGAAGCTAGAAAATTGTATGAATTATACAATTCTAATATAAATTTATCAAGTGAACAAGAACCTCAAAGTTCTAGGAGTAGACTTAATGAAGATAATATTGATGATTATTTAGATTCTTATCTTGAACTTTCTCACAATAATAAAAATGATTTTGATGCATATGTTAATCAAAATACAGAACCTACTGAAGATGTTCTAGCATGATGGAGAAATCGCGGCAAAGGATTTCCAAAACTATAACCGATGGCTCGAGATATATTAACTATGCAAGCGTCGTCAGTAGCTTCGGAAGGCGTCTTTAGTGCAGCAAGGTTTCAAATCGGAGATCATAGGCATTCACTAGCAGCAGATAACTTAGAGATATCGGTATTATTTAGAGATTAGATTAATGCCGAGAGAAGAAATTTGGGTCGTGAACCACTACCGACGAAATTTCAAAATGACGTTGATGAAATCATGCAAGATTATAGTGACGACGGGATTGAAGCAATGAAAGATTTATCTATTCAACCAATTCCCGAACATGTTACTATAGAAATGTTAAATGATTTAAGAAAGGATCTATATGGTGGCACCGACTATTAGTAAGAGTATGATAATTCGAGATTTAATTCAAACAGAACCCTTCCTAGAAGGTGGCTGTGTAGATTAAATCTTTTAATACTCTACTAATATTTTTGTAGATGAAATTATAATATTAAATAAATATTAATGAAAGTATAGGCTATTCACCTTAATTTTTTTTATTATTGTTGTATTAAATTAAATTTTTAATATTGTGAATTTTTAATTTTCAAACTTTTAAAGTTTGAAATTTATATTTTATAACTTTTAAAGTTTGAAATTTAAATTTTATAACTTTATACTTTGAAATTTAAATTTTCAAACTTTTAAAGTTTGATATTTAAATTTTATAACTTTATACTTTGAAATTTAAATTTTCAAACTTTTAAAGTTTGAAATTTAAATTTTATAACTTTAAAGTTTGAAATTTAAATTTTCAAACTTTTAAAGTTTGAATTTTAAATTTTCAAAATTTTAAAGTTTGAATTTTAAGTTTTAAATTTTATAACTTTAAAGTTTGAAATTGAAAAATTTTCAAACTTTTAAAGTTTGAATTTTAAATTTTTTAATTTTATAAATTTTAAAGTTATATATTATTAATTTTAAATTTATAATTATTATAATATAAATTATATTCAATTATATAAAACTACTTCTTTAAATTTTAATTAATTTTATTTATTTTTGTTTTAAATCCGGCCCATCCCGATTTTCTGTCCGGTTTAGTACCGGTTCCCTAGCGGACCGGGACGGCCTACACACAAAAATACCGGACTACCGGTCCCGGTCCGGTCCGGTTTCCGAATGGTTTCGGCTAGATGCTACCGGTTTCGTGCCGGTTTCAGCAATTACCGGTCCGGTCCGTCCAGTTCCGGTACCGCTGCCAGTCATAGTTGCAGGTGAGCGAGAGAAGTAGCAGTCAATGTTGGTACATGGATAGTGGATGCTCAAAACATATGATTGGAAACACAAAAAACTTCCTCTCGCTCAAGGCACTTCAAGGAGGAGGTGTCTCTTTTGGTGACAGAAAGAAGGGGTATATACTAGGTGTTGGTAGAGTTGGAAAATCAATTGAAAAATCCATTGAAAATGTGTATCATGTAAGTGGATTGAAATATAGTCTTCTCAGTGTATCTCAGATCTATGACAAGGGAAATGAAGTCATGTTTACTTCTAAGAAGTGCACTGTAGTCAATCAGGTTACAAAGAAAGTGGTTCTTACTGCCCAGAGATGCAAAAACATGTGTGTGGTAAATCTAGAAGCATCTCATGGAGACGATCTAACATGTCTTCGTGCTCAGAGTGATAATGCTGATCTATGGCATCGAAGGCTAGGTCATGTAAGCTCGTCTTTATTGAATAAACTGGTGTTTTGGGACCTGGTACTGGGTTTGCCAAAATTGAAGTTCAGTAAAAGTAAAGTATGTGAAGTTTGTGTCAAAGGGAAGCAAGTCAAATCATCTTTCAAGTGAAAGAAACAAGTGAGTACTTCAAGAATTCTGGAACTATTGCACATGGATTTGTGTGGACCCCTGAAAATCCAAAGCAGAAGTGGCAAGAAGTACATTTTGGTTATTGTTGATGATTACTCAAGATTCACGTGGACAAGGTTTCTAAGAACAAAAACTGAAACACCTGATGTGCTAATTGTGTTTTTCAAGATGATTCAAAATAAACTGAATCAAGTTATAGCAGGGATCAGATCAGATCATGGAATGGAATTCGAAAATTCAAAAGTTGATGAATTCTGCTCAGAAAATGGTATAAGTCACAATTTTTCAGCTCCAAGAACTCCTCAGCAAAACAGAGTGGTGGAGAGAAAGAACAGGACATTGATGAACATTGCCAGAACCATGCTTATTCAGTCTAATCTACCTCAAAATTTTTGGGCTGAAGCAATCAACACTGCATGCCATGTTACTAACAGATGTTTGATACGATCTCTACTGAACAAAACTCCTTATGAACTTCTCAACAACAAGAAGCCAACGTTGAGTTATCTAAGGGCGTTTGGATGTAAATTTATTGTCTTGAACAATGGAAAAGATGATCTTGGAAAGTTTGATCCTCGAAGTGATAAAGGGATCTTTGTGGGGTACTCATCATCGAGCAAAGCATATAGAGTATTCAACAAAAGAACTCAATGTATTGAAGAGAGTGTTCATGTGGTATTTGATAAAGACAACAATCTGAAGAAACTGGAAGTGAATGATGAAGATGAATTGTACGAGTTGTTCCAAGCTCAGAAAATTCAAGGCGGCAGGGATGAAGTACTTGAAAATCTGGAGACAAAATGATGTTGATTCAGATTCATCAGAAAAGACAGAAGAAAATGACAAGTTAGATGAAGGACCTGGTACGATGCAGAACACTCATGAAGAAACAAATCAATCTCCAGAAAATGATGAGTCTAAGGATGAAGAAGATGATGTAGATTAACCTCAACCTTTGGTGTCTAGGCCAGCATGGAAGCACATTTCATCATATCCACTGGACAATCTCATTTCACCACTGAATTCTAGAGTGCACACTAGATCAAAAACAAGAAATCTAGTTGCATTTTCAGCTTTTATCTCAACTATTGAGCCTAAAAATGTAAGAGAGGCTCTGAGTGATGCAGACTGGTAAATTCAATGCAAGAAGAATTGCATCAGTTTGAGAGAAGCAAGGTATGGTACCTGGTCCCAAGACCTGCTGATAGAACTGTTATAGGGACCAGGTGGGTGTTCAGAAATAAACTTGATTAGAATGGCGTAATTACAAGAAACAAATCCAGACTGGTCGTTCAAGGATACAATCAGGAAGAGGGCATAGATTATGATGAAACATTTGCTCCAGTTGCAAGGATCGAGGCTATCAGAATTCTTATAGCCTTTGCTGCTTTTATGGGTTTCAAGCTGTATCAAATGGATGTCAAAAGTGCGTTCTTAAATGGAGATCTAAAGGAAGAGGTATATGTTAAGCAACCTTCGGGCTTTGAAGATGTTGAACTACCGAATCATGTTTTCAAATTGAACAAGGCATTGTATGGTTTAAAGCAAGCTCCCAGAGCCTGGTATGAAAGGTTGTCCAAATTTTTGCTGAAGAATGGATTCAAAAGAGGGAAAATTGACAACACTTTGTTTCTGATGAAAAGGGAACAAAAACTGCTCATTATACAGGTATATGTGGATGATATTATTTTTGGAGCTACATCTGAGCTTTTGTGTGAAGAATTTGCTGCTTTAATGGGAAACGAGTTCGAGATGAGCATGATGGGTGAATTAACTTTCTTTCTGGGACTGCAAATCAAACAATCATCAGAAGGTACTTCAATCAGTCAAGAGAAGTACACAAATGAGTTGCTGAAGAAATTCAACATGATTGATTCTAAACCTATGGATACTCCTATGGGAACAAATTCCAAGCTTGGGTTAGATGAAGCTGATTCTCTGGTGAATCAAACCATGTATAGAGGAATTATTGGATCCTTGTTATACTTAACTGATAGCAGACCTGACATTGTATACAGTTTGGAATGTGTGCCAGATTTCAAGCATGTCCCCGAGATTCACATTTGAAAGCTGCAAAACGGATACTAAGATACTTGAAGAAAACAGGAGACCTGGTCCTGTTCTATCCAGCTTGGGATTTTTTTAATCTAGTTGGTTTTGCTGATGCTGATTTTGCAGGTTATCAAGTAGACAAGAAGAGTACCTCAGGCATGGCCCATTTTCTTGGGTCCTCACTCATTTCCTGGGGAACGAAGAAACAGAATTCTGTGACTCTGTCAATAGCTGAAGCTGAATATGTAGCAGCAGCTGCTTGTTGTTCTCAACTTTTGTGGATTAAGCAACATTTAGAAGATTTCGGAGTGACCATAAAGTCAATTCCTCTTATATGTGACAACACAAGTGCCGTTAGTATGGGGAAGAATCCAGTTCATCATAAGAGAACAAAACATATTGATAGTGAGACATCATTTTTTGAGAGATAATGTTGAAAAAGGAAATATTGTGCTGACCTACTGCCCAGCGGAGGATCAAATCACAGACATCTTCACCAAGGCTCTCAGCAAAGATCAGTTTGAGAGTAACAGGTTGAAGTTGGGAATGATGAATCCAAATTGACATAAAGTCACTCACAAGCATGAAATTTCCTTGATGGCTAGAATTTGTAGTGCAGGTATTCTCTTTATTAATAATAAATTGTCTAAGTAAGATCAATATTGTACCTATTGCAGGTATACATTCATAAAGATTTACAAAAGACAAAACATGGCCAGAACCATTCAGGAATGTCGTTCAACTTGCAGTAAGGGACGTGGTCCTTCCAGAGGTTAGCTTTATTTACATTAATTTTAAACTGGTTTAAAAAGGGACCGTTGAAACATCCACGTGTCAGTTATCGATCATTCTGACCGTTAGTCTCATCGCTTAACTCCAAGCGACGCGTCAAATCCAAGGGACCTGGCATCGTTTCTCTTCTTTTTATACATCTTTCTCTCCTCACAAATTCTTCATACTTCTTTCTGATCCTTCTATTGAAAAACCCTAAAATACTCTCTCCTTTTTCTTCCTCTCTTCGTTGCTAAAATTTCCCCTTTCTCTCTCTTTCTGATAACATGTTGGAACCATCATCCTCATCAAAAAGAATGCTTGCATCTCTGAGTCAAATCGACCCTGTGTCATTCTACACTCCCTCATCTTCAGGGTTTAAATCCAAAGTACCGATAACCTCTGAAATCAGTCCTACTCTAGATAGTTCTCAAAACCCTTTTCATTCCATCAACCTTAACAACCATGTTCTCTCCCTTCAACCTGGTCCCCATCTAGAAATTCTTTCAGATAATCTTTTTTGAGGGAGATCTACCAGAGAGTAAGATGTTTGAGTCAAATATCTTGGCCGCGAGTGAAGGATTGGTTATTGAGAGCCTTACTATGATGAGAGAAGAAGCCCGACTAGAGGAAGCTGAAAATCCTTTCTATGAAGATGTCAGAGAAACCCAACCTGTTTTTGACAAAACTCTAGATTTTGGGAGATACCTTTCGTCAGATTCTACTGACACGGAGGGTGATAATCATCCCATTCAGTGGATGGTGAAGAAGACAGAGGTGTCTGTCTCTAAAAAGGGAAAAGAAAAGGTCGTTGAAAGTGAGTCTATACGAAGACCTTTTACCAGATCTGATACAAAGAAGATGTTGGCAGATGCCATGAAAGCCAGTGCAGAAACAACTGCCAAAAATCAAAGGAAAAGAACCTTTCGAGTGTCTAAATTCCAGATGCCTTCGTCTGATGTGGTGGAGGTTTCAGGGGCAGAATCTGATGAGGAACCTGATAAGAAAAGTTCAGGCAAATTAAACAAAGTGTAGAGAGGAAGGGTGGAAACAAGAGATCCAAAGAAGTGGCTAAAACTGGTGGTGTTAAAGAGAAAGGGAAAAGAAAGAGAAAGACATCTGAAAAGGAAACCAAAAATTCTGAACAGGGACCTGGTCCACATGTACATGTGGATGACACAGTGGTCAGCAGACATACAATTGTTGACAATCTAAGTAAGCAAAGTGTTTTGGCAGGCAGAGTGTTTGACATGAATATTGTTACCCAACCTGGGATGGACACTCTTCATGACATTGTGGAAATTCAATCATGGATGCATCTTTTTGACCTCAAGTCTCCTGTTCTTCATGAGGCAGAAGTTCGTGAACTCTATTACAATATCGAATTTCAGGAAGATGGCAGTATCAAAACCAGAGTAAGAAACATAGAAATCCATCTTGACGAAGACTCACTGGGAAATATTCTTGGAGTACCTTGAGGAGGTATCAGGTCCGTAGTTGGGAAGGCTTGTTCTGTAGAATTTGTACAGCTATGTTCCAAGGTTCCCACAATTCGATGTGTTGGTTTATTCATAAAGATAATGAAGAGTGAATATCAGCTAATCTTTGAGTTTGTCAACAAGGTTCTCCTACCAAGAACAGAGAAGAGAATGTCAGCAACTTCTGCTGATCTTTTATTATGGAATCGTTGTGCAAATTTGAATCACTAGACCTTTCGGCACTCATTCTAGAACATATGTACAAAACCGTAATTGAGAGAAAAGGGAAGCATGGAATGGGCTATGGATACTTTTTAACAAAAATATTCAAACACTTTAACATTCCTCTTGGAGTTGGAAATATTGGTACTGTGAAGCAATCTTTCTCTAAGACTACTTTGGTTGAATATGAATGCATCGAAGGGAAAGGAATTTCTAAGAGCAAAGTGTCTCAACTAGTTGAAGAGCAGGATCAGCTGAAGCATGAACTGGAAGAGATGACTGTGAGGTTGAGTAGCAAGGATGTAGAATTGTCATTTTTAAGGCCGAACTACTCAAGGCGCAGACTGAGGGACCTGGTACCTCTGTAGTTCATGAATTGCTGAAAGAAAATGCAGAACTGAGGGCCAAGATTGTTGCTTTGCAAGAGAAAGCAATCAAGGACAATGATGATGCTAACGCTAGACTCACTCTTATCATTCAGTCCCTTTCCCATCAGCCTGTCAGTTTTGCTGAATGCCTCTCAAAGTGAGAGTTTTTCCATTATATAGAGAGAATAAATATTACAAATCCCTAAAGATCCGTCATTCCTATCCCTAAAGATCAGCTATTCTATCTCTACAAATCTGCTATTCAATCCCTCCAAATCCGCTATTCTATCACAATATTTATTCCTTTGATTCTACAACAAATCAATATAATCATGCTAATTTATATCACTATCTAATTACATTAATATATACAATTATTTAGATTTCCATCATGCTAACATCCCCCCTCAAATTGATGCCGGTGGATCAAGAAGCATCAATTTCCCTACTAGAAACTGATGGCGTTGTCGTGCCATAGATTTTGTAAACGCATCAGCTATTTGAAGATCACTGGACACATGTGGAAGAGTAATGACTCCTTTATCTACAGCTTCTCGTATATAATGACAATCTACTTCGATGTGTTTGGTCCTCTCATGAAAAGATTAGTAGCAATCTGAATAGCACTTGTATTATCAGCATGGAGAGGAGTAGGATGAGATTGAGTAAATCCAATCTCAGCAAGTAATCCACGAAGCCATAAAACCTCGGAGCAAGCAGTAGACATGGATCGATATTCAGCCTCTATTGAAGATTTTAACACACGATCTTGCTTTTTACTCTTCCACGATATCAATGACTCCCCAAGAAACATACACCAACCAGTGACTGAACGACGAGTATCAGGACATCCCGCCCAGTCAGAATCACTAAAAGCATTAAGACGAATAGGAGAACCACTTGGAAAGAACAATCCACGAGTAGATGTTCCTAGAAGATACCGAACGATGCGACGAACAGCCACCAAGTGGAGATGACGGGGAGCTTGCATAAATTGGCTAACTTGTTGCACTGCAAAAGAGATATCAGGCCGAGTAATAGTAAGGTAATTTAGACTCCCAACTAATTGTCGAAACATAGTTGGATCAGGAAGAAGATCGCCTTCCTCACGACGATACTTCACATTCAATTCCAATGGAGTATCTACAGAGGAGGAATCTTGAAGACCAGCCAAAGAAATCAGATCCTAAGTATATTTGTGTTGGTTTAGAAACACACCTGAAGCAACATTATGAACTTCTAAACCCAAAAAATATGTAAGAGTACCAAGATCTTTCATATGAAAAGAATCTTTAAGCTGCTGTTGGAGGCTAGTAATTAGTGAAGAATCAGTTCCTGTGATGATAATGTCATCTACATACACCAAAAGAAGAACACAACCTGTAGATGTTTTCCGAAGAAACAAAGACGAGTCATATTTGCTCTGCTCAAAAGAAAATTGTAGCAAAGTAGATCGGAACTTATCAAACCAAGCTCTTGGAGCTTGTTTTAATCCATACAAAGACCGCTTCAACTTGCACACATCTGATGTAGGTGATGAGAACAAACCAGGTGGAGGTTTCATATAAATCTCTTCTTTGAGATCACCAAGGAGAAAAGCATTTTTGACATCCATTTGATAAAGAGACTAATTTTGTGAAGCAGCAATGGCAATAATAGTTCGCACCGTAGTCATTTTTGCTACTGGTGCAAAAGTCTCCTCATAGTCCACCCCATACTCTTGTCTGTTACCAAGAACAACCAATCGAGCTTTGTACCGATCAAGAGTTCCATCAGAATGAAGTTTAATTGAATAAACCCATTTACATCCAATAGGGCGGACATTTGAAGGACATGAAACAATGTCCCATGTGTCATTTTCTTTAAGAGCCAAAAGTTCCTCCTCCATTGCTTTTTGCCAACATTCAAGCTTGGAGACTCGTGAGTAACCTGTTGGAATAGAGATGGTGGATAAAGTAGAAGAAAAACCATACCGTTTAGGAGTTTGAGACACTCTAGTAGATCGCCGAGGAGGCTCAAGAGGAGCAGGCCTTGAAAAAATCTTAGATTCTGGTTGTAGAGCAGTCTCAGGTGGCAGATCTTTTTCAGGATGGGGTAAAGTTGGCCGACGTCGTTCATACACAAATCCTGGTTTGAACCGCTTAGAAGACAATGACAAATCCTCAAAAGTAGGAAGAAGAGGAGAAACAGAAGATGACTCAATATGAGTAGGAAAGAAATACTGATTTTCAAAGAAAATAACATTCCTAGAAACACGAAATTTGTTAGAACTTGGATCATAACAAATAAATCCTTTCTGCGAAGTACTATATCCCATAAAAGCATATTTAATAGACTGAACAGAGAGCTTATTGCGTTGAGAAGGAGGAAGGTGCACAAAACAAACACAACCAAATGTATGAAAACTATGATAGCTAGGATACTTGTGAAAAAAATGATAATATGGAGACTCAAGGTTTAACACTTTAGATGGAAGTTTATTAATCAAATAGACAGCAGTAGACACAGCTTCAACCCAATATTTAGATGGAACAGAGGACTCAATCAATAAAGTACGAGTGACATCCAAAAGATGACGATTTTTATGCTTAGCAACCGCATTTTGTTGTGGCGTGTATGGGCAAGAGCGTTGTGATACAATTCCTTTCTCAAGCAACAAATTATTGAATTCATGAGACATATATTCTCCACCAGAATCAGATCTTAATATTTTGATGCATGTGGAAAATTGAGTCTCAACGTAAGCCAAAAACTTCTTGAATATGGAAAATACTTCAGATTTAGATCGAAGAAAATATACCCATGTAAACCGACTATGGTCATCTATAAATGTCACAAAATACTTGAAATGAGCATGAGAAATTACTGGTGAAATTCCCCAAACATCACTATGAATGACATCAAAACACTTTGCAGCACGACTACCAAAATTAGGAAAATAAAGAGTTTTACTTTTGCCTAATTTACAAGTAGAACAATCAAAGGAAACAACTGAAAATTGATTTTTATTTCCCATTAAACCAGAATTGGACAAATGAGACAACACAATAGAATTTGGATGTCCTAGACGTTTATGCCAAACCTCATTCTTAGTAGTGGTGGAAGCAAAAGCCAGAACAGGAGGAATAGAAAAGTGTATAGGAAACAATCTTCCAACTTTAGGCCCCTTCGCGATTATCGTCCCTGACACCTGATCCTGCACAAGGCAACCATTACGAGAAAAGTTCACATTACAATTGTTATCTACCAATTGGCCAACCGAAATAAGACTAGTGGAGAGCTTTGGTGATACAAAAATATTCTTGAAAGTTTCAGTAATATCCCCAACCTTGGTAATGGGTAAATTACTACCATTGGCAACCTGAATTTGTGTTGGACCATTATACTCACGGATGTTTTTGAGTATATCAGTTGAGTTGGTCATATGATTGGAAGCGCCAGAATCAACAAGCCAAAATCTAGATATTACCTCATTACCTTGTAGTCCCAAAGTTGAAAATGCTGACAAGATCATTTGTTGTACCATTTGAGGAGTAATAACTTGTCCTACCGAAGATGAGCTATCTGTAGTGGAATCATTTATCCCAACATGGAAAGCCTTTGTCCTACGGTTTTGAGGACGTGTGGGACACTCTTTGATAATGTGTCCTTGTTGTTTACAATAATTACAGAACTTCTTGCCACAATTGCGAGCAATATGACCATATTTCTTGCAACTGTAGCATTGAGTTCTAGCCATATCCACGCCCTTTCCTTTCCCTTGAGATGCAAATGCAACAGTGACAACATTTTCTTGATGAAAAGCATTTTGTGTGACGAGACGCTGCTCCTCACGAAGTAATTCCCTAAAACAGACGTCCAACGAGGGAGATGGATCACGACTCATCAAGTTGGAGCGAACACTTTCAAAGTCAGATCGTAATTTCATCAAAAAAATGATCTCGCTTGCTTTGTTCATGAACTCCTTGAATGATGGAGAGAGATTCAGAAGGTATTTTAGCATAAACGATATCGGTAAATTCAGCCCATAAGTTCTGAAATCTAGAGAAATATTCTTGAATAGAAAGACCTCCTTGTGAATACATAGCAATTTCATGCTCTAACTGAAAGCGCCTTGCGGTATGGTCTTGGTTGTAAACCTTTCGTAAATAATCCCACATGGCCTTTGCTGTCTTGTATGGCTTGAGATTAAGAACAATAAGAGGGTCAATTGACCCTAAAATCCATGTCATCACCCGAGCATCTTTAACCTTCCATTGACCGAGCTTTTTAGGATCGGTAGGAGTAGGATCGCTTCCATCTATATGTCCCCATAATTCTTTTCCGGTGACAAATAGTTGGAATTGAAATTCCCAGGCAGAGTAATTTTTTCCCGTGAAACGAACATGGAAAGACTCAAAATGATATGACGACATGTTTATGATGAAAAATAACCAGAATGAAAAGAGACTAAGATTCCAAGATGCCTTAACTTCTAAGATACTTAGGACTAACTGTTGACTAACAGTAAGCACAACCAAAACTTCCAAAAAAAATTCTGGAAGGAACCACAGATGAAGGATATTAAGAATCAAAGCACTGAAAAGGCTCTGATACCATGTTAGTTTTGCTGAATGCCTCTCAAAGTGAGAGTTTTTCCATTATATAGAGAGAATAAATATTACAAATCCCTAAAGATCCGTCATTCCTATCCCTAAAGATCAGCTATTCTATCTCTACAAATCTGCTATTCAATCCCTCCAAATCCGCTATTCTATCACAATATTTATTCCTTTGATTCTACAACAAATCTATATGATCATGCTAATTTATATCACTATCTAATTACATTAATATATACAATTATTTAGATTTCCATCATGCTAACACAGCCTCCCCCCTCATAGTCCGTCCTGTGATCTCCCTGTATTTTTTTTTATGGCTTATAAACATGGTCTTCTAAATCCTAGTTTAATTTTAATGTATTGAATTTTATTTCTGGGCTGCTATTGATCTTATTCCTTTTTTGTTCTGGCCAATGTCTATTGTCTGATGCTTTCTTTTATGCTTAATTGCCTAAAGGCTATGATCTTACTTGGCTGTATTATTGGTACTGTTGGTTTACTGTGTCTCTTTTTTATGATGCCAAAAGGGGGAATTTTATGCTTTGGATGCGTTGGGGAAATGTCTTTGTTAGGGGGAACAAATGGGGGATTGTTATTGTTGTTTTGGGATGTTTTCTTTCAGGTGGAACAATGCATGGGCAAGTAAATCAGGGGGAACAATGTTGAAGATGTGAAAGGTGTGATGTTGCCTTGGGGCTTGGCTTATTGTTTGTCATCATCAAAAATGGGGAAAATGTTATTTGAAGTTTTGATGATTTGACAAACACAGGGACCTTGTGAAGGTACCTGGTTCTCAGCTCACTATGCTTGGTGACAGCCAGTTGAAGAAAGTACAAAAAGTTGGTGCACAGTCTCCAACAGCGGCAGAGGCGTCAGAAACCTTAACACTTGGCATGGCTTTAAGGATGGTGACCTTTCCATACAAGGACAACATCTCCATACACTCTTGCTAGTTTTTGCAACTTGAAAAAGAAAAATCAAGAACTCTTGCAAAGGCTGAAAAAATTAAGGAGAAGAAATATTTCAAACGATTCAAGCTGAAGTGAAGATAACGTGTTTGTGTTTAGAAGTATTTTCTTCCGGTCTGATATTGTGAACTGATCCTATCATTATAAAGGAATCAGTGTGGTTTGATATGGAAATTCTAAGTTAGTAAGTTTAACTAACTTAGTGGGCAACCTATGTGTTGCTTAGAAAATCCTAAATCATTAGTAGGTTAATGGTTTAGTGGGCAGTCTGTTAGATTGTTTAGAAAATCCTAAGTTGTCTAGAGGTGATAGCTTAGTGGGTAGAGTAACATCTACTTAGGCTCATCAAGCAATAGAGTTGTTGCTTGATACTGAGATTAATAACTTTTTCTCACATTTGTTGTAATCGGTTTTACTTTTGCTCTTGAAGATTAGTGAAACGGTTTGAAAATCCTGTGTGACAGGTCGTGGTTTTACTCCCTTAAACAAGGAGGTTTCCACGTAAACTCACTGTGTCATTAATCTACATTCATTTACAGTTATTATCATTTTAGTGTGTCAAGGGACCTGGTCCATTGACTTGTAGTGGACGCACATATTCTAACACTTTTGAAGCTGATGCCACTGTATTGGGTGCTCTGATGGGTGATTGTAGACTTCATGGAGCTATTGAATTGGGAAATGAAGTATCACAACTACTGTTTGAATCGTAACCAAATTATTCTGGATGTTATGTGCAACTCTCAAGCATTTATGCTGGCGCAGAGAGGTGGGATCATGCTGCATGCTGCCTTGAGAAAAGCATTGTTAGATGCTGGAATACACAAGGTTCCAGCCCAGAGTTTAGATTAGTAGAGCTGATAACTGCAGCAGCTTGGTGATGACATCTCTACTCATCAAATTCAGCTAAAAGGATCATGCATATGGATTTTGCACTGCTTCAGATCAAGGGAGGATACATTAAAGAAACCTGGTTTCAAAGTCTGTTTAGCGAGGTATTTCTTTTTGTTTTCTACTTTTCTTTTCTTGAATCTTAATCTTTGCCCCAAAACTTTGAAATTATGTGCGGTTTGCTAGTTAAGTAATCTGAACTATAGTTGATCACGATAAACATCACCTATAGGCAAGCGGTTCTGCTTGACTTCTACCTAAATGAAGTGTCAAATCCATATGGATTTGGATCACTAGGAATTTAATCACTTAATTGTGTGTTCATTGTCTAATCTTAGTTATGGCTTTAAACATATTGCAGGTCTCTATGCAAGTGGTTGTTTGGGACTGATGCATAGTTGCTGTGTGTAGCAGTAATATTTGATTAATTCAATCGGTACCAACACAGATAGTGGGTAACTCAACCACCAACATGCTGGATTTTAAAAGGTGTGAATGAAAAATGAAGACTTGTGACTTTTATGAAGAATTGTGACTTATATGAAAAGTTGCGACTTTTATGAAAAATTATGACTTTTATGAAAGATTGAGAGGATTATGAAGAAACAAGTTAAAGAAGATTTGGATTTTGCTGCAGTGAGTGAGATTGGCAATCACGACTGGGATACCATCTTTCGTCCCAATTCAACATGGCAGATTGAACAAGTTAATAATATTAATGCAGAGGACGTCGAAGAGCAAACTGAAATTTAAGATATTGGCAAAGTTGAAGTAGTTGTAGTTATGTATGAAATCACAATCAAGAGAGGACCTCAAAATACTAAGTATGTTATACTGTAGTAGTTAATTTGAGTAGTGTTGCATGATAAATGTATGGAGAACACTCATGAAGTACAATAAGACAAAAACACATAATTTTTTATTTTAGAATTTTTATTTGCTCTCTGGATTTACTCCTTTTGTCAATTGGCTAATTAAATTGCTCTCTGGTTAGGTCTATGCAAACTTATTTTACAGATGTAAATATGACAATATGTTAAATAAATTGAAAATCAGTGTCAGGGTCGCTATTTCCAGATGAGGATTCTGACTTGTAGCTCTAAGCCATGCCACAAACTCATCGGACTTGGAAGATGCCCTCACAAGTGGAAACACCGAGGCAGACCATATGCTTGAGAAATTGCGTAACAAGTATACCAATGTATTGGATTCCTTGGCATTGCTTACTGGAAGTAATGCTGATATTGCAACTCTCGAAGGCCTGGGAACTCCTCGAATTGGGACTGCAAAATCAGTAGAAGCAAATTTGGTGCAGGAACCTTCTTCCATTACCAAAGGTCAGGTGAGCTTTGGCATTCCTGAAATTAACTATAGATTGTGCGAAGATGTTAGTATGCAAACCAAGGTCCATACTTCGGTGTTAAATGATCCGAAAGCATCTAATAGAGTGGAGGAAGAAAATTCACCAGATAATGTAGCTTTGCAAATTACTCAAAACCTATGAGGTAGAATGTGGACCAAGGGGTTCTCTGTTGTCCATAACTGCAATGTATTAACATGTCCTTTAATTGCATATTCACTAGTCTTCGTTGAACATATGCGTTAAAACATGACGATTTGGTGGCCAACTTCCATTAAACATCTGCGTTGCAACTTCGCTATATCACTGCTCTTGTTGGCGTGATACAGATGTGGGAGGTAAAAGTATGGAGGAGTGTATATAAGGTGAAGGTTGTGCGTTCTGCTGGTTACACGCGTTATGGGGTCATAGAGGCTTCACGCAATAGATTACATCATGACTTGTGTGGTTGCATGACAAGTTATAACTGAACTCAAATTGATAATGCGGAAGAGTTTTACTGTAAATCAGAAAGAACATGATTCTAAATGGTGGTTATCAGTTCTAGTGGAGAGATTTGGTGGAAGACAAGCTTTTGCAACAATTTCTCAGTACTTCGAGGTGAATTATTTTTCCTTTGACAAGTCTGGTTATGTTATGAAGTATTATCTTTATCATATTTTGAGTTCTTTTGAATCACCTTTCGATCCTAACAGTAGCCTTGGTGAAACTCTCAGCATCTCATTCTGACACAACTACCTACATTTTGGGCATTCATGGGAATATTTCATTTGATATAAAAGAAATTTTGATCGTATTAGCCATCGGTATGAGTTGCTGCTAGAAAATACGACAAAGGCCCCTTATGTGGCTGCCGATAGTGGTTCAACTAGTTTGGGTGATATCATTAGGTTCATTGCTCTTTTAGATATATCTCACATTAGTACACATCTTTGCCATGTTAATCAGCAACTAAGCAAGAATGATGCAACCATGTCTATAATACTCCAGGCTGCCAACCAAGTTGCTTCGTTGTTGCTTACCAATCTAACTGTACCAGGGGATGCTCATTCCTACTCGAACCTTGAGGACAAGGTTCTTATAGGAGTCGAGGGTATTGTTATTAATGGCCTAGACCAGTTATAGCAAAGCAGCCCAATACCAAAATTAAGGGGTTATGTGTGGGATCCAGGTTAGTAAATAGGATATTCCAGGGAAAATAGGCTTAGGCATTTTGTTGAGTAAAGAGTTTGAGAGGAATTGGGGTTTGTTATAGTAAATACGAATCACTTAACTTGTGTACTCCTCGTGTATAATGGATGGCACACAAAATGGAAGCCATAAATATATGACAACAGTAGCATCAAGACTAGCTCACGTAGGTCAATTGTATCGTACAGCTAGATATCCATTAGCTTGATCACTTAGATTTGAATCAAAATAATAAGATATATGTCTCTCTAATCAAACCCAAGAACCCTACTATATATCTATACGCATTGCCATGTGAGGACGAAAAGAAAACATTCTCCAAGCTTTTGAGATTGTCTGCAACCAGTTAAAATGACTATAAAGAAAGCATTAGCAATGAACATTTTAAGAGAGAATCGGAGGAGTTCCTCCAAAGTTGATCACTGTTAAGCTATTGAAAGAATATACAAACATCCGCAGAAAAGATTTGGAGGCCAGGTATTTGAACAGGAAAAATTATTCACATTGCTATAGAATATACTAACATGTAAACGATCTGAACATGAATATCTGCAGATTACAATTTTGTGTTTTGAGTATGAAAACTGTTCAAGGCACTAAACCATATGCATGAATCTATTTAGTTTGATGGCTAATCCCAATGGATGAATGCATTACAATGATCAAGTTCAATCCTGTGCAAGTGACAGACTAGTATTAATGAATCGATCCATCAGAGTCTGTAAGAATCATCACTATCATATTCTGGTTCATCCCAATAAAGTTCCATCCTATTATCGACAGCAGAAGTAGTTGCAGTAGAAGCAGATTCTGAACTCTTATCGACAGCAGAAGTAGTTGCAGTAGAAGCAGATTCTGAACTACTATCGACAGCTGAAGTAGTTGCAGTAGAAGCACGTGATGAACTATTATCGGCAGCAGTAGTAATAGAAGTCGAAGTAGATGCTGAACTACTATTATCGACGGCCGTAGTAGTCTGATAAGTGATTTCAAAGTGATAGGAGGTGTTGACAAGCTGAACCTTTGCAGTTGGATCAAGAATTACCTTGTTAACAAAGATAGTAGTGTCTTCCATGATCAACAATCTGTGTTTTGCTACATATTCCTCCCAATCGGTTCCTGTAATATAATATTCGTCTTGAGCAGGATGCTCCACTAGCACAACAATTGAGTCCTTGGTAATTGGATCATTTAGAGGTAGAAATATTGCATGCCCTACTTGAAGAATAACACGTGGAACAAGCAATCTTGATTCTTCCTTTGATAGCCGTAAGCAGTTGGGATTCTCTGCAACATCTTTAGCACATAAATTCTTGACAAGCACTGATATTATCTCTATTGATTTACTGCAAATTAATTAAAAACAAGAAAAAATATGAGTAAATGAGTTATGACTAAAACCGGGAACTGAATTGAATTGAAAAACATACTTTTGTAATTTGCAAGTACAGATTTCATGGAAAAATGATCTTTGCTTAAAACAATATATGAAATCCCCACATTCCAACTTGTGTTGAGCTGCATATTCATCCCATCCACTTCCTGAAATTTGGTATTCGTCTTCATCATCACGCACTACTTCCACTGTGAATGTCTTTCTCTTAATTGGATCACGAATAAGTAGATGTGTTACTTGTCCCTTTTTCGGAAAAGGCGGTTTAAGGAGATTCTGTTCCACATGCTTCTTTGATAACCATAAGAATTTGGGTTTTCCATAGACATCTTTAGCACATAACCTCTTGACAACCACTTTCTCCTCTGCTTGAGCTTGACTACAAGAAGAAAAATTAGAGTTATGACTAAAACAGAGAATTGAATTGAAGAAGAAGATACCTGTGGAGTATCAGATTCTGTATTCTTGAACCCAATTCATCAACTTGTTGTTCCTCCATTTCTGCACTTTCTGAAAACTTCCGTCGCTTCCCTTCCTTTTTCTCCTATATATTGAGTCCACTTCACTGCTAGAATCGGTTGCAACCGTTTTTTCCCCTCCAATTATATTCATCCATTCTTCAATATTATTTTTTATATATATGCTTTTACGTATTTGCAACAATTTTTATTTTATGATTTGAGTCAAATATACCCTTGGATACTTAAATATACCCCTCGCATTATATTTGTTTCTTTAAATTTTAAAACATGATGAGCTTAGGAATAAATGATACATCCCTAATTTTAAATAGCCCATTTACTTTGAAAACATGCCCATTTGATAAACTAATCCCCATCCACAAAAAATCTATTGGGTAATTAACTGTAACTATAATAAAAATATTTTTTGTCAAACACATCCTGAAGAACGTGTTATTGAGGTTCTATATACTATATAATTTAACTCATGTCTCTTGTGTTTTTAGCAATCTTAAGAACAACAACAACGTAGCCAATGTAATTTCACAGTGAAATTTGAAGAGGATAGGATATGTGGATCTTACCCTACTTCGTGGAGGTAAGGAAAATATTCCCGAAAGACCTGGCTCAAAATGTCTATGCAAGTTCTACAAATTAAAAGCACTTAAAAAATTATCACACAGCTTTTTGCATAGCAGGTATATGTTTTCCTCACAATGAAAGCTGGGAACTTGCAAAGGAGCTATTAGTATAGAGGATGTTTTATTTAGCTACAATATTTTGTTTCATATAATTTATTATGGCTAAAAGATTGCTATTGCTATAATAACTTTTATTATGTAGCAAAAACATATGATCAACTATATAACTTTTATCGTAGCAATAAAATTGTAGCTATTTAGGTAATTATTGTCACGATTGTTAACAATTATAGCAAAAATGAAGAATTAGCTTCGTCAATTTTATTTTATGGCTGAATTTTTTTAATGAATTTATAGATAGCTTGAAATTTGAATTTTTTTGGCTATTATTAAGTACTAGCAATGATTTTTGAATTCATAGTTTAAATTTCGCAGCTATAGATACATCTTGTTGTAGTGTATGTACTACATGATATTAACCCTAAATTTTTTAAGGAATCACTACGTAGGTGTAGCTTGGGAATATTGTCATTTTTTTTTGTGTTTTTATTATGATTATTGAAAAAAATTAGGTTAATATTTCTATTTAAATATTTACACTTTTACTTGAAATCAAACATAATAATATTATAAAGATAATTTTTTTGTTGATTTGATCAACAAGTGGTAACACTAACATTGTGTAATATTGTTATCTCGATATTAATGATAATATTTTTAAGTTATAATTTGATTTAATAATTGTTATTATTAAAAAATAGGAAAAATTATATATAATAGAAAACTATTAATTCAAATTAAATGGTATAAATATACTTTGATTTAATTGTACCTATAACAAACTATTGTTGTTTTCGTCTCTCTCCCTGGTGGAATCTCGCTCGCCACTCTCGTTTGGTTGCAGTCTTGCTCGCGTCTCTCGCTTTTATACAAACACAAAAATATAAAATGTGTTTGTTTTTGTATAAAGCGAGAGAAAATTGTATATATACATATATTTTCGTTCCCCTCTCTCTGCTCTTCCAGATCTCGCTCGCCATTCTCCCAGATCTCACTCGCTACCCTCGACTCTCTCCCTTATACAAACAGAATCGAAATGTATAAATTGCATTTCTGTTTGTATAAAGCGAGAGAAAATTGTATATACACATGCAAATGCATATATCTTCATCCTATACACTTATAATTATACAATATAAATATTTTCCTGTCCAATTTTCTATTGTCTTTCTCTCTTTCTCATTTTATACATACACAAATTATACAATTGATCTTTTGTATACAACTGCTTTCTTTTGTATATGTATAACGGATTATACAACTGGTTTCTTTGTATATGTATAGCGGACTATACAACTATTTTTTTTATATGTATAGTGAAATATACATATTTATGTTTTCTATAGAGAGCAATTATGCAAAGATAACTATAGCATACAAATATGATTTTTTATGTAAAATATGCTTTTAGAAAAGTGGGTCGGCCCGATCCATCTCCTAGCCCACGTACTTGTGAGTTGGGTTGATTGTTTTCTGGCCCACAATAAATTGAATCGTCCGGCCTGACCTGTCAAATTTTAAAGCTTGTATGAGTAAGCCCGGATAGAATAGGTGAGCCGATATTGCAATTTGAGAAAGGTATAACTACAACATTTTAGTCCTAAGGCCATATTAAATTTTGACAACATTTGTAAAGTGTAGCCTAAAATATTTTTGGATACGCTTTAAAGCGTAACATTAATTTCTTAACTTTTAGCCACGACATTAAAACGTTAGCTTTCACCAAGGCTACACTTTTCATTAGTTTAGGCCACACTTTACAAGGCGACAAAAATCCTAAAATTTGGATTATATATATGCACGATTAAAAAAAAGCATTGTAGCAGCATAAGTTATTTTTGTTACGTGGAGAAAAACTTAAAACTAACAAAAAATAGAAAACTTGTCAATTTCTTGGTTAGAAAGAAGGGAAGTTAGTACAATGGTAGCAATGGAGATATGTCAAACTAAAAATGTAAAGTATGTGTACAATATTTCACGAACATTATGTCTTCTTACTGTAGTATTACAACTACAACGATTGTGAGAATTCTACAATAGTTAGGTAATCTATAGTACTTTGTTCCGCTTTTATTCTGATTTATTTTATCCTTCAAATTCTCTTTGTGAATTCACTTTCTTTCGATGTTAGAGAGACTTTTTGTCTACACTAACCGTCCAGTGGGAGAACCATTATTACAATCCAAACCAAGCAACTAAGTCAAAACTAACACAGTTAAATTACGGAAGCAAGCTAATTAGCTAAAAACTGAAGTTCCTATAAACTTCCAAAAGATCTAACAACTAACAATGCGGAAGAAAATAACCTAGGACCTAAAAGTCAATGTACCAAAACATCTAAACAATGAACCAAAGTCCAAATGGAAAATGGGTACAACCCAACCAATATAAGAAGCATTCAAGATTTAGTCAAAGTCAGAAAATATGGATAGAGTCTTAAAGAGAATCTAAGGCAGCCCAAAAGAACTAGCTCACCCTTGAACTCGAAATGATTATTGATCTTCTAAGTGAGGTCTGTCTATCGCCGCCTAAAGATTCCTTGTACTCAACAAAAATAAGAGCAAGTGCAGTATTAATACACTACCACAATGTATTGGTAGGATCGCGTGGTTATCCAACTAAGTGTAACATAAGCAAGTCAATACAACATCATAAACACATGCATATACCGAACATATACAATATTATCAACATTTATGAACAACGTACAATTTTACAATTCTCAGGATACACAATTTATGTCAAGTGTTTGGTCCTCTAATAGAATTCAAACCCAAACTATTAGCATATCGAAACGTGGTACCCGATCCAATAGTTATGTCAGAATGTGACAACTGATCCCATATTTATGTCGAAACGTGGAAATCGATGCCAATTAGTTATGCCGGAACGTGGCTATCCGATTCATTCAACACACCACAATCACAATCACAATCACAAGTATATTCTCAAGTCATACAATCAAGAAGAGATTCATGACATATATTCATTCGTTTATCTCATTTACAACAAGTGTGATCAATAGTGCAGTATTCACATACATACATGTATCATAATGAAGCAACAACAAACATACATCATACAATCATAGAATCACAATCATCACCTACCTCTAAACAAGCTTAAAACCCTAAGAATCTTGATCCTCCCTTTTCGAATTCGTTCTGCTTGTTCTTGATCTACAAACAATCAATATAATACAAGAATCAATAAACAGTCACTAATTACCCAAATTACTAACTATTCTAACAACTCTAGATCATACCCATGATATCAAGTATCTAAACTAGGGCTTTTCCCACCATGGTTTCCAATTCAACCCCCCCCCCCCCTCCCATAAATATAACCCAAGAAAATAGGTTCTACGAATCAAAAAATGGATCTGGGAGGTGAAAAACTTACCTTTAGCCTCAAGAATGGTGAAAAACTATCAAGAAATCGTATGAGTTAGTTTCTTAGCTCTCAAAGTCAAAAAAGTGTAGAATAAAGGCGTTTGGAGTTTATTTATGACTTAAAGTCCCGTCTGGTTTGCCGCAACAGCCCCGTCAGAGCAACCAAATCCTGCGTCAGAGCGGCTTACATGAAACAGTGAGATATTTAATCAATTACAGGACCCTCATTTCACAACACACCTCTAACCAACGACACTCAAAAAATACGATTCACGCTAAGATCAATTTCGAAAGTTCTACTCACCCGAATTCAATTCCATAAAGTCGTACGAAATCCTTAATGAGTTATCTATCCCCTCATGTAATCAAAATCATAATTAAATCACCCTATTGTTACCAGATTTTCCTACACCTTAATGACTCCAATTTCGCTTTTTAGTGCATTCATTGCTTTGAGGGATTGCTTGTGATAAGCAAAGAAGGAAGCAATGAGTTGGGCGCGTATGGGTTCCCGGCCTTGATTTCTTTTTACCTTTTTATTCCAAAAAATCAAAAGAAATATTCGTTTATACCATTGACATTGATAATTATTGAAAATTGGATAGTATGTTTTGATGAATAGCAATGGTAGTGAAAAGCAGTTCAAATCTGGACTAGGTTGGAAAATTTCAAGTTACTACGAAAAATTTTTCCAACCCAAAAAAAATTTCTGTTGAATTTTCTATAACGACGAAACCCCATCATTATAGTAGATACCAATTCAACCATCATTCGTCCCCGATTGATAAACTTAGGAAACATAGGCTGAGGAAAGAATAGAGTAGTACCTGAATCGATAAACAACTGGGGATACTTGTCTCGCATGTCCTTCTCAGTTTACCACGTAGCTTTCTCAAATGGACGATGCTTATATTAAACTTTCACGGACTTAATCTCCTTGGTCCTCAGCTTACGCAAATCACGATCAAGAATTGCAATTGGTTTCTCCTCATATTGAAGGTCTTTCTCTAACACAATCGAGTCTCACTTAATGATGTAATCGCCGTCACCATGATATCTCTTCAGTATAGACACATGAAATACCGGATGAACACCCGATAGGTTAGGCGGTAGATCCAATATATAAGCCACCGGCCTACACATTCAAGAACCTCAAAGGAACTAATGTATTGCTAACTTAGCTTACCTTTCTTGCCAAATCTCATCACCCTTTTCATGGGTGATACCTTAAGAAGAACATTCTCACCGATTTGAAACGCCATGTCTCGCACCTTACGATCAACATACTTCTTGTGTCTAGTCTGGGCTGCTAAGAGCTTAGCTTGAATACTCTTCATCTTATCTTGGACATCCTTCACCAAATCTACCCCCAATAGTTTCACATCTCTAGCATCAAACCATCCTATGGGTGATCTACATCCCCTCCCATAGAGTGCCTCAAATGGTGCGATATCTATGCTGGAGTGGTAGCTATTATTATAGAAGAACTCACACAAAGGTAGGAACTTATCCCAATGCCCTTCAAAATCAATCACACATGTCTTCTAACACTTGAATAGTTCTATCTGACTGCCCATTTTTTTGTGAATGGAAGGTTGTACTAAAACTGAGTTATGCACCCAATTCTTCATGTAATTTCCTCAAAACTTGGATGTAAATTGGGTATCACGGTATGAGATTATAGAGAGGGGCACCCCATGCAACCTGACTATCTCTTTCACATAAACTTTAGCCAATTGTTCAGCATTATAATCTATTATTACCGAAATAAAATGGGCTGCCTTAGTCAATCAATCAACCACTACCCAAATAAAATCAAACTTTCCCAAGGTCTTAGGACAACCACAAAATCCATGACTATTATTTTCCAATTCCATTTTAGAATTAGCATTCTTTGAAGCAAATATGCAGGCCTTTGGTGTGCGTATTTCACCTCTTGACAATTTTGATACTTAGCCACAAACTTTGCTATATCTTTCTTCATGCTTGGCCACCAATAAATTCACTTCAAGTCTCGGTACATCTTGGTCACACCTAGATAAATAAAATATCGCGAACCATGGGACTCTATCAACAACTTTGGAGACAAATCCTCATCTCGAGGAACACAAATTCTTCCTTTGAAACTAAGTACATCTTCTGCATCAAGAGTCGTCTCTTTGTCTTGCCAAACACGATCTTCTTTCTAAGTTCATTCAAATTCTCATCCTCAAATTGTTTGGCCTTGATCTCATCGATGAATGTGACCTTTACTTCAATGCTAGCTTACACCTCACTTTTTTCTAAGATGCCCAATTGCATGAATTTACACTCCAAGGTATGAATTTCTTTAGCCAAAGGTCTCTTGGATACACTCAAGTAACCTAAGCTACCCATACTTACCGCCTTTCGACTTAAAGCGTCTGCCACAACGTTAGCCTTACCCAGATGGTATTAAATGGTTACATCGTAATTCTTGAGTAACTTTATCTATCTTCGCTATCTTAAATTCAGATCATTTTGAGTGAACACATGCTGCAAACTACAATGATCAGTAAACACCTCACACTTAACCCTATAGAGGTAATGCCGCCAAATCTTAAAAGCAAACACTATCGCTGCCAACTTCAAATCGTGTGTTGGGTAATTTCTCTCATGCATCTTTAATTGACGCGAGGCATAAGCTATAACATTCTTATCCTGCATCAACACTGCACCCAAACCAAAATGTGACGCATCTCAATAAGCAATGAAATCTTTACCTTCAACCGGTAATGCTAGAATAGGTGCGGTGGTCAAGAGAGTCTTGAACTTTTGGAAGTTCTCCTCACATTTTTCAGGCCATTCAAATGGTACCTCCTTTTTGTGTAAATTAGTCAAGTGAGTGGCAATAGAAGCAAAGTTCTTTACAATCGACGATAGTAACTAGCGAGCCCCATACAACTCCTAACTTCTGTCACAGAGCTAGGCCGAATCCAATTCTTAACCGCCTCAATATTTTGAGGATCTACCATTACCCGTTCTTTCGAAACTACATGTCCCAAAAATGAAATAGGAGTCAACCAAAATTAACACTTCGAAAATTTAGCATACAAACTTTGTTTCCAAAGAACACCCAGAACAATACGAAGATGGTCGGCATGCTCTTTTTTGCTTTTCAAATAGACCAAAATATCATCAATTAAAACTATGACGAAATAATCAAGAAATGGCTTGAACACCCCATTCATTAAACTCATAAAAGTTGAAAGCACATTAGTCAAACCAAAAGACATGACCAAAAACTCATAGTGCCTATAGCTAGTTCTAAAAGACATCTTGGGCACATCTTCAGGCCTAATTTTCAACTGATGGTTGCCAGACCTTAGATCAATCTTGGATAAAACTGATGCACCTTGCAAATGGTTGAAAAGTCATATATTCGCGGCAATGGGTACTTGTTCTGAATAGTGATCGTATTCAATTGTCGGTAATCAATACACATTCTCATATTACCATCATTCTTCTTAACAAACAAAACTGGAGCACCCCATGGGAAAATACTAGGAAGAATAAATCCCTTATCAAGAAGCTCTTGGATTTGAGCCTTAAGCTCTCTTAATTATGTTGGGCCATGCGATATGGAGGGATGGATATGGGACAAGTACTGGGTTCCAAATCAATGCAAAAATTTATATCTCTATCCGGAGGCATACCAGAAAACAGTAGGAAACACTTCTCTAAATTCTGACACCGCATAAATGGACTCAATAGATAGAGTCTCAACCTCAACATCCCGAATATGAGCCAAATAATCTAAACAACCATTTCCTAGCCTGAATGGAGGATATGATCTTAGCTTGCTTAGGCTTGTACGCCTATTCTCACTGTAACTTTTCCCTTCCCTGATTTTTAGAGTTACAGACTTAGTATTACAATTTAACACAACATAATAGGGGGACAACCAAGTCATGCCTAAGATAATATCAAAGTCAGTCATATCCAAAATCACCGAATCAACCTTAGTCTGAAAACCGATAAACAAAATAGGACAAATACGATATATATGAGTGACTATGACTGACTCTCCAGCTGGGATTGAAACATGGATAGGGGCATCAAATACATCACAAATCATATCAAAATCTAAGGCAAATTCCACAAATACATAGGAATAAGTAGATCTCGGATCAAATAACACATTAACCCTCTGATCACAGACAAGAATAGAACCTGAATCACTGCATCAGACGCCTCTGCCTCATTCTTGCTTGGCAAAGCATAACACTGAACCTTATCATCTTGACGAACCACCTCCCTGCTTGGTTGCACATTACCTCTACCAGAGTTACCATTTCCTCTACCTCCACGACCTCACTGATTACCTCCTCGCATACCTTGTGGGCGTCCTCAACCATTATCATCATTTCCCGCGGGTACCACTTCTCTAGTCTGTTGCTACGCAGACTAAAATACACGTGGGCGGGGACATCTCTCCTTATATGTCCAGGCTCTCCACAGTAGTAACATGTACGATCAAACGATGGTCTGCTACACGCTAAAGGTGCAACCTCCTGGCTATCCTGAATCAAATTATGAGGTGGAGTTTCCGAGTAATTACTTGTAGAAGAGGGCATGGCTGACTGAATTGGCTTGGCTGCGAGTATTGGCCTCCGTGAACCTCTGGAATAAGAACCTTAAAAGTTGCCTGAATTCTTGACCCTTTTGTCAATGCCTTAGCCTGACCGACTCTCCTCACCTTCTCCACTTTCTTAACATAGTTAATTACCTCATCAAAGCTCCTTCCTGTAGAAGTCATATGAATAGATAATACTTGCAACTCAGAATTAAGTCCCCTTATAAATAGCCAGATACTCTGCTCCTCGTTAGTCACCAACTGTGTAGCATATCTAGATAAAACATGAAACTTGGTCTCGTAATCAACCATTTTCATACCACCTTGTTCCAAATCCATAAATTCATCTTTCTTATGATCCTTCAAAGTCCTAGACACATATTTTTTTAAAAACAGAGCATGAAATAAGGTCCAAGTAAGTTGAGGTAAAGATGAAGATCTGTATTCCATATAAGCTATCCACCACTGCTTAGCCTCACCTTAAAGCTGAAAAGTCACGAACTCAACCTCATGTTGATGGACAATTACCAACTTATGCAACCTCTCGTAGCAATATAAGATGAACTCATATGCATCCTCACTCTCAGAACCGTGGAACAAAGGGAGTTTCAACTTCAAAAACTTGGTCAACATCTCATGTTCATTACAAGTCATATAACAGAACCCAACAAAGGACAAAAAAAAGCTCTGTTACCCACGTTTTCGCCACCTTGGGAGTAGTTGTAACACTAGGATATTGGCGGGAGATTGAGTTGCTTGAACAGAAGGAATCAACCCCTTCAAGAAATACATGATCTGCTGAGCTAATACTAGGTCTATGGGAGGAACACTGGTCATCTCAACATGTACCTCTCCCTCTTGTCCAACCTCCTCAGTATTCTCAACATCAACATTCTCTTCTATCTATTCATGATGCGCATGAGGGTTCTCATTCGTAGGAGCATTCTCAATAGGATATACATCACCAATAGGTGCTACTCTTCCACGACCTCTTCCCCTAGATATTCCTCTGACCGTACCTCGATCGCAACCTCTCTCTGTAAAGTCCTCCAATGGAGCATTGACGGGAGCGACATGATGAACACCGTTGAATATAGTGTTAACCATCTCCGAATAGAAAAGTGAAGAAGGTTAGATACCAATTTGAATCGCCAGATACCAATTGGAATAAAATCATAGCACGAAGGGAGACAAAAGAAAATAAAGAGATTTCCTAAAGTTATATAGCCTCTTGAAGAAAAGTAAAGGCGTCCATGTACCATTCCGCAAGACTCTACTAGACTCATTTTGGTTCATCGAGATTAACGAGTCTCGGCTCTGATACCAACTTTGTCACAACTGAGACTGTCGTGATTGGCGCCCACACTAACCCTTCGATGGGAGAACCACTATTACAACTCAAACCAATCAACTATGTCAAAACTAAGATTTAAATTGCTAAAAAGTGAAGTTCCGACAAACTTCCAAAAGATCTAACAACTAATAATGAGGAAGAAAATAACATAGGACATGAAAGTCAATGTACCAAAACATCTAAACAATGAACCAAAGTCTAAAAGAAAAATGGGTACAACCCAACCAATATAAGAAAATCAAAGAACTAGTCTAAGTCCGCAAATATGGACAGAGACTTACAGAGAATCCAAGGCAGCCCAGAAGAACTAGATCACCCTTGAACTTGAAATGATCGTTGATCTTCTAAGTGAGGTATGTCAATAACCGCCTGAAGATGCCATGTACTCATAAAAAATTAGAGCAAGTGAGTATCAGTACACAACCACAGTGTACTGGTAGGTAGGGGTGTACAAGCCAAACCCAATCGACAAATCAAATCAAATCGAAAAAATAATAATTTATGGTTTGGTTTGGTCGGTTTGGAGGTTGAAAAAAACCCGACCACTCTTGATTTGATTTGGTATTAAAAGAAAAAAAATTTAAACCGAACCCAAACAAAATCGACATAATATATAGATAATAGCTAAAAATATTATTTATAATTTACTTTGTTAATATATTTTTAGTTAGTTTATAGTTTCTAATGTTTATATATTTTATTTCAAATTTGGCTTGTAAAATTTTTAAATATTTTATTTTATATTAAGATCCGAAGTTACAATTATATTGTTATAGTTTTTCAAATTCAAAGTTAACAATTTACTTTGTAAATATTTTGTTTTGTATTCCGTTTGTCTGTAGCCTTTAATCTTATTAATTTAACATAATGAACGTTGACATTTCAAAAAAAAATTGTACTTATGTGAATTTTACCATCTTTTCGATAATTTCTATTCATTTAATATTTTTAAAGTTAAGCTTACCACACAGGTAAGTAAAATTATATTTAATCTCTTTTTCAAATACCGTATAGTTGTAAAAAATTAAAAAAAAAAGAAGAAAAACCAAAAGAATCCACTAAAGTCGAAACCGAAAAATGACTTTATGTGATTTGATTTGGTTTCTAGATTTAATAAACGACATAATTGGTTTAGGTTTTTTAGTGAAAAACCAAACCAGGTCGACCTATTTACACCCCCTACTTGTAGGATCACGCGACTATCCACTAAGTGTAACATAAGTAAGTCAATACATCATCATAAACACATGCATATACCGAACATATATAATATTATTAACATTTATAAACAACATACAATTTCACAATTCTCAGGATACACAATTTATATGAAACCCAAATCCAAACCCAAACTGTTAGCATATCAGAATGTGGTACCCGATCCAATAGTTATGCCGAAACGTGATAATCGATCCCATATTTATGTCGGAACATGGAAACCGGTCTCATATTTATGCTGGAATATGAATCTTCAACACACCACAATTACATACAATCAAGAAATAATTTATGACATATGGTCATTCATCTATCTCATTTACAACAAGATGATCAATAATGCAACATTAGCGCACATATATGTATCATAATAAAGCAACAACAAACAAACATCACACAATCATAGAATCACAATCATCACCTACCTCGAAACAAGCTTGAAACCCTAAGAATCTTGATCCTTCCTTTTTGAATTTTTTCTACTTGTTATTGGTCTACAAACAATCAGTATAATACGGGAATCAATACATAATCAATAATTACCTGGATTACAAACAATTCTAACAACCTTAGATGATACACATGATCTCAAGTATCCAAATTAGGGCTTTTTCCACCATGTTTCCACTTCAAAACCTCCCTATTGATAATAACCCAAGAAAATAGGTTCTACGAATTGAAAAACGGATTCGGGAGGTGAAAGCTTACTGTTAACCTTAAGAATGATGGAAAACTATCAATATGAGGTCGTTCCTTATCTCTCAAAGTCGAAAAGTGTATAATAAAGGTGTTTTGAGGTTTATTTACGATTTTAAGTCGCGTTTGATCCGCCACAATGACACTCACTCCGTTACAGCGGCCCCGCCAGAGTGACCAAATGCAGCGCCAATGCGGGTTGCATGAAACAATGAGTTATTTAATTAGTTCCAATACCCCCATTTCACAACACACCTCTAACAAACGATACTAAAAAAATATCGTTCACGCTATGATCGATTCTGAGAGATCTACTCACCTGAATTCAATTTTGTAAAGTCATACAGATTCCTTAACGAGTTATATATCCCCTCATGTAGTCAAAATCATAATTGAATCACCCGATTTTTACCACATTTTCCTACACCTTATTGACTTCGATTTTGTCCAAATCTGGACTAGGTTGGAAAATTTCAAGTTACTATAAAAAGTTTTTCGACTCAAAAATTTCTCCGTTGGATTTTCTATGACGATGAAACCCGGTCGTTACACTTTTAAATCAAGTATTTTCCTAATTTGTATAGACAAGGCTTGAATTACATTCTGTCAGAGGAAAAAATTAAAATAAAGCTTTTTGTAAAAAAAAAAAAAACTTAGCTAAGAAGGTAAAATCGACATATTGTATTCACATGGACATCACTAATTATTTTACATTTAAGCTTATACTAAATTTAGTTGGAGAGTATATATATTATAGAGGATCCACATCTAACATGAATTGAAACGAGGGCAATGCAACTCGATTTGAATGACAATATATATTATGAATATAAAAGAATGTAATTATTAAAACAAAAAGTAAGTGAATGTGACTTAGATCCTATATCAAACAAATACGAGACCTCATTAAATATAGAATATGTAACATTTGTTCACCTATTTATCAGTTGATAATTTTATATTTAATTATTTTTAATATTTTAGCATTATCAACACATAATAAAAAATTTATTATTTATTTTTCACTTAATGTTTGATATCAATATTAGACTCTGACTAAATTCAAATTAATATTGAAAAGTTTCACATTTACGTATGACACTTCATAATAAATAAGAAAAAATGTTATGAATACATAAATAGTAACAACATATTGCAATAACAACTTCAAAATAAAAAGCATAATGTCAATCAACATTCAAATATCGGAATTTTTATAATATTAACATCATTACAACCAGTGTTTTAAAAGGTGGAGGTGTTGGACAAGGTGTTTTATCTATTACGGGGCGAGGCGTAAGTTTTGAGACAAGGCGTAATGTCATGACCCAATTTGTCGAGTCATGATGGCACCTACTATACCCCAACGGTAAGTAAGACAACCCGGTTAACATGGTACTACACCCAAAATAAGGTCAATCGATCCTAACATAAGGTATCTAATCAAAGTAAAGTAGGAAACGGGTAGCCACACCCAATTCACTCCAATCGACATGCTTTTACACAATTAAGCTCAATCTAATAGAAAGGAAGTCGTAGCCTACCTTTAGGCCGACCGTATTAACGTTGTGATCCTATATTTGATAGGATAATAACGTTCAAGGGTCGTTCGGAAAGGAAAAACTCCGGCAAAGTGATTTGATATATATTTTGATTTGCTTCCGCCTTGTTGTCCTTGTTTAGATTATTGTTTTAGTTAGTTTCTGCCCTTTCGCTCATTATTTAGATGTTCTGGGTTACGTGTTGACTTACCTACTGATGGGGTATAGTAGGTGCCATCATGAGTCGAGAAATCGGATCGTGACAAGTAAGTCCCATGGATCTCATGGGGCATAACTCCTACGAATCTATGATTTTATTTTTAATAAATAAGATTAAAAGTAAAAAAATTATAGAAATAAAAATATAGAAAAAATATTATAATTATTACGTGAGTTAACTATTAGCACAAAAATATGACATAATACATGAGATACACCATAACAATAATGTTGTAAGTATGAAATGATGTCTAAAAAACTAAACAATAAAGAGAAACATCATTTGAAAGAAAACTTTAAATTAAACCAACTCAATACTGTATTTAAAATACTAGAAAACATGAGGAAAAAACTTCATTTGATATTAAACAACATAAGATAGTTTAGTGCAGCCAAAAATATATGATCATAAACTCAGAAGTATCATCATCAAAGATAACTGACACTCATCTTGAACAGATGACACTCATCTTGCACAAAAACACAAGATGGTGGGAGTAGGATCATCTGCTAAGAATAAGAGCTAAAGTTAGATTTTTTAATTAAAAATTCTATCTAAAAATATGAATCGTCAATGAAAAAGTAAAAATTCTGTAGAATATTAGTATATAAGGAAGCAAATACAGTGATAATTCTCTAAAATATCCCTAATTTTAGTAAGATCCAATAAGCGTAAGTTTTTGCACAAATACGTGTATTGCGCTTAAATATACGCCTCATCAAAAGAAATGTAACCCCGCGAAACTATGCCTCTACACTGCGCCCGACACGTTTTTGTTTCGTCTCGCCTCGGGACTCGTTTTAATGTGTTTTATAAAACACTGATTACATCTTTATTCTCATATGTATATTAAAACTGAAAAATAAATTATACAAGACTTTTAACATAATATAAAAACTAATATTGTGGTTGGTTACAAGTAAATAATAACATTTTAATATTAAATTGTATATTCATGATATTAATTTAATATCCTCAAATAAATAAGTTAATGATATGTATTATTGTTATTAGAATATATTTCAATTAGTACATAATACATCTTACTAAATATTTGTAATATAAAAACTTAATATATTTTACATTGTCCAAGCAACGCGCGGATACATATACTAATATAATATAATAATCGAAGTACAATCGATAATAAATATCATCATAAGATACATAAAAATTGTAACAAAGTTAGCAGGTACTAAAAATTCTCAAAAAATCCGCACAGTATCATATCCATAAAAAATGACTAAAGACATGAAAAATGCAAATTTGGTACTGATGATCCAAACATCCCAGTTGGCATATGTGAATTAATGGGTATGTGGAAGGTGAAAGATAATGTAACTGAACATTACTACATACTTATTGTCCATTTAATTGAATAATAATAATGTTGTGATATTTTCTAATATTACCTTCAAATGATTTAAAAAAATAATCTAAAAGACCATGAATATTTTTTTTAAAACCCCACAAAATACAAGTTTCTAGCCTTTAGAGGTATGCCACATCAGTAAGTTTAACATTCTCCTTTATATATATACTAGATAAAGTGTTCGTGCGAAAAATTTCTCTAATTAGCTTACTCATAATCATCGGGTGATATTCTTGCTTTTGAGTATATAATATATTCTTCCTTTCTCTCTATTTATTGTTTCTACAGATGTGTAAACATCTTATTCATTATTTGTGATTTATTTTCTTTTATGCAAGGTTTATACATAATCTAAGTGTTATGCATCTTATTGTTTTTATTGTTTCGTTGACAAAGTTAATTGAAATACAAACACATTTCTCCTTTAGTTTGACAAAAACTCAATAAATTGAATGAGATATTTTCGAATAAAGCAGGACAATGGAAAGCCATGGGAGAAAATCTTAATGACGCACTACCTCAATCCACTGTCGAAATGTCAACTTCTAAGCTTCGACATCTTTGGACAAACCTTACCAATTTGAACAATACGAAATTATATTTGAAGTTTACTTTTCTATTTCTCCATAAATTGTCTGAAAGTTGTTATATTGTGATTTGAAATAAATAAAGTTAATAGTCAAACAACACATGTGAATCTAATATTTATTTTTCCTATCTAACTATTATCATATATGTATTACATCAGCTCTAAGTTGTTGGCTTACCCCCTTTGTCCATCTTAAACAATTTTTTGAAAACATAAAATAAAAAGAACATAGAGTAAAAAGAGAAATTACTTCTTCTAAGAAATAGTTCCAGCTTTCCATGTTACCAATTGTTAATTACTTAGTAAATATGGTAATTATGATTAACAATCTTACAGTAGGACGAAGAATATAAAATACTCTCTTATCTACCCCTATAATATTTGTTTTGCCTCATTGAAACCAACTTTCAATATTACTTATAATCTGTTTTGCTCTATTTTATAATTGGATAAAAAAATAAAGATACTAAACAAGCATAAGAGAAAGACTATTGAAGGGATCACATGAGCAAAAAGAGAAATTACTTCTTCTAGGAAATAATTTCAGTTTGCCATGTTACCAATTGTTAATTACTTAGTAAATATGGTAATTATAATGTCACGATCCAATTTCTCGAGTCATGATGTCACCTACTATAACCCACCAGTAGGTAAGTCAACCAGTAACCCGGAACAACACGTAATGGGTCTGAGGGTAGAAACTAAACAATAGTAGGTAAAATTTACTATAACAATATCAGAAGCAAACCAAAACATATATACAAATAAGAATCTTTCTCAGAACCTGGAAATCACTAGTACAGATCTACCAACAAAATGAGTACAAGTCCCAAAAGTGGATCATAGAAACTGGACTGTCTCGAAAGGTAAAAGAAAAGTCTATATATATTCAGATGGAGACTAAAATAGTACAAAACGTCGTGTGCTCACCCCCGTCTCCATATCAGACTGCTCAAAACTCGATCAACGCTGGCTAGTGGTGCTCGAACCTGCATCACGAAAATAGATGCAGAGTGTAGCATGAGTACCAAACAACAGGTACCTAGTAGGCATCATAGGACAACTGAACTTGAAAAGTAAAGCGATATGAAAAGAAGGAAAAACACAACTAAAGATCAAGAACGAAAATCTAAGTAACAATGGAATGCAACTAGTGCCGAAAGAACTAACTAAAGTAATATATAAGCTAACTACACCTAACTGGACCCCCATAAGCCCAGAAGGTACACTCGTGCGCAAGTTTTAATATAAACTCGAACGGGCCCCCATAAGCCTGACGAGTACACATAATAACTATAACTAAAGAGAATAGAACCCAAGGCCGAAGAACATTGAACCAGAACCTCAAACCCAATTAGTAGAATCTCACGGTACGGAGGCCGGACCTCGAACCGAATGCTCTACATAAGTATGTGGATGATCGAGGCCAGAGCTTGAACCGGATTCTCTACATAAGTATGCGGATGATCGAGGCCGAACCTTGAATCGGATGCTCCTAGAAAATTATCAATGAAGTCGAGGCCGCGCCTCAAATTTGAATGCCAGACAAAGGTGTCAATATAGTTGCTGAAAGAGTCTCTATCTATCCATAATCATAAGTGCCCGTGGAACGACATCCACACTTATCTAATCAATGTAAGTCCTTGGAACCGAATCGAAAACCAACTTCAAATTGCGGAGGAGAATCACTGACGTAACTCGTGAAGCCATAACATCAAAGAAATAAGGATAACTATCGCTAGAGCAAGCTCATCGCCTAGCTATGGTCCAAACTACCAGACTAAGGTCTGCTACACCAGTCTTCAAGGATTTAAGTCGGTTGTGCAAAGTCGGGGAAAGACTAAGTCCTACCGATTCCAAATCATGCATTTCTAAGGAAAGCCCTAGTCAAACCTAAACTAAGGCCCAACATACTTTAAATAAACAGTAATCAAGCATACAAGTACTCCACATAGCAAAGAGTGTCAATTAATAACACAAAGCATGCTCACACTTATCCGATAATTCCCAAAAATAGGCCAAAAACATGATTTCTAACACCTATGCATGATTTTATAAATACCCAACCCAAATCCTAACTAATGAACATGAATTCACATGTTTGAGTTCAATCTAAGATAAGGAAACGGTAGCCTACCTGTAGGCAGATCACGCGCGCTCCAAAGATCACTTCTCCGGAGCTTTTTCTTTCTGAACGGTCCCGAAACATTGATACACTATCAAAAATAGAGTCACAACGTTACTACGGTTGTTTAGACAATAAAATCGCAAGAAATAGAGATGGACCAATTTTGGGGTCAAAATAGTAAATGTGGGACCCGCATTGAAAATTCCAGAATTAACCCTACAATAAGTTCTTAAATACCTCCCCGAACTTATGTTCCAACGTGCGACAAAATTTGGGACTGGGAAATAACAAAATGTCAACATGCAACCAAAACTAGGGCTAGTAGGGGGACCAGGTCAGCCCGCCCCAGCCCGCGACCGATTCGAGAATCGACTCGTCAGACCCGATCCTGTAGAATCTCGCGGGTTAGGGGTAATGGGGCTTAAGGGATCGGTCAGGGGCCGGTTCCCCATTCGATCCTGGCCCCGCTGAATCGACCGATTTCGCGGATTCCCCTACTATTTTTTTATTTTTTATTTTTAATTTTTTGAAATTGAGCCATTGCCAACCGTTGGGGAACCGGCTAGTGAGCCTCCCAATGTTTTTTTTTTTACTTTTTCACTTCCGCAACATCCCCTACCACCCCCTTACTTTTAATACTTTAATTTAAATCCTCAAGCTATCATAAATACACTTTAACTCATTTTTAATATTATAAATACCCCTCTATCCCTTATTATTTCTTACAAAATATTATAAATACCCCTCTATCCTCAAGTTATCATAAATACACTTTAAATCATTTTTAATATTATAAATACCCCTCTATCCCTTATTATTTCTTACAAAATCATCTATTTTCATTTCTCTCAACTACTTTCTATATCCTCTCAAGTCTCAATCTTAATTCTTAAGTTTTAGTTTTTATTCAATATAAGTCTCATATTATTATTATACATATATTTCAATTCTAAATTTTCATATTATATATATATATATATATATATATATATATATATATATATATATATATATATATATATATATATATATATATATATGAATTGAAAACTCAATTCCTTCCAAACAATTCGTCTTGGTTGGCAAGGGATGGGCTGCGACGTTTGAAACAAGGCAGCACAATGAGGGTTTATATCAAGGAATTTTCGTTCTTGATGTTGAACATAGTTAACATGGTCAAAGAAGACAAGTTGCAATATTTCATAAGCGGGTTGAAAGGATGGGCACAAAGAGAGTTAAGAAGACAGAATGTTCAAACTCTCAATTCTGCCATAGTGGCAGCAGACAAATTGGCTGACTTTGATGAGGGTGATGACCCATGGGATTCTTCTCACTTCAAACAGAAAGACAGGGGGAAGAAGTGGAAGAAAAATGGGAAGAGTCAAGCTGCCGAAAAGGAAGATGAATGTGGGAAAACTAGACAAGGGGAGTCTTCTTTTCCAAAACAGAAGGGAAAGTTTAGATGATGCTTTACTTGTGGTGGTCCACATTTGAAAAGGGACTGTAAAGTGCAAGTGAAAGTAAATGTTATACTTACTGCCGAATTGGAAAGGGAAAATAATAATGAGGCAGGAACGTCAAATGTAAATTCTTTGACGTTGGTTGAAGATGAAGATGATGGGCACGATATGATTCTTATCCAAAATCCAAATAGGATCAGATGAGGGATGTCTTCGACGAGGAAGTTGATTTTCATTAGGTGGGGGAAGTTTGTAAGGGTCCTGACCAAGTGACTCGACATAGGCATGGGCATGGCAAAGGGTTAACATGAATGACTTTGTCAAAGACTAAAATGCGGGTGGAATCATGCGTTGTGTGAGATGAGTGTTGGCATGGTCAAAAGGGTTCAAAATATGTTGGTAGGACAGTGTCAAGACATGACATGGGCGTTGGCAAGGCAACAACCCATGGCATGACTTGGGCGCTGGCCGACATCGATTGTGGACAAAGTTGGCATGCGAAAATCACATGGTCTGGTCAAATGGGGGGAAATTGAGCTGAGCTAAATTGAAGCATTTTCAATTGTGAATGAAACGCAGCAAGAAAACAAGAAATGTCACGAGTGGATTAAAAGTTAACATGGTCAAAGCAAGGCAGCGACAGGGCGTCGGTGGTGCGCATGCATGGAAAATGTGCGGATGGATTAGGGTGGACTTTGATGAGGCAATGACTATACACTGTTTATACATTGTATTAGAGTCAAAAATATTGAAGGAAAATGCAGCAAAGGGCCAAAATCCAGTCAGCCAAGTCACATGCCAAGCACATGCGGCGGTTACCTTTGTTTAACCGCTTGTGTCCAGATTCGTTGTATCTCTTGTATGCTTTTGAATTCGAATTTTGAATGTTTCTTATCAGTTGGGGATGTCAACTGAATTATATTTAGTGGTCTAAGCATTTGACAAGTGGTAGACATGTGTCACAACACTATGCAATGTAAAACACAAGTAATTCGTCTTGGTTGGCAAGGGATGGGCTGCGACGTTTGAAACTAGGCAGCACAGTGAGGACTTATATCAAGAAATTTTCGTCCTTGATGTTGAACATAGGCAACATGGCTGAAGAAGACAAGTTGCACTATTTCATAAGCGGGTTGAAATGATGGGCACAAAGAGAGTTAAGAAGAAAGAATGTTCAAACTCTCAATTCTGCATATATATATATATATATATATATATATATCATATTTGCTATCAAGTATTGAAGTTTCAAATTACAAGTTACAACTTACAACTTACAACAAACTACAAGTTTCAAGAATCGATTTAACGTCTGCTATTAACACAGATGTTTGGTACATTCGTTTTATAATATTTATATTTTATTTTTCGTCTTTAATTTTTGTGTTATTATTATTTTAATATTACACTTTATATATAATTAAATATGAGTTCTAGCAAAAAAAATACTGGTAAAGAAAAAGAGAGAGAACAAGGTGCCATTTTTAAAATATTTAATTTTGATAAAAAAAGTAGTAAGGAAAAAACTAAGAGTAAATGTGGTGGTACTTCATCTAAATCAATGTCTAGATTTAGATTTAATACAAATGATTCTACCTATGTTTATGATACTTCTTATGATATTGATTCAAATGTTCAACTCGATCATGAAAGTTTAGAACGATGTTATAGTAATATTAATCCTAATCTTGATGAAAATTCAGGTGAAGAAGTAGAAGTTGATTCGGGAGAAGAGGAATTAGAAGATAGACCTACTAGTCCAATGAAACAAGTTCCAAATGAAACTACAAATTTAACGAAGCAAAATTGTGGACGTCCACCCCTTATACCTCCCACAAGGGAGAAGGTGAATATCAACGCCCTAAAACTTTTATTGTGTGGCAGTATATGACTTTCGATAAGGAAAACAATGTTGCTATTTGTAATAAGTGAAAGCAAACTTTTAAACATAGACAAGGTAGGGGTCAAGGTGGGACGGAGGGCTTAAATAGACATTTGTTATCTTGTATGCCGATTTAATATAAAGAAGCTAAAGCATTAGCCGATAGAAAAAAAGGAATTCCAGTTAATGATTTTGATATTAGTGTTAATGAATCAGTAAGGGATTCTAACATGATTCAAGGAACATTAGATCCTTCTAACCCCGATGGTCCACTGACATAACGTAAATATAATAAGGTTTGCCTTACAAATTTTTTTTAAATCCCGATTTTATTGAATATATTCAACGAACTTATAATCCTGCTTTTAGAGGTTTTGCAAGAAATACTGTTAAATCTAAAGTTTTTGTATATCAAGGTAAACATTTTCAATATCTTCGTTGTTTGTTTAGCATATTAGATTGTAGAGTGTCTATAACTTTGAACATGGATCGTAACATTAATGGACATGATTATTTAACTATTACAGTACATTAATTGATCATAATTGGAATTTGCAAAAAAAGAATCTTAAGTTATGAAGAATGTGTAGAGAAAAAAACTAGTACATATTTAGCTTCAAATATTTTGAGTGTTTTAGATTATTACATGCTTATAAATAAAGTAATGTCTGTCGCATTAGATAATGCATCTAATAATACAAACACTGCTAGTATGTTAAAAGTTAGATTATGTCCAATTGATGGTAAAACTTTTCATGTTAGATGTGTTGCACATGTATTAAATTTAGTAGTACAAGATGGTATTTCATTATTTGATTGTGGTTGCATGAAAATTGAATATGTTGTTGCCTAGATTTTCATGCTAATAAAGCTGCTAGAATTAGGAAATTCAATGAGCGTTGTATACTATGTGAATTGCCACCAAGAAAAATTCCAAGACATATTAAAATAAGGTGGAATTCTTTTTACGAAATATTTTCAGTTGGTTACCAATATAAAATCCATACAAATGGTGTTTAATGCTCATAATGTTGACCATTAGATAGAATTTGTGATGAAGATTGGGAAGAAACTAATGAACTAGTACAATTTTTAAGACTTTTTTATGATGCTACAACCATATTTTCTGGAATTAATTATCCTACTATTTCATCAGTATTAATAAATATTTGTGCTCTTTCAATTCAATTTTTAAAATATAAAAAAATAGATAAATTTAGAGTTGCAATTGAAGGTATGATTGAAAAATTTTAAAAATATTTTTTTCCTACTCCTCAGATTTATTTAACTGCTACTTTACTTCATCCTGATTATAAATTACGAGGTGTGCAGGCACTTGTTGACACTTTTTATGATAATTTAAAAATTTTACCAGAAGAAATTTCAACTTGTGAAACGTGTAAGTCTAGCATAAAAGTAGAAGCAAAACTTTTGTATGAAAAATATAGAACTACAGAAAATACTCAAGAAGAAGTTGGTCAAACTTCTAATCCTGAAAGTAAAGCTCGAATTTCAACTTATAGGCGAGGTTTTTTTGGTCTTAATTCTACTAACCGTGATGATTTTGAAGAATATCTTAATCAGTCTTTAGAAATGGTGGAAAACAAAGATGGCAATGAAGATTTATTAGGATGGTAGAGGAGGCGGAGCGTTGCATTTCCAATTTTGAGTAAAAGGGTTCATGATGTTCTAGCTATTCAAGCTTCATCAATTGCATCGGAGGCTGCTTTTAGTACGGCAAGGTTTCAAATTGACGATCATAGACATTCATTGGCGGAAGAAAGTTTGGAAACATCAGTTTATTTAGAGACTGGGTCAACGCCGAGATGAGGAATAATAATTTGTCAAAGTTAAATTCCAAACAAGCAGCTTGGGTTAAAGCGGTAATTGAATCTAGTGATGATGAATTAGAGTCACAAGACTTTCTAGAAAGTTTGCCAACACCGGAGGATGTCACCATCGATATGTTGCGACAATTAAAATTGAATTTTAAAGGAGAAAACAGATATTAGATTACATCCGAGAACTAATTGAAACAGAATCCTTCCTAGAAGGTGGATGCTAAATTAGTTACTTATCTAATATTTGTAACAAATATTAGTTTTACATATGAGAACTTATTGAAACAGAACATTTCCTAGAAGGTGGATATTAGATTAGTTACTCCACTAATATTTGTAAATTGTAACTTCTAAGTGCTAAGTCGCAATTGCATTTTATTGAATAAATTTGAAGGTTTTATTCAAGTCTTTTTTATACAATTATTGTCTTGCATTTTAATTTTAATATATACATACATATTTACATATATACTAAACTAACTTTAAAATACTCAATTTAAAAATCAAAACTTGACATTTGAATTTTCAAGTTTAAATTACTTTGAAATACAGATTTGAACTTCTCAAATTTGAAATTTGAAATTTGAAACTTGAAACTTGAACGTTGAAATTTGAAACTTTAAAATACTTAATTTAAAAATCGAAACTTGATATTTGAAATATCAAGTTTAAATTACTTTAAAATATTTAAAATATAAAATTTGAAGTTCTCAAATTTCAAATATAAAACTTGAAACTTTAAATTTGAAATTCGAAAGTTAAATTTGAAATTTGAAAACTTAACCATTATTTATTAGCTAAAAACCAAAATTTGGTTACCAAATAAACTAAAAATGTTATTCAATAATATATAATTTCAATACAAATAAATAAGTATATTAAAAATAAAAAATCTCCCGTCCCGTCCCGTCAAATCCCGTCCCGTCCCATATATATAGTGGGACGGGGGAGACATATTTTTGTCCCCAAATCTCGGTCCCGACCAAATCCCCCTAGCGTCGTCCCCCGTCCCATCCCGTCCCCTTGCCAGCCCTAATCAAAACTCGTATTTTCTCGAGAAGTAGAAATGAGACAGCATCTAAATCAGTTAATCTACCAAAAAGAGAGGTCTACAGTGAATTTCGACAACACCACAATGTTCTCAAAAAATCACTCAAAATAGCCACTGGAATCATCGAATTCAGACTTAGAATGAGGGAGAAATCAAGTCCCAAAATATTCCATAATTTGGGTTTTTAAAATAGCCATGACCAGCATGTGAAAACAAAAATTTACCTCTAATGAAGGTCCCAAAGCATCTTCCGAGCTCACCAATGTGTTGTCCTCGAAAAATCTCAGAACTTAGCCTCTTGAATGGCTCAAATTGGAGTTGTATAGCTCAAGATATCGCACCTTTAAAATGAGGAATAAAGGCTAAACTTTGGGATTTTAAAAAGGCGAACATGGTCTCTAAAAAGCCTTCAAAAAACTGATCGTTAAAGCCAAAATCTGGTCACTAAAGAGCTGCACTAGATTTCAGCTTTGGCTAATATCTTCAAAGTCTCCGACTGGGTGCTCGGAACTTGTTCGGAATCCGATAAAAATAAAATAGATATGCTACCCTACTAAATTTGACATTCCGAATTCAACGGCGCAGTCGAGATTTCCATCAGATATCATCTCGATAAAAAGTAGATTCCACTTCCATAGGTCATTTTTTTAAACAGAAATCCACCGAGGGGCTCGAAATGAGTCCATAGGCCTCGGGAGTCGAATGAAAGGTGGTTCTAGACCGAACTCAACATTTTGGAGCTAACCGCGCTGACAGAATTTTTATCAGAGCGCATTTTCCAAGAATATTGACTAAAGTCAACCTTAGCCAAATTTCAAAGGCTAAAATGCCTAATGGTCCAGACTCGCACAGAAGGCCTTGATACTTGTGTCGACCATCCTACTAGCCTAATTTGGTCATTTCGAAGCTGATGGAACTCTCATATTCAATTTTGAGGTCATTTACCTGACGAACTAACTACAAATCACTTTTCAAGCTTCAAGGCCTCTAAAACACAGAAAGTTTCACAAAATTCAAACGAACAACCAGGCGAATGAACTATCACTGCCAGCAAGTCATAAATGACTTGGGGTTGCTATAGAAATGCTCTAAACGACATAAAGAAGGCATTAAGAAAAAAATGACAAGAAGGGTCATTACATATAATTAACAATCTTATAAAAGAAACAAGAATGCAAAATACTCTCTTATCTATCCAATAATGTTTGTTTTGCCTCATTGAAACCAACTTTCAATATTACTTATAATCTGTTTTGCTCCATTTTATAATTGGATAAAAAAAATTGAAGATACTAAACAAGCAAAAGAGAAAGACTATTGAAGGGATCACATGAGCCGCACATGAGTAAAAAGAGCAATTACTTCTTCTAGGAAATAATTTCAACTTTCCATGTTACCAATTATAAATTACTTAGTAAATATGGTAATTATAATTAACAATCTTACAATAGGAACAAGAATACAAAATACTCTCTTATCTACCCCCATAATGTTTGTTTTGCCTCATGGAAACCAACTTTCAATATTACATATAATATGCTTTGCTCCATTTTATAATTGGATAAAAAAATTGAACATACTAAACAAGCATAAGAAAAATACTAATGAAGGGATCACATGAGTTGCACATGACTAAAAAGACTAATTACTTCTTCTAGGAAATTTTTAGCTTGCCATGTTACCAATTATTAAAAACTTAGTAAATATGGTAATTATAATTAACAATCTTATAATAGGAACAAGAATCAAAAGTTGTACCCAAAAATGGACGTGATGACACTCGTGTTATCACCAAGACAAGTCAACCTAAAAATCAACTATTACATTAAAATGTGAAAATTTACTATCAACTTAAATTATACCCCAAAACCTGGTTATCACGTGTACAAGTCTCTAAAGTATTACAATTGAATTAAAACAAAATATAAGTCTCATATGACATTGTTTATAGAGTATAAAAAATCATAAACAGGAGTAAGAAGGTCTGCTGAGATGACAAACAGCTACCTCACAAATCTCCAAGAAGCCTCGAAAAGAAGAAAATATATCACAAAGTTTCGAGCTAGTAACCTACAAAAAAATTGTAGAAGCAAGGGTGCGTACCAAACCACATGGTACTCAGCAAGTAAACCTCTAAACACAAGTTAAGGGGATGAAATACGGGTACTCCTACCACCCCAACCTAACCTCCACAACTACAACCTGCATAAAAATCAGCCCAACCTAACAGCTCACAGTTTACATAGCATAGAGTTCAACAACAACACTTAGACAAATTACATATCCTCCACAACAACACTTTGACAAATTAAATATCATCAACAACAACACTTCAACAAATGAAATATCCTCAACAACAACACTTCAACAAATTACATATCCTCAACAACAAGCTCAGTATTCATCAATCACAAGTTCCACAGAAAGGCATTCACAAGATCAGCAAAACACAATATCAAGTTCACTAATGATAAGTATGTGCAATGCAATGGAATGCAATGTTAATTATAATGATGCATGTCTGACCTAGTGATACACACCCGTTGTCTCTCAGTTCGGGACCCATTGTGACATATTTATCCATGCATCCATCGCGGCTTGCGATACGATCCTCGATAATAGTAACCATTGCGATGCGCGATACGTCCCTCGATATATAGTATCCATCGCGGCGTGCGATACGTCACTCGAAATATAGTATTCATTGCGGCGCGCGATACGATTCTCGAAATGGTACATCCTTTTTAATTTCTCATTTTTTCTAATGCACATAACACTTGTCACAGCCATGTCTCAGAACAATGCAAATGACATGTTCACAAAAATAACGAGGAGATGACCATTTTCATAATATTGCACAATTCACAACAACATCAACAATGATTCAACAAGCCTTTTAAACCATTCTCCATTATCAACACATCACACACAAGCAATTATTCACATTGCCTTTTATTATCCTTTGTTTTCATCCTTAGAGTTAATCAATGTGGACAAGTCAACCCATCACCAAGTCTCATTACTCTCAAACATATACCACAAGGAAATACACGCATTCCATACACTTAACAAGAATTTAGATTTCCACTTGCCTCAAATAGTCAAACAGTCACTCTGAAACTTGAGTCTTTCTCTTTCATTGAGCCTCCAAATAAATGCAATCTATTCAAATAAATGACCACAATAAAATTTCAAAGCTAAAAATACTCATATTACTATGTGTTTAGCTTTGATCCAAAAATTCACCCAAGTTTATAATCATGTTCTTCAGCTCGATGTCAATTAACATGTCAACTCTCATATTTCTCAAATTCAAGCCTAGGGTTAAGTCATAATTTCTCCAAACACTACAACCCTAATAGTTTTCATATAATACAATATGTCTGATATTTAATTATGTATCTCAATATATCAAAACTTAAATTATAATGTGATAATAATACGGCAAATTATGAACCATTCGTGAATAAAAAGGACATACACAAAATTAACATGCTTAACCAAATGATAAAAAAATTATATGCAAAACTTGATATCTTTTTGATAAAATCCAATCACCCCACTACATATACGTTATCTCAAAAGAAGTCACGTTTCAGCAACATGAACTTGCAAATTTGAGTTCTTTTATTTCACCAATCCAATATTATGTCACTATAATTAGCCAATCATTGGCAATCATTACATTCCAAAATCCTTAGACGTAATTGCAACATTCCAATAACTTATATGTCAATTTTTGTTCCAATCAAATTTTCTTTTCTTTTCTTTTCTTTTTGATTTTCCTCTCCAAGCAGACGACTGTCAACCTCAACATTTCAATCAATAAAAAATATATTCGAAATCACGTTAAATTTTAATAGAAATGATGAGAATAGTTACCTTGACGCTTTGGAATGAAATCTCAATTTTTTTTCTCCTCTTCTTCCCCCTCTTTTTTTTGTCTCCGTAATTTTTCCTCCTCTGCATTATTTTTTTTTATTCGTGCATAATGTTGATGCGAACAGCAACAACCACTTTGACCTATTTCTATTATTTTATTATTATTATTGTGGGTTTGACCCAATTATTTTCTTTTCCTATATTATTAACAACAAAAATAATTATTTATTAAATTTAAAAATTATATCACTCATTTTCACAAGTCATAAATTATTTGTAAAAAAACTATTAAAAGGTGTTAACTCAAAAAATTTAGTAAAATTCATAAAATGACTAAGAGGATCGTTACAAAAATACTCTCTTATCTACCCCATAATGCTTGTTTTGCCTCATTGTTACCAACTTTCAATATTACTTATAATTTGTTTTGCTCCATTTTATAATTGGATAAAAAACTGGAGATACTAAACAAGCAAATGAGAAAGACTATTGAAGGGATCACATGCGCTGCACACAAGTATAAAGAGCAATTACTTCTTCTAGGAAATATTTCAGCTTGCCATGTTACCAATTGTTAATTACTTAGTAAATATTGTTATTATAATTAACAATCTTATAATAGGAACAAGAATACAAAATACTCTCTTATCTACCCCTGTAATGTTTGTTTTGCCTCATTGAAACCAACTTTCAATATTACTTATAATCTATTTTTGCTCTATTTTATAACTAGTAAACTGAACCGCGCTTCGCGCGATATATTATATTACATAGAGTTGAGACTTGTTGATTTTTTTAGCAAAATAATTAAGGAAAAAAAACTTAACATTAAATTGACACCAAAAGAAATCAATCATTTTAAAAATTCTAATGGTGTAATATTTTTTTAGAAAAACTGATAATCGAATCAAAGCTTTTAATAAAGCATTATGCTCTCTCCTAATTAACATCAAACAAAAGCAAAATGTCATTTATGAAGGAAATTCATTATTATTTAAAATAAGTCAAAAAACACTAAATCGAATATATAGTCTTCCCAACTTATTAATCAAATTCAAATATTTCAAGTTCTAATTATTCACATTTAATTTAGGTTCATACATTCCTATATCAATTTTAATCACTTACGAGTTTTAAATCTTTTAAAGTACTTGATTTTCATGTACTTTTATTTTCTTTAAAAAAAAGTAAAGAAAAAACATAAAAGTTCAAGAATAATTTAATTCTTTTTGTATATATTTCTAAAAATTATGATGTTTCTTTGTATAGCTTTAATAAATCTAATTACATGTATATTTTTTAAATACTTTTTGCCTTTTTTCCTCACCCTTTCTCATTTTTTTCTCCTATCCCTTCCTTTTATTTAAAAAATTGTCAAATATATGTTCTTACTTCTTTTTCAACTTCTTAATAATAAAGATAAGTAATCAAACGATAATATTATATAGTTTCAACATAAAAAAATAAAACAAAATATTAAAATAGCACATAAAATATATTATAGAATATGAAAAGGTATAAATATTATACACATTAATTATTTCAAAAGGTTAGTTGGATCAATAAGAAAGCAATTGGGTAAATAGCTACTATATACATAAAAAAAGAAAGTTTTTTTGATTTCTTAATTAGTAACACACCACAAATTTAAGATTTTCTCAAAATCAATAATTTTGTTTTTACTGCATAAGTCCACTTACGCTTCCATTAATTAAAATTAGAATTTCAACTCCTCTTTTGAGGAAAGGTCAAATTTCATTACTTTACTAATAGAAGATAGTAGTTGAAGTAAAAAGCTCAAATCCATCTGCATCAAACAAAGAAATATAAGTTAGATTGTGTCTCGACTTTTAAATAATTGAATATCATAAGCTCACATTTCAGATGATCTAATAAAAAAAATGAGCACAGTAAAATAAATAGAAGCAGAAAAATATTTTTTTCAATTTAAAAGGTAAATATAATGACCTTTTCAAAATTATATTCAACACCACACGCTCCTTCATACAAATGTCATAACCTTAAAAATTTAGCAAATGTTAAGTAAAAAGCACTCATACATGGGATCAAAAGTGTAATCTATTCACAGACAATTTTAGATATCCTAAGAAGATGACACACACAACTAAGCACAACTTAATATAATCCACACTAAATAGCAGTAGGAATTGTTGTGGTGAGGTAAAACTTCTGTCTTTTTATATCCTAATTTTGACATGGCAATGCATATTAAAACTGTAGAAATCGAAAAGCCAAAAGTCTGTCTATTAATTAGCATTACGTGGGTAAAACAGTTATTTGGGCTTTATTGAAAAATAATTATTACGTGGGCTTACTTTTTTTTTAATGCTAAAAGGCTTTAATAACATAACTGTTAGGCATTAACGTAACATTACCGTAAGTAAACATTTATTTTGTTAGATTTTTCTTAAACTTTTCAATTAGTACAATATTATAATTAAAAACTAAAAATTTTGAAAAAAAAAATTAAAAGAAATGCTGGCCATTGGAGGGTGCCACATCAGCGATTTTAGATTCAGCTTTATATATATATATATATATATATATATATATATATATATATATATATATATTGGATTAAAAAAACTGAAGTACTAAACAAGCACAAGAGAAAGAATATTGAAGGGATCACATGATTAAAAAGAGCAATTACTTCTTCTAGGAAATAATTTCAACTTGCCATGTTACCAATTATTAATTACTTAGTAAATATGATAATTATAATTAACGGGTCTGACAATAGGAAAAAGAATACAAAACTCTCTCTTATCTACCCCCATAGAGTTTGTTTTGCTCCCCGTAATGTTTGTTTTGCCTCATTGAAACTATTTTTAATATTACTTATAATCTGTTTTGCTCCATTTTATAATTGGATAAAAAAAACTGAAGATACTAAACAAGCATAAGAGAAAGACTATTGAAGGGTTACATGAGTTGTGTTGACACCAAATTTTGGTCTGATAGTTTTAAAATTGATACTTTTTTTATTATTTTATTTTAAATAGTTCATAACACATGTTTCGTCATTTTAATACAATTTATTCTTTTTCTCGAAGTATTAGAATTTTTATTAATTGTTATGTTTATATTATTTTAACACAGCCAGACGTTCAACTATTTGTTCATTTTTTATAAAATCATTACTTCTGTTAAATTGCATTTTTTACATGTAATTGATTTTGTTTATTACATTTTCTTATTCATTTTTTCTTTGTTACACTGTTAATATTCATTTTAAATATTCTGCGCAGTCTAAAAATTTATTCAAATTTTGAATACAATTTGCATTCACAGATA